>CM062819.1:843072919-843550419 GCA_031772625.1 Pinus tabuliformis | reverse complement strand
GAGATGAGAGGTGGATCTAGAGGGCCAAGGTCTTAAGGAGGTCAACCGAGGTGTCTAGGAGGGCCGCATCAGCTCTGTGCTAAGGTCATTGAAAAAGGTGATCTAAGGTGACTGCAGGGCTAAGAGACCTAGCGGAGACTCAGATCTGTGGGTTGCAGTAGTTAAGAGGACTGGTTAAATCTGTGCAGTGACTGTAGAAGGATTGGTTGCCAAGGACAACAATAATCCAAGGATTTGAGTTGAAGGTACAAGCTGAGATTAGCAGGTAGTGGAATGTTAGGACAAATATCAAATGGAGTTGATCTTCAGTGGACAACAGGATTGAAAGGGCTATCTGCAAAGGGACAACAAACAATATGTAAGTTGATCAGATTGTCTTTGTTTTATTGGGCAGATTGAAGATTTGATGGAATATATTTCAAGCCCTAGGTTCAATCAAAGGATATATTGTGTATTGTATTTTATTGTGCAGTGGTATCAGGGTTCTCTGAAGGGTCATGATCCCTGGTATGCGAGCCCTAAGATTGTTTTATTGAAGGACTAATAAAACTTGTTTTGGGCCAATATTCTTGTGTAATGTTGTTGATTTCACTGCTGATTTGTTCTGCTGTACAAAGTTGCTAGTTAAGAGTTCCTAGTGTGTTTATGTGCTAAATATAATCATAGACAAGATCTAGGGCTTATGGAAAATTAACATTGTATTAGAGCTACTTTGAAGGGACAATTGAATCAGAGTATGCACAGGGAGTAGCCTAAGAGGGAGATGGTTGATTTGTTGTTGAAGGATTAACAACATGTCAAAGATGATTGCTGGCTTGAGGTACGAGGATTGGTTGGATGGCTTGTCCAACTATTGTCCATGGAAAGAAAGGATCAAGCTAGTGCTGACTGTTAACAAGATCTGGGAATTTGCTGAAAAGAGCATTGCTAAACCAACAAATCCAGCTGATTTGGCAAAGCATGAGAAGTTAGCTGTGAAGGCCAAGTTGATCATCCCTGATGGAGTCAAGGATCACTTAATACCTCATCTTTTAGGGAAGGCCACGTCATATGAGATGCAAAAGGCTCTTCAAGACTTGTTCCAGAACAAGAGCGAGAATCGAAAGATGGTATTGAGATAGAAGCTCAAGGAAACTAGGATGACAAAGGGAAAGACTTGACTTTGTATCTTACAAGGATTCAACTAGTCCGTGATGAGTTGAGTGCCATTGCTGATGATTTTCTAGAACTTAGTTAGTGAGGATTGCCTTGAAGGGCTTCTTAGATCAGTGCAAGCCATTTATCAAAGGTATAGTCTCTTGAGAGAAGCTACCTAATTGGAACAAGCTATGGGATGATTTCATCCAAGAGGAACTCCAGGACAAGGACCTTCAATAGAAGAAGAATACTATTGACAAGAATGTTGCTCTCATTGGTTAGCCGGGGAAGGGAAAAGGGAACCTCGATGGCAAGAAGAAGAAAGATCTATGTAAGGTGAAGTGTTTAACTTACGGTGAGCTTGGTCACTATGCAAGTAAGTGAATGTGCAAGATGAAAGGAGGAAATGAGAAGAAGTAAATTAGCATGGCTGCTATTGAACAAGATGATTTCACAAGAAGGTTCGTTGAGGAGTTTGCTCTGATCCCTCATCTTACAGAAAACACCATTGGTGAGGGTGTTTGGTTCATCGATAACGAAGCATCAAGGCATATGACAGGATTGCAGGATGTATTTGAGACTCTAATTGAACTGGACTCTAAATTGCATGTGGAGGTTGGTGAGAAGAGTTAAAAAATTATAGAGGGCTAGGTGTTGTGCTATTCAAGATGGAGTCAGGAGGGCTGCTATGAGTCTAGGATGTACTATGGGTATCAGAGCTCAAGTGCAACATGTTGTCTGTCTCGATGATTGAGGCTAAGGGGTTTGAAGTATTGTTCTAGGATAGAAAGGTGATGCTTAAGCCCAGAGGCTCTAACTCCACAGGAGCAATTATTTTAGTTAGGGAGAGTGGTATATACAAGTTGAAGGGAAAGCCTGTAGATCAAGGGAAGAAGGTTTCCGAGACTTAGAGGGAGTTGAGTTCGAGTGAGAGTTTGCAGAGTCAGAGGGAGATTCCGTAACCCGAGAAGAGCGCATCGTTAGAGCGAAGGAAGGAGTCTTCTATAGTTGGCAAGGAGCCATGGAATGGCCTAAAGGCCTATTAGGAAAAGAAGAGGCAGGAAGCTTCGAGTAGCATGGCCACTTCCAAGGAGAGCATTATTCATATTGCAGGTTATGCTTCTGTGAAAGAGGCAGCTGAGGATGCATGGTGGAGAGTAGTCCTAGAGGAGGATCGTGTTCCTGTGTGGGTAGATGATATATTTTTGTGGAGTGGAGGTACCTCCCTTGCTAAGAGGGAGTGTTAATTTTTGTAGCTTGGGAGGTACTCCCACAGATCATGGTTACTTGATTTGTGAGTTCTATCCCTAAGCGTTTTGGCAAAAAATCCTAATTTAAGATTATATGGATAAGTGGGCTAAAACCCTAAAGGATCTAGGGTTTTCTTAAGAAACCCTAAAAGTGAAACATAAATAGAGGCCAATGGAGAGGCTTACTCACACATCACAAGAGATTATTTGTGAAGGGAGATCTGCTTGAGATATTTGCAACAAGAGAGCGAGTTGGAGGCCTGACCAAGTTTGGTAGGCAAGGGTTGATGCCGTAATGAGGAATAACTGAATTTTCTACAGGTGATAGGAGTTGAAGAAGGCCGAGGCCAGACTAATGAGGTAGGCAAAGTTGGCTTCTGCAGTAAAAAGGCCTGGTTAGGGCCATTCAGAGGCAAGTAAAGGAGCCACAAGGTGCCGCTGTTAACGCATACTGAGGAGCAGATCTGAAGCAGGCGAGGATCAGCCAAAGAATCAAATCTGGTTGAGATTTGAAGCAGGTCGAGGATATGAAGGGGATTGAGTCCCAGAAAAGGAAGAATTCTCTGTTGTAGCATCAAATCTGAGGAGGAGCGAAACTGTGCTGTAGCAGATCTGAAGTGTGTCTGAGATCTGGCTGAGTTTGAGCAGAGGAGGACCTAAAAGCCTCCGATTTGAGTGTAGGTGGGATGAAGGGGCCTTTGTGGTGTAACAGAGCTTAGCCAAGGGCACAAAGAGGCTTGGTAAGGGCTATAGTAACCCAAATTTGTGGGCCGTAGAGGCTTTGTAGCAGGGCCGAGGTCTGATAGTGTTGTTGAAGGATGGCTGAGGGCCCAGGGTAGGCTGGTTTGGGGCCGAGGGTTTGATCTATGAGTTGAGAGGCAGATCTAGAGGGGCGAGGTCTTAAGAAGGTTCGTCGAGGTGTTTAGGAGGGTCGCATTAGCTTTGTGCTAAGGCCATATGTAGAGAAGGTGATCTAAACTGACCGCAGGGCTAGGAGACTAGTCAAGACTCCGATCCGTGGGCTGAAATAGTTAAGAGGACTGGTTCAAGATGTGCCGTGACTGTAGAAGGATTGGTTGCCAAGGATAACAACAGTCCAAGGATATTGAGCTGAAGGTACAAGCTCAAATTAGGAGGCAGAGGACTACCAGGACAAAGATTAGAGGGAGATGATCTTTTGTGGGCAACAAGACTGAAAAGGCTATTTGCAAAGGGACAACAGACAACAAGTAAGTTGATCAATTTGTCTTTGTTTTATTGGGCAGATTGAAGATATGATGGAATAGATTTCAAGCCCTAGGTTCAGTCAAAGGAAAGACTGTGTATTGTATTTTATTGTGCAATTATATCAGGGTTTTCTGAAGGTGCATGATCCCTTGTACGGGAGCCCTAAGATTGTTTTTATTGAAGGATTGATAAAACATGTTTTGGGCCAATATTCTTGTGTATTGTTATTGCTTTCATTGTTGATTTGTTCCGCTGTGCAAAGTTGCTAGTTAAGAGTTCCTAGTGTGTTATGTGCTAGGTCCAGTCATAGACCAGATTTAGGGCCTATGGAAAATTAACAAAGACGACGACGACACAAAAGGTAGAGGTGATATAATGATAGCCGCTTCCACGATTCCATCAAGAGCATATCCATCCTCTAAAGGAGTGGAAAGTGTATGGCGGATAAAAAAAATGATGACCCTGTACCAAAACAATCTCACATGATCCTTCAGAATCATCAATGTGCATTGGGGTCACCACCTTGAGAAATGAACTAATAACGTAGTTGATGACATAGAACAAACCTAGCTTTGTCACATAGGAGAATCTTGGGAAGGCACTTGAAATTTCATACTTAAACCATGCAGGTTGTCCATTTGCTTGCGATTTTCTCTGGCTCACTTGCAAAACATCTAAAGGGAGATAATACCAAAATCCACCCATGCCCCTAGATACATGGGTTAATTATACCACCAAAACTGCATGATGAACCAACCATATTACATTTAATCAATGACAAGTGCATAGGTTAGAATAAGGGATAGGGGCTTGCCTTATTAAACCATTAAACAACAAAGTTCCAGGAGCAAGTGAGACAACATGATTGGTAAGAGGTTGGCTAGAGTTTAGATTTCTCAGGACATGTTTCATCTGGACGTTTGGACTCATAGATAAGAGGGATAGGATTCTTTTGAAAAGATAATTGAGTGTAATATTACATGGTGAAGTGCCCATACTCTCTACTTTTTATGTGGCTTTGATACTCTCTAATGAATATGCTTATGAGCTTGACTTATTTCCATATTGCTCTTAGCTGGTGAGGCTTTGCAATATATGGCATAATTCAAATGCCTATAGTTGGTTAGCCATTGTGCAATAAGGTTCCCCTAATATAGCCAAGTGGTCTATCCTTCCAAATAGAATTAATATTTCAGGTCTACAAACGTGTTGATCAATTTTGTAAATTAATAGACCAATTTTAAAATGTGGTAAATGCCATATTTAACTTATATGTCAAATGTAAGAAAGGGACATTTTCCCCAACATCTGGAAATATGGGCATTGCCAAAAGTTATGCATGGTGGTTTCCTCTATTTGAAAGCGAGGGTAAGTGACATCAATGAAGCTGTATTAAATAGAGCTGACAGAAGGTGCCCAGGCAATGGTGGAAGTGGAATTGAGACCATGCATATAAGCTTTCTTGGTTGCCTAGGGCAAATTCTGTCTGAACTCTTGGCCTAGATGAAGGGAGATCCAGAATACCAAATCACCTTTATCTTAGTAAGCAACAAGTTATCCATTTGTCAGTGGGATTCTTGGTAACCTTCAACAAAATTTTAAATTAAAGAATTAAGCGTATTCATTGACATATAATGGGCCACATTAGTAGGCATATTAGCTGCAACGATAATAGTGCTTATTAATTTGAAAGTGTTGTTGGTAGAGTCCAAGACTTCCCAAAGCAATTTGTGCACTCCAACTTTTCTTTGCTACTTGTAATGCATTTTCCAAATTGAATTTTGAACCAAAAAGTTTATTAATGGATTCCATACTTTGAAGCACATGACCCTGCTTTTTTATAATTGTTACGAAAAAACATTTGTGATGTGCATTAATCATTATGGTATCTTGTCAAAAATTGTATTCCTTTGACACGACCTTGAGGCTAAACTAGAAAGTTGTCTTTCATTGATATGGATTTTATAATTAAGTGCAGTTAAATATATAATTCATGAGGAGAATAAGGCGGGCCTTGAAGAATGATCTTTCCAAATCGATTTTCATTAGCAGGCTAGAAACACTGTTTTTAGGTGCATATGAGTTAATATTTGTTGAAAATTGTAGCGAGTGGAAGGTCTTCTCTAACTTGTGCCTGAGCTAGAAAAACCGAGTTTGTCTTCCCTTTGCCCATGTATGAATTCGTGGAGACGATGAATTCATGCGTAGTGTTGGAGGACTAATTATGTGGAGCTTCTTCAGTTTGACTACAGATCGAGTGGCAGTTATAAATTTAGAATAGGATGAATGGAGCTTCAGTCCTTGATTGAAGGAAACACAAGTTGTGACTCCAAGTTATGATTGGAGAGAGAAGAACTAATTCGACTCAGTTAACTTGTTAACCACAAGTTCTAAATTTGTGACCTGCCAATTTTAGCATGGATCAAATCAATAAAAGGAGGATGAAGGCACATGTATTCATCATTGTTTTGTGCACAAGGTTGTGAGACAAAGCAAGCCTCATGAGTTAGTGAGAGAGAGACCTCTTTGCTTGTGGTGTGCGTGGGCTTGAGGAGCAAGAATGCACAGGTTATTGAGCTGATTTGCGCACAGATTTAGGAGTTGCGTCCTATATAATAGGAGACATGGTGCGCAAAAAAATAGGGACTTGATGCGCTACAAAATAAGAGTTTTGTGCGTATAGATTTAGGCCCTAGTGTGCTAGGAAATAGGGTTGTTGGTGTGCAAGTTTTAGGAGCTGGAATCAAGTGTTTTGCAGGGAGTTTAAGCTAGTACAACAGAGAACAAGGTTGTTCTCAGATTGCCTTGTAAGAGATTTCATTGCTCAAGTTTTATCAATAAAATACTACAACAAAGAAGAGGGTTTTCCCAGTTGGGTTTCCCAAGAAAAATTATTGTGTAAATTGTGTGACTCTGTTTTTATCTCTATGTTTATTTCGTTGCTTATAAGTGTTAAGAAATTCTGTGTCTTGTTGAAAGAAAGTTAGTTTCAGATTGTTCATCTAAGCAGTTGTAGAATTTTTGTGGAAAATTAACATGGTATCAGAGTAGAGATTAGCATAAAGACTAGCACACAAAGATCAGTTTGTGAAGAATAGAGATCAGTTTGTGAAGAATAAAGATCAGTTTGTGGTTTTTGAAGAGTAATTCGTTGGATAGCAGGATGGCATTCCTAGGACTAAGGTCAGTTCACAGTTTAGAGGGAGCCTCAAATTTATGTGCATGGAAGGAACGAATCATAGTAATGTTGGAAGATAATGGGGTGGGAGAGTTTATCAAGCAGGCTATAGTGCCACCTCAAGATCCCCAACGGTTGGCCAGGTATACTAAGAATGACACCAATGCGAGGAGGATCATTCTAGAGGGGGTCAAAGACCATATTATTCCTCATCTCCATGAGAAGAAGACAACGTTTGAGATGTTTAAAGCCATCTTAGACTTGTATCAGTGTTCCAGTGATGTCGAGAAGCTTGCTCTCAAAGAGAAGCTAAGAAGTATCCGGATGAGCAAAGATGAGCCCATCGTTACATATCTTTCAAAGTTCATTCAGATTCGAGATGAGCTAGGTGGTGTGGGCGAGACAATAGCGGGAAAAGACCTTGCGAGTCTTGTGCTTCTAGGACTCCATAAGTCTTGGTATGGCTTCTAGGATGCAGTGATTGGCAGAGAAATTTTCTCCGCTAGGAAAGGTTTTAGAGTGATTGCGTTCAAGAGGAAATCTGGAAAGGGACGAGAAATGGTAGATCAATGAAGACAGAGGATGAGGAGAACTTTGCCATGGTAGGCAAAGACAACAAAACCAAGGGAAAGAAGGGCCAAGGAGAGGTCGAGTCTAGTCAGAAGGGCGAGAAGAAGAAGAAGGATCTAAGCAAGATCAAGTGCTTCCATTGCCATGAATTTGGGCACTATGCCACTAAGTGTCCTAATCGGAAGGAGTTTAGGAAGGATCATGTAGTTGCATCAACGGATGTAGATGCATTTTTACCTTGTTCGGGAAAGATTTCTCATTGATTGCTTGCATTGCAAGCTCAATAGACAATAATGTTTGGTATATTGATTCAAGAGCGTCCTTCCACATGACTGGGAACAAGAAGTATTTCAGCCACCTGAAGGAGAAGGACATGCAGTTTCAGATCAAGCTAGGAGATGATGGTATGTATGCAACTAGAGGAGTTGGTACTATCAGTTTTCAGAGGGAGTCAGGTAATCCTCTTCATCTCAGAGATGTCCTGTATGTTCCAGGCCTGAAGCAAAATCTTGTTTCGGTAGCTACCCTTGAGGACAAGGGTTATGATGTCATCTTTAGTAGAGGTAAGGGTTACCTCCAACACTTAGCTTTTGGATGTAAGAAGCAGATAGGTGTAAGGAAGAAGAACCTGTACATGCTACAAGTTGAGACAAGCGCAACCTTGAGCAGCAAGGCAGGAAGTGCACAAAGTGGAAAAGTGATGGTTGAGCGAGAGTGGGATAGAGCTCTCAAGATTGAGTCTCAACCAATATCTTAGTTTGAGTCTTGGCTAGTTGGCAGTTGGATCGACCAACGGGATGATGAGGGGCTTAGCCTAGGGCGAGTGGAGGCAGCCATTCAGCCAATGACTCCCAATATAGGGAGAGTTCGAGCGAAGTGGGCAGAAGAGTTGTTCAAGGGGGATTAGGAGAGAGTTGGATCTTTCAATATCACCTTCAACCAGAAGAAGCAACCATCAAGATACATGGGGTACATGGCACTTATCACTGAGGTGATAGACTCGCAGAGCATGGTGGAAAGAACAGGTCTTCAGATCATATTCCGTAGCAAGAACCAGGGAATTCTTCTAGTTCAGTGGGAGCAACTGCAACAACAGAGAATGTGGTAGTGTTGAAGACAGATCCAGGTGGACAAGATTCTTCTAGAAGTACCTTCCTTGCTAAGAGGGAGTGTTGAAAATTGTAGCGAGTGGAAGGTCTTCTCTGGCTCATGCCTTAGCTAGAAAGACCGAGTTTGTCTTTCCTTTGACCATGGGTGAGTTCGTGGAGATGGTGAATTAATAGGTAGTGTTTGAGGACTAGTTATGTGGATCTTCTTCATTTTGACTACAGATTGAGTGGCAGTTATAAATTTAGAATAGGATGAGTGGAGCGTCAGTCCTTGATTGAAGGAAACACAAGTTGTAACTCCAAGTTATGATTGGAGAGAGAAGAATCAGTTCGACTTAGTTAACTTGTTAACCACGAGTTCTAAATTTGTGACCTGCCAATTTTAGCATGGATCAAATCTATAAAAGGAGGACATGTATTCATCATTGTTTTGTGCACAAGGTTGTGAGACAAAGCAAGCCTCACAAGTTGGTGAGAGAGACACCTCTTTGCTTGTGGTGTCCATGGGCTTGAGGAGCAAGATCACACAGGTTATTGAGCTGATTTGCGCACAGATTTAGGAGCTGTGTCCTATATAATAGGAGACCTGGTGTGCACAGAAATAGGGACCTGCTGCGCTACAAAATAGGAGTTTTTGTGCGCACAGATTTAGGCCCTAGTGCGCTAGGAAATAGGGCTATTGGTGCGCAAGGTTGAAGAGCTGGAATCAAGTGTTTTGCCGGGGGTTTAAGCTAGTACATTAGAAAACAAGGTTGTTCTCAGATTGCCTTGTAAGAGATTTCATTACTTAAAGTTTTATCAATAAAATGCTATAGCAAAGAGGAGGGATTTCCCAGTTGGGTTTCCCAAGAAAAATTGTTGTGTAAATTGTGTCACTGTGTTTTTGTATGTGTTTATTCCGCTGCTTAAAAGTGTTAAGAAATTCTGTGTCGCATAAAGCATTAGAAGAATGTTTGGACGGTCATTAATAGGGTGCAAAGCCATGGGCTCTGACCATAGGAGGGATACTCCACACCATGATAAACTTTAACTAAATCAAACCTCGTATAGAGGACACTATGGTTGGTCTTTCCAACACATAAACATTGATGTCATAAAGAACTTATTTTTCCTTATTGAGTCTGGTTTAATCAAGTCTTGGTCTAAGATGATAAATTTTAAAAACTTTCTGAATGATTTTCCTGTACTCGGGATTCTAGTTGGGAAACTTTAAACTAGATGATGCTTATTTCTTGGCTCTAATCCTGTCCTATGAACATGTTTGTGCAAATAGGAAGATGATTCAAACTTGCCACCAAAGTACACTGACTTGCTGGAGAAGGTGAAGTCATCAATATTACTCCAAAAACTGTCCAGCCTCGCTAAGATCCTCACCTCTCCCCATTCTTTGGCTGAATGAACTATTAGGCTGGATCTTTATGCTTTTGACTCCAGTTTAGATCTGTTAGGTGAACAGACTGTCTGCAAGTATTCCAAGTCTGCCTTTTAGGAGCTTCTAACTTGTGAAGGTGCCTCCATTTCTTTCACCTTCTCATTTTACCATATTAAAGTCTCCAAGAACCAATTACCTGGTGAGAGATTTTCATTCCTCCAAAGCCACAACTGTGTACTTTCAACAGAGTGATTTGGAGCATATCTATGGCAAAAGCCGAAAATACCTTGCAATGGACACAATCTAAGAGCACCTTTCTCTGGGTCGAAGTGACTGTGCCACAATATTCGTTGTTTCATACACATTTGCAATTTGCAAGTGATTGTGCTGTAAACTTGTTTGTTACCCATGTGTTTGTACTTGGACATCAAACATCATCATTTATTTGCTGATTTCAGTATGTGTCTGGCACAATTATGATCTGATTCAAAATAGGAAAGTCTTTAGTACAGTTTATACACCTGCCTTTGGTCATGAAAATGTATGGATTGCTTTACTGAGCGATCCGAAGTTGAGAGTTGTGAAACTTCACATTGTCAGGACAGTACCTTTTTGTCTCTGGCCTGGATTTAAGCTGATTTGGATTTTCCTAGGAGAACGCAAACGGTTTTGAATGGTGCTTTTGAAGACTTTGTAATGTTGAATATTACAACAAATTATAGGAAAATTTGATATTAACTAAATTAATTGGATTGCTTACGATTCATCCAAATTTGGGCTTTGCTTTATTCCATTCCTGCAGTTTTCACTGTGGACTCGAGGTAAAGTTCAGACCCGAATTGTGTTTTTCCCGACGGCATTTATGTATGTTGACACATTTGACAAGAAATGCACAGCTCATACCTGGAGAACATTTATTATATCTGGGTGATCAATTAGATTTCTTTCTTATTTTGGGTCATGGACGAGATTGATATCTTGCTGGAGACATGTCAATGAAATTTTGAATGGTCATTGGTTGTTGTTATTTTTATTGAAGCTCTATATGATCTTTCAGATGGTAGGATTGATATGAAATAAGTTGCCAGGGTATGTGGGTTTGGGTACAGCTGCAGTGACTGGGATGGCACTTTTTGGAACAGGGGCCAGGGATTTGTCAGTGGGGTGTGTATGTGTATGGAAAAACAGAACTGGAATTTCTGTAAATCAGCAATGTTCATAAGATTATTTTCAGATAAAATTCATCATTCACATATAAAATTGATATAGTACAGTTTCAAGTTGCAAATGAAAAAGAATAATACAGATCTATTATCAATGACATTCATGGACTGTTTCTTGCTTCAATCTGAAAATTAAATGGAAAAAATAAAGTGCGTTTTTGTGCTTTTAAATTTATGAGTGGTTGGGAAGTTAGGTGTTTAGGCTTTTGGGGAGGGGCCCACCATTTTTTTTGAGTCTTAAGCTTTTTTTCCTTTATTTTTTTCCCATGTGAAAATCATGCCCTGTTGAAATCTCGGAGAACTTTTGCGGTTTGGATACATATTTTGGGGGAACTCACCAGTTTTCTGAGTGGGAAGAACCTGGATGAAACTGGGTTCCTTGGGTTATCCACAGATCGTGTATCCATGCAGCTTTTCTGGATGGTCTAAAGTCAGACAGATTTGATTAATTAGGCTATTTAGATGAAATAATTTGAGTAAATTGTTGGTAAACCACTTGAAATAGTTTTGAGGAAGTCTTGCAAATTGTATAATGGTCTGAAACTAGTGTGAACTTCTGTAATGTTATACTACGTTATTTTTGTAGTGTTGTTTCACAACTACCATATCTGACAATTTTTGTAGAGTAACTCATGAAACAAATAGATTAATTACTTTCATTTTTGGTTTATTGACAGCCCTAAATAGAACAATAATTCGTTTCTATGACTGCTTTTTGACAGATGCAGGGTTCTTTTTCTGTCTTGTGCTTCTTCATCGTGGTGAATGATATGAAAGGGCATTATGAAAGTAAAAAAGATTCATTTCATTCTTTTCTAGGTTGTGTTCTTTAACTCTTGTGACCCTCAAGACATTCGCAACTGGATCAGGAATATTGAGCAACATGCTGCTGACAATGTGAATAAAATATTGGTTGGCAACAAAGCAGATATGGATGAGAGCAAGCGGGTAGGTTTACCATTCTTAAAAAACAGAAATGGATAGTATTGGTATTAAAAATATGGTGCAGCCAAGCTGGTCAGCATAGTAATACAAAAAAACATGCTGTCTCTTGAAACAAAAACCATCATAACCATCATGCAATGGGTGTCAAGTACAGCGTCTATATCATCCTTCACAGAGGATTTAAAAATGTTTCTACTGGTATAAACTCTAAAAAAGACACCTAAAATCAGAAAACCTGATACTAATGAATGACTTGCTTGCTGTGCATGTCATCTTGACTGCTATATATATAACACATAAACTGGGTAACTTATATTATCAAACATAGCTAAACAGCACTAATAAAACATACATAATGTTTTCAAGTTTAAACTGGGTGCACAGGTTCAAATCAAAATACTGAGTTTAGATATATCTACTGGCAAAATTTTCCAGTTCCTACTGGTGCAATATATTCTATAAAATATACCTAAAATACCAATAACCTTAGAAACATAAACTAGTGAAAAATATGACAGCTTGTTGCCTCTTCCAGGTAGGCACTGGTTCCTGTTCTCTGATCAACATGTTTTCGAGCTGGTTCACTATAGGCTCCTCCATTTGTTCCCCTTGACCAGACAGGCACTGATTAGACACGCTGGACTGAGCATCTTATGCAAATTCTCCACCAGGTTCTTTATCATATTACATTCTGCCTCAAGAATAGCAAGTTGGTGCTTAACCTGAACCAGGGTACTCATAATAGATGCAATTTGAGAGATACATTGCTGTTCGTAATCATGAAATTTCAAAGTGAGAGAGAAGATGGATCTTCTGTTTTCTTGAATTATTTCTTCATGTGCCTTGAGAATTCTCCTAATTTCTTGCAAATCACAATGGTCCATGGTACAAAACAAATAAAGAAGACTCAAGAAATCTGAACAGTTGCAATTTGACGGGTCCACAATCTTGAACCTAAATTCTTGGTGAAAGCCAACACAACACTCAGAGAAATGCTCCTAATACCCAACTGTTGCTCAAAATAAGAAATGCTCCTAATACCCAACTGTTGCTCAAAATAACAACACCTGCAACTAGACAAACAGAACAGAAATGCAACTAGGTTCTGAAGCTTAGGACTGGTGATTTTTTGTGTAGCATCAGGAGGTATTCCCACATGCCAAGCACTCTCTTAAGTCGCCCTAGAAGAATTATGAAAATTAAAATTCTATTTTTTGGGATACATGTAGGCTCAAAAGGGACAAGTCAGCCCCACCATGAAAGGGTGTGTCCCTTGGTCAAAATTCACCCCATTTGACAAGTATATATACACAATGTGACATCTTCATTTGACCATTCAATCAACTCATCTTCTCTTCTAAGCAGCTGTACATGGGAGCAGAAAGAGACCGAATTTCATGAGATTTGATCGAGTTTGAAGTTTGACCAAGTTGACCATTGACCACGGTATGGATCTGACTGCAGACCTTTGACTGCATGTCTGAGCTTGACTACAGGCTGAATTTTTGACTGTTGATCAGTGTTGGCTTCTGTATCTTTGGCTGGTTTGACCAGTGTTGAGTGGCTGGAATTTTGACCAGGTTTGACTGGTATTTAGACTTGGATTTCGGGACAGATTTGTAGACAATTTTGGAATTGTAAACCTTGCTGAAGAATAATTTCTCGTAGAAGAAAGTTGCTGGGTTTTCTACCATGTTTGGGTTTCTCAGGGTAAACTTGTTGTCTCTATTGTGTGTGGCTGTCTTTTTATGATCTAACTGTTTTCGCTGCATTGACTGTTGAGATTTTCTGTGTATAATTGTTCAATGATATCAGTGGCATAAGATAAATAGTTAAAGATCATTATGTAGTGATTATCAGATCAGAAAATTGGTTTCTACTATGCATCTTGTAGAAAAGTCAACAAGGACTTGTGAATTGAGCACCTAATACATGATTCCAAAAATTAACAATAGTGATTCCAGACCAACAGAGGTGAGAATTGCCTAGTGTTGTAACAATTGACTCCTGGAAACCAACTAAATGCAACAAACATAGAGAAAATATAGTCACATGAAGATTGATCCCAACCTGGAAACCAGAGCGAATTCCAAGTGGAGGCTGACTAGATAGAGATTCCCACGATCTTTCCACCACATAGAGGGCCTATGTTCCATTATGCCACCTCGTTGGGTGTAAATTAAACCTCTACATTGAAATTTTGACATCCCCCATAGCTTAAACATGTGTGAGGGAGCCTTGGGTCTCGTTGAGTTTATTGTCTTGCCTTGGGGAAAGGATTGACATGTGAAAGACATGTGGCATAGTAAATCTCTGTTACTTGTCATTAATTACCAAGCAGTGGTTGGGGTATGGCATGAATGGTTAATTGACAATTAACCCAAATCTCCCCCAATTTTAGTCTTATTGCCTTATTGGCTAATAAATCAACTTGATTATTATAACCAAGATAAAGGCAAGTTTATAATCAACTGGAAGGACTTTCTTTTGCATCAATTTGATGATTATGCTAGGTTTTTCCACTACTAGTAACGATTCAAATTGTGCTTCCATTGCTAACCTCAACCCCTAGAGTAATGCATATGCTTATGCTTGGTTGTTGGATGAAGTCCTCAATCCCAAGCACATGACAATTCTCTTCTTTGGGATCAATGAGGATCGCCCACTTCTGCACTTGCCACCCCTATCATCTTGACCAATATTAGTAGGTTGTGGTTCTTAATTGCCCAAGTTGATGTCTTCAATTAGAAGCAACAAATTGAGAGCCCTTATTAAGATTACAAACCATATTCGTTGGCATTGAACATTTTTCTTCCAGGACCTAAAATTGCCCTTTTTGCTGTAGGAGGGTGTCCATAATCACTGCAATTTAAGAAATGCATTGGTGCTCATTTCCATGGACGTTAGTTTTTACCGAGAATATGGACATCTTGTTGCTATTGACTGATTCTTCATGCTTGTGAAAAACGTTGTGCACTTTTGGAATTTCCCTTTGACGATTTCCATCTCTCCTAGGGTAATTCATAACCCAAAGCTCCCACAAATTCCCAAACAAAGTATACACAACAAACATCAAAGAGGAAAACTTGGAGCTATCAAACATATAGAAATTAACCAATCTTTTTTAGGCTTGAGGAAAAGACAAGCCCAAAGTATTCTCTATCTGCCAATTTGATGTCCAACTTTGAAGATAGCCAATATTGCCCACATACTTGTTCAAAACGCAAAATTGAGAATTCAAAACCACCCACAGAAGAAGACTATTCGAAATCAAAAGATTGAGATACCCAAACCACTTGCTACCAATGTTGAAAAACAAGAAAAAAATTCCCAAAGCATATGGAGAGCTCTAGACTAGAGCCAATGCAATGTGCTGAACTGAGCTTAGAACCACAAGGTTCCTCCCCAAAATAACTTGACCAACAATTGAATACACTAATAGAGCTTTGTTGAAAAGGCTTGGCTGAAAATCCGGCAAAGACATAGGAGATAGCCACCAAAGATCATCGCTGGACGTTGCTTTAGTGCCTTTTTCAAAAGCCATAATCACATCTTCCTATTGCATTAAGACTTTCAATGCTTCAAAACGTCAGCAATGCATTAAGGGTGGCATGCATTGGGATATCATGAGGGTAATGCACATTACTTCTCACCTTTGGCTATATAATATATGGCTTCTTTGGTGAAATGACATACATATCTTAAAATGCTTGGAATGTGGCAACATGCAAATATTGACATAAATCATGATTCTAGGGGATAGTTTGGAAGAAAATTTCCCCTCTTTTCTCTATAATTCCTTTGCTTAGTCTTGAGAACTCGTTGGCAAGGATGTTTGCATGCCAAATTAGGCCCCTTAGAACATGAGAAAACTTGCTATTCTCGAACTGTAGAACGTCTTTTTGATTCTAGCTATGAGATATGCCAACTTGCTACCTGATGGGGTTTTCATATTATTCTTTTTCCAATTCCTCGTTCCTAGCTTTAGAAATCAAATGAGGGATATTTTAAAGCGTAAAAGTAGTAGAGACATGATCAACTTCTTGTTTTGTGTACAAGGCTTCAAAATGCTTTTTGGTGGCCTCCTTGATTGTTGGGAAGTCTCTCAAGTTTGCGCCATCCTCTAATGATATTTCTTTAATGTTATATTTTTGAACTCTATCTTTGGCTTGCTGATGGAAGGAAGCATTCTTGTCTTCGGACTGCAGCCATAGACTCTTGGATGTAGATGCTACATCACTTCCCCTAATTTGGAGACTTTCTGAAGCTTACTGCAAAGTGCTCTCTCCTATACACGATGATGTATTGTGATGCCTTCCTATTCCATTCTCAAATGGAGATCTTCAAGCTGAGACTAAATTAATAAATTTTCGTTCTTTGGAGGTACATATGAGATCTTTGCCTATTTCTTGAGGGATTTCTTGATTGCTTTTAATTTCTGTGTCCAAAAAAGGTGGGTGATCCTATAACCAACTTCCCCCATTCCTCCAAAATAATATCCATAACTGTGGATTTTTCAAGCCAAAGGGGATAGAAACTGAATAGAAGAGGCCTAAAATCTTGGGAGTGGTGGAACTGAAGAAAAGTTGGCTTATGATTAGAGACAACCATTGGAATGATCCTGGATGTTACGATGTAGTTGCATAACATAAGGTTGCACAGAATGAGGAAATGATCTAGTCCAGTAGCACTATGACCTAGTCTAGTTTTTCTATTTGACGAAGTATATTTTCCTTTCGCAGGTTTGACATCTACTGAATCCCAATACATCATGAGATCCTTCATATTTTCTTTGTAAGGGTCCTTGACTATGCCATTACTGCTTTTTCCTTTACTATTCAAAACCACATTGACGTCCCCGGCCACAATGTTGTTCTTTGTTACTTCAAAGTCTTTTTTAAAGCTTGCAGAGAATGCCAATAGTATTTTTTTTTCACTTATAAAAAACAAATATATACATTAAAAATATGATATCCGATACTTGAGCTTTGATGCACAAGACATCTTAGGGCCCAATTTTGCGTTTGATGAGAAGATTCCAAAGAGTATAGATACCTCTTGATGCTGCTTTTGAACTTATTGCAATACCTTGACACCTTTTCCACTATGTTTTGTGGAGATTAAGCATTTCCATTGCCTCTAGCTTGGTCGACTTGAGGGGGATAACTGGCTTTTAAGAATTTATTAAGTCTCTCATGTTTTCCTCTTTAAACTGGCTATCCACATGTCTGATATTCCAAGAGACGATATCAATTATTTAACATTAGGGCGTCTATGGGGATTGGAGGAGCAATGGAACTTGGATTTTCAATACTTTGAGATCCAATTGCAACAATTTTTCTATGGTTGTTTAGATACCCAAAACTTTCTCCTTCGCTGCTTCTTCCTTTTTTTATTATTATTTTTGTCAGCTTTTTACGTGCTTTTTTGGGTTGCCTCTCATCTATCGCCTCCTCCATATCCTCCTCCATTTGATATTGAGCTTTCTTCCTTGTCAAGATGTTGGAGGAAGGTTGAGGTTTGTTTGAGATAGGATCAATATCTTCTTGTTGATTTGAAAAAAGGTCTTTGTAGGCTGACAAAGAAAGGTTAGTTTGAGAATCTTAAAATATGGATGTTTTGGGTGGAAAAAGAGATGAGGGTGACTTGATTGAGCGGGTAACTACTGCCACAAACAATATCGATTCTTCCTGAAAAGAATGTCAAGCTTGTTTGCTGATGATAGCATTTTGTCTTTTTGAGGGTTGCATCTTGGAGATAAAATTGAACTTCCTTGGATTAGCGCTTTGGGGGTGGGGTTTCGCATTGCCAAACCAACTTGATTGTTGATTATGGCTTGTTTTGGGTCATCAGGTGCCATTTGGGATGAAGATGAAGGAGCTAAGTACGATGAATTTGAGTTGATATGCTGCTTTGAACTCATTTTTAACCACTTTCCACTATTCTTCCTTACTATGAACTACTTGAGATTGAGGGATATCTATCATGTAGTCCTTTGCAATGTGTCCAAACTCATGGCGATTTTTGCATTTGGAGGGTAGTTGTTTATAATCCAGTTTTTGGACATGTTTCCAATTATCTAAGGTAAGGAATCTCACTTTTAGCAGTCTTTTCTCTAGATCAACCTCAATGCAGATCCTGGCATAAGTGACATCCCATCCTTGGGTTCATATTTGTCCATGTATTTCCCCAAGGCATTACCAATATTCCTAAGTGAATCTTCATTCCAATAGTGAACAGGAAAGTGTGACACATGGACCCACACTGGAAGAATACAAGAGGCACCTAGCTTTGGATTGAAGTCAGGAGTCCATCTGTTCAAAAGTACATTTCTCTGCTGCCGAAGAAATAGGAGCCATATATTAGGTCCTTGCCCTCCTTTACTTCAAACAGAAAAGCAGAGTACCCTCTACTGTAGAAGTAATGGGTGAGTACTTGAAGAAATAAAGATCATCGAGAATTGATAAAATGAGTTTTATATCAATTCAGGGTTGGGCCTGCTCACACCAAATACATGACATTGTGTCTCATTATATAGTGATGGGATTAATTGACTCGATAAACATAACAACATGGAGGATGAAGACCCAAACTCAGCTACAACTCACTTACATAGGAAAACAACAACTTCTAGAACAACACTTCAGATCTCACACAAATATAGAACATTCATTTCTCTATTATCTCCAAGTCCCCTTAATGGAGAAATGAATTATTTACCACACCTAACTTGTCTCTACATAACATAAACTTATCTTTTCCTAAAGGCTTAGTAAAGATGTCTGCCACATTGTCATTTGTATTACAATAGATCAAAGTAATTTCCTTTTGTTGCATTTTTTCTCATCCAAAATGATGTTGCCTCTATGTTTTTTGATCTTGCATGGTAGACTAGGTTGTTCACCAGTTTGATAGATCTTTGGTTGTCACACTTGATGATTGTTGGTCCTTGTTTTTCTCCCTTGTCTTCAAGAATTCTTCTTAGCCAAATGGCTTCATAGGTTGCACTTTATAAGGCCTTGTACTTACCTTCGGTGGAATTCAAAGAAACGATTGGTTGTTTCTTGCTGCTCCATGACACAATACCAGGTCCAATACTGAATGCATAACTAGAGGTGGACTTCTTGTCATCTGGATCTCCTGCCCAATCAGAATCTGAATAACCTGTCAACTCAACATTCAAAACCTTATTATACTCAATAACAAAATTTTCAGTCTCCTTCCAATATTGAAGGACTCTCTTTGCTGCTTCCCAGTGACTTTCATGTGGCTTAGCCATAAACTGACTAAGTATGCTAACTGAATATGCAATATCTGGCTTAGTTGTATTTAAGTAATTCAAACTTCCCACCAATTGTCTATATAATGTGCCATTCACTTCTTTTGTTTCATCATCACTATTGAGTTTAACATTCTGTTCCAATGGTGTAGATACTGCTTTACATCCATTCATGTTGAATCTCTTGATTAATTCCTGTGTGTATTTACTTTGTGTGACCAAAGTTCTACCATTATCTCTCCAAACTTCAAGGCTAAACAATAATGAAATTCTCCAAGATCCTTCATTTCAAATTCTCGTGACAAACAACTTTTGATCTTTTCAATTAACTTGGTAGCATTTCTTGTTATGATAAGATCATCAACATATAAAGAAATCAACACAATATGGCCTTTTTCATCCTTGATATAGAGATTTGAATCTCCTTTACTTTTAGTAAAACCCTGTTGAGAGAAGAATTTATCAATCTTCACATACCAAGACTTGGGTGCCTGTTTGAATCCATATAGTGCTTTCTTTAACCTGCAAACAATATGTTCTTCTCTCTGTTTTACAAAACCTTATGGCTGAACAAGATAGACTTCTTCCTTTAATTCTCCATTCATAAAATCTGGCTTGACATCTAATTGATTCAACTTCCAATTATACTTAGTTGCCAATGCAATCATCATTCCAATGGTGTTCGTTTTAGCTACCAGTGCAAAAGTTTCTTCACAATCTATCAGTTCTATGGCAAAACCCCTATGAAGGGGAAAACCCAGTCAAACTCTTCCACTAATAGATTTAGATTAGATTAAGATGAACCAAGACCTTTTTGACCATGGCACAAACTTTCCTCCATCCACCAAATCAACCTCTATGAAGACAAGTTAACTTCTAGCACATTTCTTCACAAGTCAACCTCAATCAACTTCTAAACACAAAGAGTCACAACACACGCAGTGCGACAGATTAGATACTTGACCAAGGTGTCTAATCGGGTGGGACTAAGGTGTGTTCCAAGCTTTAACCACTCTAGGTACCATTGGGCTTCAGCGCTAACACCAACCCAGGGATCTAGGTATCGTATCCAAGGTCAAAGCTCCATAAGACCAACAATACCCTCCCTATTTCAGGATCTAGACGTCATCACAGGCCGACCAGATGTCCTCCCAAGCATATTGTCGCCCCAAGATGCTTTATCTCTCCTTATCAACTAAATCAGATATATCTTCCAGTCCAAGCATGCTTCAAAACTTCAACCTTTTTATAGAGAGATTTGCACAAACACAACCCCAATTAGTAATAAAATTTCATTATATATACATGTTTAGCACAAACCTTCGGGTCCCGGGGTCCTTAATCATCTTGATGCTACTAAGGTTATCATCAAATTATCCAAACACATCTCATTGGAAGCTTTCTTCTTTATCTTCTATAGCAACATCAAACTCAACCTTAACACTTCTTCCAGAGCATCCATGTCTTGTTTACAACTTTTCGCTCACAAATATATATCTGTAATGCTTCAACCATGATATTTTATTCTTTCTTCAAGGTCTTACTTGTCACATTATGCCCTCCCTCTCAACTAGGGAGATATACACTTTCTTTTATCCAGGCTCCATCTCAATATTAGGGAGATCAACAACTTCATAACATTGGAGAAACTTCAACCTTTCAAAACTTCAAGAACATCATCATTCTTTTTATTCATCATGCTTATCATTATTATCAAGTCATCTTCAATTATGAACATCTTCAACATCTTGAAAATTATGTACTTGCAAATCATCAACAACAAGTACAACCAAGTACAAATACACAGAAGCATGAAGTCAACCATATTAAAATAATGTCATTACAATGGAAGCATCAAAATAATCAAGCTTACGTAAACCTAGTTAGGTTCATAGTCAACAAGGGTTACATCCTTTATACTATGGACTTTATACAAGGGTTACTTGATAGCTTTTGCATCAAGCTTTCTCCTATCTTCCTTCAAAACATGAGAAAAAGATTTGCTTCCAAATATTCTTAATGGCTTACTGCTGGTTTATAACCATAAAGGGCTTCAAATGGAGTCTTATGATTTAAAATTTTTGTTGGACTTCTATTTTTGAAATAAACAACAATACTAAAAGTTTTACCCAAAAGGCATTAGTAAGATTTTTACCTTTCATCATGCTCCTTGCACATTCCACTAAGGTTTTGTTCTTCCTTTCAGCTACTCCATTCTGCTGTGGAGTATGTGGCACCATGTACTATTGTACAATTCCATGTGCTTTGCAATATTTCACAAATGCACCTAATGTATATTCTCCCCCTTGATCAAATCAGATCAAATCTTGATGTATTTTCCTGTTTGCTTCTCAACCAAGTTTTTAAACTCTTTAAATATTCAAATACATCACTCTTCTTTCTCATGAAATAAACCCAAGTATATTTTGTGCAATCATCAACAAATATCAAGAAATAATATGCTCCTCCTAATGATCTAGTCTGCATAGGCCTGTTGGAAAATATAACTAGTTTTATTCTTTATAATTGTCAATTGACTCATGGCATAATGTAATTCTTATGTATCTATCAAAAGGAGAAAGAAAATGATGTAAAGAACAAAAGAAAATTATTTTGGAGCATGGGTTTCATGCTCAAGTTATTTGTCCTTAGGTCTCCTAGGGTCACGTGAATAAAAGAGCCATTGCCACTTTGTAAAAGACCCATTCGGGCACTTGTATCAAGAAAATAAAATTACTTTTGTATATAAAAGAGTCTAGAAGACTCCCAAGAATCAAGACGGCCAACCTAGCTCAAGTCTAGGGTTTCTAGGGTTTCTAGGCATGCTTTAGGTACGAAGTTGCAAGAAGATGTTTTGGGTGGCTGGCTTGGTTCTTGGTGGCAGTCATGGTCTAGGGTTTGGTCTTGGAAGTCTCCTTTGAAGTTGATTCTATAAGAAGAGAAGTTCTTTCTGGGTTTTCCCCTTGGAGGGGTTTTGCCTTAGCTTGGAGCCTATATCTTGTGTTCATTTTTGTATGGCTGTGATCTTCATTGTTTTGGCATTTATTTGATGATAAGAATATAAACATAATAAATAAGAAGAAGAACATAATATCACAAATAATTGTCATGGACAGAAAAGATGAATTAAATGCTGCCTTAATCTAATTTTCTAACATGGTATTAGAGCTAAGGTCAAGAATATAGGCAGTTAGAAGATCACTGGAAAGGTTTTTTGCCTCAAGGCAAAAAAGAATGCACTGTAAACAAGGCCAAATTGTTCTAATACAAGACCAAGGAAGAGCAAAAGGCTAAACGTGGTATCAAAGGCAAGATTGGGTACTTAAATTCCAATGTAATCTAAATCGAAGGTTTCAAAACTATCTCATGGCACCAAGAATTGTTTGAAGGGCTAGTCTATACAACACAAAAGGATTGGAAAGTGTTTGGGCTGTCTTTGTATGACTTGGTGGCAAGATTAGGTCACATTTATTGTAAAGATTGCAGAAGGATTGTGGGTCTTGTAGTGGACTATTTGAAGGGGCCAAAAAGCCTTAAACAAGTTCAGATCAGGACTATTAAGCCAACAAAGAAGTCTCTTTTTTTAAAGATATTTTTAGACTTGTTTGTGAGGTCTTTCCAAAGGTTGTCGAAACCCTAACCACAGGGCCGAAGTCACCATGCAAAGTTTAAGGAGCCGAATTTAGTGTCAAACAGATGAAGTTTGCAGGCCAAATTTCTAAGGAGAAAGAAACAATCCAAGCAAAGGAGAGAGAAGGATAATTTCACCATCCTTTCCCACACGTGCGAGTTAGGCTTTCTGTAGTTGTGGTCGAAAATTGCAAACCTGAAGCAATGGCTGTATATTTGAAGTAAGGGACGAAAATATGAAGTATTGGAGTAGTTTGACTGGCATTGACTTTGTGGAAACGAAGCTCATCATAGGAGAGGTTGACTTGGTCTTGGAGGGGTCTTTGTCAAGGGTCTTAGGTCTTGGAATACGTCATTTGAAGATTTTATAAGAAGAGAAGAATTCTTGTGGGTTTTCCTCTCAAGAGGAGATGTTTTGGCCTTAGCTAGCAACCTACATTTTGTGTTCCCTTATCTCATTGATCTTCATAGTGTTCCCTTGATTCCTCTACATGCTACCAGAGCTAAGGTGACAAGAAGAAGATGTAACTTGAAGATCACCTCAATGCCTGTCCCACAAATAGCAAAGAGCTAAAGGATTTTGTTATGGAGAAGTTTCGTAAAAAGGTATGGGGAAAAGAGTTGGGTAGGAAGAAATATTACTTTGAGGAATTCAACCCTACGTGTGATTTACAACAAAAAGAGCTCATTGGAGTTAGCATTTCGTGGAGGGCAAAGGTTCTTATTGCTCAATTTAGGACCAACTCACATCAACTTCGGTGTGAAATAGGACGGTGGAAAAGGCCTAAAGAAGCTTGGGAAGAAAGGGTGTGTACATTTTGCATGTCTGGGGTTGTAGAATGTTAATTTTAGGTATGTTCTATGCTGGAGCAATTTATTTCAATTTTCACAGTTAGCTCAATATCTTTTCTAGATTAGCAATCACATCAGCATTAAAGTAAACTGCAGATAGAACATAAATATAAATTGCAGAAGACAAGCCAAGACAAGAGGACACAAGATGTGGCGCTAGCCAGGGACAAACCCCAATGTGGGGAAACCCTTGATCAATTCTTCTTATATGTTCTTCAATAGTTCAGCACAGAGAGAGAGATAATACATTTACAATAGAAGTCAACACTTTGACTTATCTAGATAAGAGCATAGATCATCTCTAAAAAGATGATACATGATATCAGTTGAAGACATGCTGCTTCAACTAATTCTCCAAGGTGACTCCTTCACCTATCGTTGTGCTGCATTTCGTCATCATGTTGCACCTCACCGCACTGCACCCGTCATCACTATGCTGCATCTCATCACGCTTCATTAATCATCACTGTACCCATCACTGTACTGCATTATGTGCCATTGCTGCACCATGTTGCCATCCTGACCTATGTGTTGGCTGCACCTTGCTTGCTTATTGTCCCTTGCTTGCTTGTTGTCCCTAGCATGCTTGTTGTCCTTAGCATGCTTGTTGTTGCATGCTCGCTGTAACATTGCATGCTTGGTGTATTTGCTACTAAGTACCATACAACTGTTCCAATGTTAGTTCGCTGTCCCTTGCATGCTGCTCTCCTTCAGAGATAGATGCTTCGACTGTTTCGACAATTCTCGGCAGTTCTGACTTTTTCGGCAGTTCCGGCTCTTCTGGCAATTCTGGCTTTTCCGGCAATTCCGGCTTTTCCAATAGTTCTGGCTTTTTCGGCTTTTCTGGCAGTTCCGATTTTTCTGGCAATTATGGGTTTTCCGGTAGTTTCGGCTTTTCCGGTATTTCCGACTTTTCTAGCTTTTCTAGCAGTTCCGACTTTTCTGTCTTTTTCAGCAGTTTCGGTAGTTCTGGCTTTTCCGGATTTTCTGGCAGTTCTGGCAATTCCGACTTTGCCAGCAGTTCTGGCTTTTTCGGCAATTTCGGCTTTTTCGGTAGTTCCGGCAGTTCCGACTTTTCCAACTATTCCGGTAGTTCTGGAAGTTCCGGTTTTCCGGCAGTTCCGACAGTTTCGGCTTTTCTAGCAGTTCCGGCTTTTCCGGCAGTTCCGGCTTTTCCGGCATTTCCGGCTTTTCGGTATTTCCGACTTTTCTGGCTTTTCTGGCAGTTCTGGATTTTCCAGCTTTTCCGGCTTTTTGAGCAACGTAGAGCTTATTCTCCCATGACTGCATTTAGATCTAGGGCCTGTTATTTAGGGCAGCGTATACCCTAGGGCACTCCCTCTAGCTCTCATCTTCATCAAACCCAAAACAGGATGAAGTGAGATCACAAGAGTGAGTCTGTGTGTGACAAATGACTTCAAGTCCTCTTCTATTTATGCTAAAACGTAGAGGTTGAATATACATGACTGTTGGGCTTCTGAGCCTACATAAGTTGTTGACCAACTTGACAATTTGTCCATAATCAAAATAAATTCATATCTTCATAAATACTTATCGGAATCGGATGATCTTTATATCAATGCTACACCTTTCGATGAGAGGGATCCAAGAAAAATATCAGCTTCCATAAGTAAGGTGACCCACATGGAGTTTGGCCCTAGTTACCAATTTTAACACTCCCTCTCAACTAGGGAGAACTCCATCCGCTGATCCATATGTCCGACTGTACTATCTCTGCCATCAGTGCCCTGCATTGCTCTGCTGAACCATGAAGAAGAAGAATTGATCGAGAATGTCTCATACCATTCTCTACTGACCCAAAGTCAGTTTCATCTTAAGAGAGTGTGTCGCATCACTCTTACTGACCCGAAGTCAGTTTTATTGATCCCAGATCAATATCACAAGAGAGTGTCTCAAACCAATCATACTGATCCCAGATCAGTTTCATTGATCCTAGATCAATATCACAAGAGAGTGTCTCAAACTACTCATACTGATCCTAGATTAGTTTCATTGATCCTAGATCAATGGAGGTCATCCTAGCATAGGGAGTACGGTAGATACAATGATGCGTCCATCGATAGAACTACTATGGTCCCTATCCTCATTTCCCTGCTCATTGATCAGATGAGAGGTACTTCCCATGAGTCCCAGAATGCATGGGTAGGATGCCTCGATAGGAGAACGAATCATCCTGTCAGTGGATGCCACGGAGAACGAATCATCCTAGCCCACAGTCGCCATGGAGAACGAATCATCCTGGTCCACAGGAGAACGACTCATCCTGTTCCAGAGTCGCCATGGAGAACGAATCATCTTGGCCCATAGGAGAACGAATCATCCTGTTCCACAGTCGCCACGGAGAACAAATCATCCTATTCGACAGTCGCCACGGAGAATGAATCATCTTGTTCCACAGTTGCCACGGAGAACGAATCATCCTGGCCCACAGGAGAACGAATCATCCTGTTCCACAGTCGCCACGAAGAACGAATCATCCTGGCCTACAGGAGAATGAATCATCCTGTTCCATAACGCACCACTAGGGGAGGGTGAGTTGCCCTGTGGTCGTATGTTGCTCCTGTAAGTACCCCATGCCCCCAGAGCTCCCAGAGCTCAATGCATGCAACATGCAGGACCCTTATAAGAAGGTCTCTCAACAACTCCAAGTCGTTCAGGAAAGTTACAGATTTGACCTTTCCTCGGGGCTTTGACAAAAAATGTCTGCAACCTGTACATCAGTCTCAATGTGATGGAGCATCCTCGCTCATTGACTTACCATAGCCCAAATAAGGCAGTATCTGATGCCTATCTGCTGGAGCAATCATCGAATACCGGATTCCTCAATAATCGAATCCCACCTCTGGTTGTCACAGAGAATCACAGTGGTATTCATCATGTGTACAAACAGCTCACTTAAGAGCTTCTGCAACCATGCAGCTTCACATGAGATCATACTCATAGCTGTGTATTCAGTCTCGACGGTGCTTATAGCAACCGACTTCTGCTTCCTGCTCATCCATGATATCGAAGCAGAATCCAAAGAGAACCAGCACTGAGAAGTGCTCTAGTGATCCTCCACACTGCTTGCCCACTCAGCATTCGAATAATCATGCAGTTTCATATTTCCGGCAGTGTATCTCAATCCATGAGAGATTGTGCCCCGAAGATATCTCAGAAGATTCTTGGCACCAATCTAGTGAGGCTCAACCAAATATGAGCTCACCATGCTAACTGCAAAACATATGTCCGGACGAAAGTTCACCAAGAACATCAACGCGAATGAGTTTATGAAACTCAGAGGCATTTCCCAAATCTGGTCTGACATCACTACCATATAACTTCTGGAAATTAATATCCTCGAGGTAGTCACAGGGTTGCAGTTTATTATTCCACATTCGGAATCCAACTCCCTCTTACTTCTGCAAATGAGAGGGTCTGCACCTGTTAGAAATAGGTCGTCTTCATAAGGTGCCGGTATGAGAGGTCTATCATCCACAACCTTCAGGTAATGGTTTGGATTGGTTTCACTCCTAGTGAATCTCAACTTCATCTGACAGCTATCAATCCTCTCATACTATGCCCGGGGAGTTTTGCTTCAAGCCATAGAGGGCTTTCTCCCACCTGTATACATGAGATTCCAGATCGTGAATCTCAAACTCCTCGGGTTGTTCCAAACCTGTGGACCTGCTACATGAGGGGAATGGTCCCCTTGTAAGATTTTCCTTTGGTACATCTCAGACATGTACTTTCATGCTCTTTTTGAATTCAGGCATCCCTGTCACCATTTGACTCACAGACCTGTCAATGGACATGGTCCCCAGTGGACTTCGTGCAACTTGATACAACCCTGAACTCAAAAACATCTTTGAAAATTCCATTTTCAAACACGTATCTTTCCATCGATGAGTGCCACTCTGAAACCTTTGACTTCCATTGCTGAAATGGACACCAGGTTCTTCTTGCGATCAGGTACATAAAAGAGATTCTGTAAATGAATTGAGTTACCCTCATTCAATTGAGGGATAACATTCCCTACACCCTTTCCAGGATAGGTGGCATCAGCGCCAAGTATAATCCCATGATTGTTTCCATCTCTACCAAATTAGAGAGTGCACCCATCTATTTGATGAAGTGCCTTGAAGCACTACAATCAATAAGCCAGATTCCCAAAGAATTTGAAGGAGAGGACCAATACAAGATAACACTTCTTTATCTTATCAGAAACAACATTTGATTCTTCATACTTGGGTTCCTTGCTTTCTATGAAGAGTCGTCCATTTCCTTGATGACCTGCATTACCTGTCATTCCTTTGATCATTGAAGATGTCCCTGGAATGATTGTTATTATCATCAAGTGATATGTCCCTGCCATTCAGACACTCCTTCGCATAATGGCCGAACTAGTTACCTACCATTCCTTCCACCCTGAGATCCGGTCTTCCAATGAAGTGATCTTTAGGTAGGCCATATTCCGCTGTGCCATTCTGATAATATTCTTTGCTTTGACTTCACCCTTGGTGAATTTGAAGAGGGATGAGGAATCCACTAATTCTTTTGTCCTTTCCCAACTGTCTTTGGTGATTGCTCTTTCACTCTTGCTTGGGCATTGTCTTCATCTCAGCTCTGATTCCATGTTAATTTTAGGTATATTCTGTGCTAGAGCAATTTATTTCAATTTTCACAGTTAGCTCAATATCTTTTCCAGATTAGCAATCACATCAGCATTAAAGTAAACTGTAAATAGAACATAAATATAAATCGCAAAAGACAAGCCAAGACAAGAGGACACAAGATGTGGCGCGAGCCAGGGACAAACCCCAATGTGGGGAAACCCTTGATCAATTCTTCTTATATGGTCTTCAATAGTTCAGTAGAGAGAGAGAGAGATAGTACATTTACAATAGAAGTCAACACTTTGACTTATCTAGATAAGAGCATAAATCATCTCTAAGAAGATGATACATGAGATCAGTTGAAGACATGCTGCTTCAACTAATTCTCCAAGGTAACTCCTTTACCTATCGTTGTGCTGCATTTCATCATCATGTTGCACCTCACCACGCTGCACCATGCTGCACCCATCATCACTATGCTGCATCTCATCACGCTTCATTAATCATCACTGTACCCATCACTGTACTGCATTATGTGCCATTGCTACACCATGTTGCCATCCTGACCTATGTGTTGGCTGCACCTTGCTTGCTTGTTGTCCCTTGCTTGCTTGTTGTCCCTAGCATGCTTGCTGTCCTTAGCATGCTTGTTGTTGCATGTTAGCTGTCCCTTGCATGCTAGCTATAACATTGCATGCTTGGTGTATTGCTGCTAAGTACCATACAACTGTCCCAATGTTAGTTAGTTGTCCCTTGCATGCTGTTCTCCTTCGGAGATAGATGCTCCGGCTGTTTCGGCAGTTCCCGGCTTTTCCGGCAATTCTGGCTTTTTTGGTAGTTCCGGCTTTTCTGGCAGTTCCGGTTTTCCCGGCAATTTTGGCTTTTCCGGTAGTTTTGGCTTTTCCGACTTTTCCGACATTTCCTGCTTTTCTGACATTTCTGGCTTTTTCGGTAGTTTCGGCTTTTCTGGCAGTTCCGGTAGTTGTGGCTTTTCTGGCTTTTCTGGTAGTTTCGGCAATTTCGGCTTTTTTGGTAGTTCCGACTTTTCTAGCAGTTCTGGCTTTTCCGGCTTTTCTGGTAGTTCTGGCTTTTTCGGCATTTCCAGTGTTTCTGGCAGTTCCGGCTTTTCGGCATTTTCGGCTTTTCCGGTAGTTCCAGCTTTTCTCGCTTTTTGAGCAACATAGAGCTTATTCTCCCATGATTGCATTTAGATCTAAGGCATGTTATTTAAGGCAGCGTATACCCTAGGGCTCTCCCTCTAGCTCTCATCTTCATCAAACCCAAAACAGGATGAAGTGAGATCACAAGAGTGAGTGTGTGTGTGACAAATGACTTCAAGTCCTCTTCTATTTATACTAAAACGTAGAGGTTGAATAGACATGATTGTTGGGCTTCTGAGCCTACATAAATTGCTGGCCGACTGGACAATTTGTCCATAATCAAAATAAATTCATATCTTCATAAATACTTATCGGAATTGGATGATCTTTAGATCAATCCTACACCTCTCGATGAGAGGGATCCAAGAAAAATATCGGCTTCCATAAATAAGATGACCCACATGGAGTTTGGCCCTAGTTGCCAATTTTAACATGGAATCGGAAAAACATTTCATTTTGGAATGTGATGCATTCAAAGACATCAGAGAAAGTTATGAGAACATGTTGACATCAGTTTCTTGGCATCATTGTTTTACAACCCGGCCGAGTCAACTCCGAAACGGCCGTTTCGAACCGAGCCATTACCAAAATCTTTGACCCGGCCAGCAACCCGGCTCGGTTGACCGAGTCAACTATGACTCGGCCGAGTCATCCAATGACTCGGCCGAGTCATAGTTGACTCGGTCAACCCGGCCGGGTCATGTATTGACTCGGCCGAGTCAATGAAACTACAGCTGGGCAGCGTAAAAGTTAAAACATGAAATTTATTCATTTTTTTGTGATTTTTGGTAAAGTTAAAGAACTACAAGTTCTTTTTGAGACAATATTTCAGGATTATGAGAGTTGAGACATAAGATCTTGATAAATTACACCTCAGATTTGAAAGAAGCTTAAAGTCTGTACATAAAATGTTTGTATTACCACCAATATTATATTGAGGGCAATAAGAACCACTACAATTACATATTGAAATTCAGATCCTCATTATTCCTTAAGGTGATTTGATTACTCGTTTTCTAATTGCCTCCCTTTAAGAAATGAGTGGATACTATCAATGCCTGTGACTCTGTTCACTGCTTGGCTCAGCATGATGACAGTGAAGTGTATTTCTTGCCTATTTGACTCATATTTCAATAGTGAGCACTAGGAAAAGTCTGTTTGAAACTTTTATCTATATGTCACCTCAAGAGATTGGAATTCTTTTATCGTTCAATAAATTTTGGTAAATATCGAAGGAACCATTTCAATTACATGCTGCACTCAAATACTGCCTTGATGCATCTTTCCATGCACTCTGCAACAAATGATATTGATGCAATTTGGATTAGAATTCCAAGGTTCAGGGAGACACTGATAAAGAACTGAAGTTTATCTTTATAGTTCACACCCATTTATTGGAGACCAAGGCCTGATTACACTATCAAGATATTAATGAAGACTAAAAGTATCAGTCCTCTTCCTCTTAACTTCATCGACAATTCATATATACAATTATATTAATTTCCTAATGACTCATCCCCTTCCTGCTTGCTGCTTGCCCAGCACCAGAATAATTGTCCATCCCCATCAATATTTAAAATTATGTTTTTTTATAAAAAAAAATAAATATTTAATGTATTTTTTACAACGACCGAGTCATTGAAATCGAGCCGGCCGAGGCATTACCGAGTCGGAGTCGGAGTCGGAGTCGATCCTCGGCCGAGTCCGAGTCCGAGTCCGAGTTGTAAAACATTGCTTGGCATTGTCTTTTTAGCGAGGGGATTGTTGGAAGGTTGGGTCAGTGCATCATCAATTTGAATCGGAAAAGGATTGAATTGCAAAGAGCGAAAAACAGGGAACTAATGGTCTCATAGACTATTTTTAGTCTCGTGGACCTTAAAAGATCATTTCATTTCTTCATTGAAGAAGGATACATAAGGGACAAGCATAAGAGGAGCATCAAGTCAAACCATCCAGGAGAGCTAAGTGCATCAAGAAGGACTAGTCTACACACTATCTTGAAGGAAAGAACTCTTGAAAGAAGAAGACCTCAAAGACCCTACTTATCAAAGGAAAGAAGAACTTAACACATTTGAAGCATCTTGAAAAATCTCCACATTCTACATCCTACATCCAAAGGAAAGCAAGAAGAAGCACTTCATCATCATCAAAGTAATCAAGGCAATCTCCTTCTCTTGAAAGGAAAAATCACATCACAATCATCCTTGAAGAAGATCATCGAGCAATCATCATCAAGGAGGCATCTTTAATTGTCAAAGGAGTAGTGGAAATCACCATCATCAAGAAGGCATCGAGTGTGAAAATTTCTGAATAAACAAATCAGAAATCCTACTGCAGTACACTGATTTGCATTACCTACTTGTGTTCTTCATTTTAACAAGTTATTTTCAGAATTATTCAGAAAATAATAATGTAAATACACCGCAGGCTACACCAATATACAGATCCAGTACTGAAAAAGTAATTGAGACAACCACACAAAGGACACACTTATTTTTGGACTAAACATCCACGGAAAAACCCAGTGTGGGAAAACTGGTGCAACAGATATGAGGGTTTTATTATTAAGCAGATTTCTGAATATAACTAGGGTGCCAAATCCGGCTCACCCAACAGAGAATAAACTTGGCAGAAGTACCTCTATCCGGAGACAGATATTTTGGCAGATCCAACAACTGGATGAACAAACTCCACAGGTGACTGCACTGTCCCTAGTGTTGTGCAGCGATGGTTGCTCCTAGCTCTGCGCTGGAGCTGCGTCACCCTCCTAGTGAGCCTTCCCGGCTCAGAAATCGATCTGTTGAACTAATGCCCGATCTGCCTGACAGGAACCCCAGCGCTGCCTCTAAGTGAATGAGTCAATCGTCCAGCCTTTGCGTCACCCTCCTGGAGCTGCGCTGTCTCTCTCTGGTGCTGCACTGCCTCTTTGTTATGTATTCTCAACCTTGAACAAAAAGTCTCGCTACCGAATTGCCCCTCTGCACTAGAAGCTTACTCTGAAATTCTCAGCAAACAAGGCCCTAGAATTTCAATCTAGCTCAAGTGCTGCTCTCTCTGTGTGCGTTCTCCAACTAACCACAAGCCTTCCTTTATACTTTTCTTGTTGAGAAATCAACGACCATGATATAATCTCTAATCAACGACTAAGATTAAATTAGACTTGATCCTCGTCTCTTAGAAGCTTCTCACCCATATTTACATTAATTCACATTGATTATTTTAATTTCCTAAGCTTTAACTTAGGCACCATTAAAAATAATTAATTATTTGAATAACATGCACTCCAGGTGGAATTTCGCCAAATGATTTATGGGTTTTGGAAAACTCATGTGTTCTATCCCCTCCACAAAATTTCGGAGCTAGAGCACATCTGATGCTACCCAAAAATCAACACTCCCTCTTAGCGAGGACTGTGCTCTAGCAATACTTCCCAGCATAAGTGTCACACTGATCCACGACATCGGTCCTCTGCGTTGCTGATGCTCGACCTGCTGCCCTTCATCCACTGCGCTGCTGCAATCAGTATTGCTACCCATGACATTGCCACTGTCACTGCTACATCTGTACTGCAGCTCCCCCACAATACGTTGCGTCATGTTTCCCATAGCACTGCCACTGCTAGCTGCTGCACTGCAACTCAGGTGCTGAGAAGTAAGCAATTTAAAAGCCACCCAAAAGTTGACATGCTGGTCAGTCTGGATGCCCCTTGACGCTGAAGCTACCTCTGTTGCTAATCTACGCTGACCCTCTAATGCTACTGCGTTGCTGTTGTATCTGCTCGGTGCCTTCCGCACTGCTGCAACATTTCACTGCGCTGTTTTAGACTTTGGCACTCTAGCTCTGCCACTGTTGCTCCATCATCTCTCGCACCAACTGACTCCTGTCATTCTGCTACTATCATTAAGGGCTCTCGTAGCCGTATGTGATCCAAGAGTTTGGGCACCTCAAGGATCCTGCCCTATTTAGGTAGTCCTCCCGACTACAGCTTAATATTGCCCCACCTCTTCTCTAGAGGTGCATGAGCACTCATGGCACAATTATTGTCATCGTCTTTGTCAGCTTGCGCCGGAGCAGCCTTTGAGTCAGACTTCTCTTCTTTGCCCTTCTTCTTTTGAGGGCACTGCGTGGCAAAATGACCCATTTCTCCACATCTGAAGCATCTGACTTTGGATATGTCCTCCTTTCGTTTCTTCTGCCCTTGCTGTCCTGTTGATGCGAGAGCCGCATCCTCCTCTTCCTCCTTCTTGATTTTGACCCCTTTGCTGTTGCTTCCGGCCTTGGTCCATCGTTTGATCTCTTCCTGTCGAAGAGTTGCCCACATCTCCTCCCAACTGGGAAGAGAAGCCCTGCCAAAGATGCTTTGGACAAAGGTTTCCTAGTCTTTAGTGACTGCATTCAGGGCAATCCTGACCATAAATTTAGCATCTAGTGTAGCCCCTACGGAATTTAGCTCATCACGGATCCTTTGCAACTTGAGAAGGAAGGGATCAATTTCTTCTCCCTTCTGCACCTAAAACTGTGTCAGCTTACTCTCAAGCAACATCTTTTGCTGAAAAGAAGTTCCCTCGTACAATGTGGTCAAGGCCTCCCACATTTCCCTTACTATGTCTTTGTCAGCAATATGTGGGATCACATGATGCTTGACCCTGTCCAAGATCATGCACTTTGCTTTTCCCTGAGCCTCCTCGTACTCCTTGAGAGGATCAACATCAACCCGAACAACAACTGTCCTCAAGGCATAATCTTTGATGCGATTTTTATCCAAAACTGCCAGGATCTTGGCCTTCCAGATGACGAAGTTGGATGCTCCATCCAGTCTGTCCTGATCCCTAAGTCTGTTAACGACCATCTCTGCTCAAATAAATGTCGAATTGGTTCTCTTCTCCCTCTTTTGTTGTTGCCCCAACAAAACTTGGATCTAGATTTCTTTGGCGCTAGAAATCCTCTAAGGAACAAGCACCCTCTGAATTTCGATTTCCTTCACGGAAATCCTTCCGCCAACCACTGTCGAACCACTCCTCTCTGATCTCTCTTTGCTGCTGCTCAGCACTAGATCTAGATTTCTTGGCAAAAAACCTTTTGAGGAACTGATTCCCTCTACTTTGCTTCTGCACCACTAGGTACTGTTATGCATCAACAAAATTAGCACCCAACCAGCAATTCCAGATGAAATATGTGCTACACCTTTAGCCACGTCAACCGGAAAAACGAGACTCACCCTTTGCAGCAACAACGTCACCCAATCAGGCTGACGCAGGCTCTGCGTGAGCCTCCCTTGGTGACTGCATCACCCCTCCTCTACTCTCTTGGCCTGAAACTACACTCTCTCGGGACAACTGTCTTCACGCACAGATTTTTCCTCTGTCCTTTCGCTGATGGCTTCAGTCCTCCTTGATTTGCAATCGCTCTGATACCATGTGAAAATTTCTGAATCTAACAAATCAGAAATCCTATTGCAGTAAACTGATTTGCATTACCTACTTGTGTTCTTCATTTTAACAAGTTATTTTTAGAATTATTCAGAAAATATTAATGCAAATACACTGCAACCTACACCAATATACAGATCAAGTACTGAAAAAATAAATGAGACAACCACACAAAGGACACACTTATTTTTGGACTAAACGTCCCCGGAAAAACCCAGTGTGGGAAAACCGGTGCAACAGATATGAGGGTTTTATTATTAAGCAAATTTTTGAATACAACTAGGGTGCCAAATCCGGCTCACCCAATTGAGAATAAACTCGGCAGAAGTACCTCTATTCGGAGAGAAAATTTTTGCCGGATCTAGCAACTTGATGAACAAACCCCACAGGTGACTGCGCTGTCCCCAATGCTGTGCAGCGATGGCTGCTCCCATCGCTGCGTTAGAACTACGTCACCTCCTCTAGGAGCTGCGTCACCCTCCCAGTGAGCCTTCTCGGCTCAGAAATCGTTATGCTGAACTGATGCCCGATTTGCCTCATCGAAACCCCAGCGCCGCCTCTAAGTGACTGCGTCAGCCCTCAAGCCTCTGCCTCACCCTCCTGGAGCTGCGCTGTCTCTCTCTGGTGCTACACTGCCTCTCTGTTATGTATTCTCGGCCTTGGACAAAAAGTCCCGCTGCCGAATTTCCCCTCTCTGCACTGGAAGCTTACTCTGAAATTCTCAGCAAACCACGCCCCAAAATTTAAATCTAGCTCAAGTGCTGCTGTGTGTGTGTTCTCCAACTGACCCCAAGCCTTCCTTTATACTTTTCCTGTTGAGAAATCAACGACCGTGATCTAATCTCTAATCAACAGCTAAGATTAAATTAGACTTGATCCTCGTCTCTTAGACGCTTCTCACCCATACTTACATTAACTCACTTTAATTATTTTAATTTCCTAAGTTTTAACTTAGGCCCCATTAAAAGTAATTAATTATTTGAATAACATGCACTCCGGGTGGAATTTCTCCAAACGATTTCCGGGTTTTGGAGATCTCATGTGTTCTAGCCCCTCCACAAAATTCTGGAGCTAGAGCACATCTGATGCTACCCAAAAATCAACACTCCCTCTCACTGAGGAATGTTCTCTAGCAATACTTCCCAACATAAGTATCACATTGATCCACGACATCGGTCCTCTGTACTGCTGATGCTCGACGTGCTTCCCTTCATCCAGTGCACTGCTGCAATCAGTATTGCTGCCCATGACATTGTCACTGTCACTGCTACATCTGTACTGCAACTCCCTCACAATATGCCACATCATGCTGCCCATAACACTGGCACTGCTAACTGTTGCACTGCAACTCAGTGTTTGAGAAGTAGGCAACTGAAAAGCCACCCAAAAGCTGACATGCTGGTCAGTCTGGATGCCCCTTGACACTGAAGCTACCTCTGCTGCTAATCTGTGCTAACCCTTTGATGTTACTGCATTGCTATTGTATCTGCTCTGTGCCTTCCACGCTGCTGCAACACTTCACTGCGCTGCTTCAGACTTTGGCACTCTAGCTCTGCCACTGTTGCTCCATCATCCCTCGCACCAACTGACTTCCATTATTCTGCTACTATCATTAAGGGCTCCCGTAGCCGTATGTGATCCAAGAGTTTGGGAACCTCAAGGATCCTGCCTTATTTATGTAGTCCTCCCGACTATAGCTTAATATCACCTCACCTCTTCTCTAGAGGTGCATGAGCACTCATGGCGCAATCATCATCGTCCTCTTTGTTAGCTTGCGCTGGAGCAGCCTTTGAGTCAGACTTCTCTTCTTTTCCCTTCTTCTTTTGAGGGCACTGTGTGGGGAAATGACCCATTTCTTCGCATCTGAAGCATCTGACTTTGGATATGTCCTTTCGTTTCTGCTGCCCTTGCTGTCCCGTTGATGCAAGAGTCATATCTCCTCTTCCTCCTTCTTGATTCTGACCAGTGTTTTTAAAACCGGCCTTCCTAACTGGTAATCGGTCAAACCGGCCGGTCAGCAAGGCCACCGGTTGGAACAGGCTGAAAAACTCGGTCAGGAAGGCGATGTGGCGGATTTTTGGCCCTAACCGGTCGGTTACTATATAATGTTTATGTGAATGAGCTAGGTTGGTTCAACTAACATCAAACTTTCAAGATGTGCAACTAGTAGAGGTTGTGACTCAAATGAAACAAGCTTGAGTTGGAATCAGCGTCCATTGCCACTTAAAGTCCACCTACATCTTGAAACAACTACATTTTACCTACAAGCTCCTTGTTTCACATTAGATCTTTAGCTTGTGTTGTTTAAAGCCTTTTTGGCATTGAGCTTATGACTTGTGAAATTTGTGGAGTGTTGCTAAGCCTTAATTTTCCATCTACTAGTCCCTCTTTTATCTTCACCTCAAGTCTTTTGTTGAAGTTTTCAAGCTTTGACACACCTCCTCGAAAGTTACTCTCATTGTGACACTTTTCATGTCACTTAAACTTAGAACTTGCTAGTCCCAGCGACATTCACTAATTTTTGGCAACCTTCCATCTTTGTAATATGGCATGCATCATCGAAGCTTTTAACTTTTTAATACTTATGACAAGGTGAAAATCTCCTAGACTTTGAACCTTTTAAGCCTGTGTCATTTGATCAACTGCCTCTATCTTTTGATTTTTTGTATCAAACTATGGCACAAAGTTTGCAAGTTTTGAAGTTCAAAGTTACCCCAACACGTTGCACAATGATGTACCTTTGGGTATCAATAAAGGTGCAATAAGACCATAAGAGCCACAGAGCAAAAGAAACAAGTTTGGAACTTTCAATAATGTGCATCAGATCACATGTAAATGAAAGATTGAAAACTCCAATCCTTATGATAGGGAGCAAAAGAAAAAGAATTTGCAAATGTTGCATTTTGCAAGCTACTTAAAATTTCAAAAAATCTCAACCTCACAAGAAAGTAAAAGTTCAATATCAAGTAAATTGCAACAAGGAAAAGGGCTTATCATGATAAGTTATAAATGAAAGCGACATGTCACAAACATCATAACGACTGAAAGATTCAACTCACGCAACAAGACACATAAGAACGACTGAAAGATTCAACTCACACAACAACACACATAAGACAGATCAATAGCGATGCACCACATCACAAGTTGCAGATTAGGTTGAGGCATCCTCAGTCTCTGAACCAAATGATGTCTATGTAGCTCATGATGATGATCCTGTGTCTAGTAGTGGTGATGAAATTGATGATTGATCATGTGTACACTGTAGACTTGTAGTAGGCCATTGGCCTCATAGCTTGCAACATTGTTTTTGGACTTTATAGGCCATTTAGAGCCTCATTGCTTATGTATTTTACTATTTTTTCGATGATATGTATTGCACTCTGTGCCATTTTGATATATTCAACTTTACATGGTATATAAATGAGCAAACTTTGCATATTTTGTCTCTATTGGCTTGGAGTCACGGTTTTAAATCTTAAAAATAGTTTTGTTTCATTAAAAATTAATTATTTAATGTATTTTTCTAAAACGGTTCGTTTAGACCTAACCAATCTCGGTTCGACTGGGTCTGGTCGGTAAACTGGTTCATTAGGTGGACTGGTCCGGTCACCGGTTCCGGTTTTAAAAACTTTGATTTTGACCCATTCGTTGTTGCTTCCCGCCTTGGTCTATCGTTTGATCTCTTCTTGTCGAAGAGCTGCCCACATCTCCTCCTAACTGGGAAGAGAAGCCTTGCCCAAGATGCTTTGTACAAAGGTTTCCCAGTCTCTAGTGACTGCATTCAGGGTTGTCCTGACCATAAATTCAGCATCTGGTGTAGCCCCTACGAAAGTTAGCTTGTCACGGATCCTTTGCAACTTGAGAAGGAAGGGATCGATTTCTTCTCCCTTCTGCATCTAAAACTGTCTTAGCTGACTCTCAAGCAACATCTTCCGCTGAACAAAAGTTCCCTCGTACAATGTGGTAAAGGCCTCCCACATTTCCTTTGCTGTGTCTTTGTCAGCAATATGTGGGATCACATGATCCTTGATCCCGTCCAAGATCATGCACTTTGCTTTTTCCTGACCCTCCTCGTACTTCTTGAGAGGATCAACATCAACTAGAACAACAACCGTCCTCAAGGCATAATCGTTGATCCGATTTTTATCCAAAACTGCCAAGATCCTGGCCTTCCATATGACGAAGTTGGATGCTCCATCCAACCTGTCGTGATCCCTCAGTCCGTTAACGACCATCTCTGGTCAAATAAATGTCAAACTGTTTCTCTTCTCCCTCTTTCGTTGCTGCACCAACAAACCCTGGATCTGGATTTCATTGGCTCTAGAAATCCTCTAAGGAATAAGGTTCCTCTGAATTTCGATTTCCTTCACGGAAATCCTTCTGCCAACCACTGTTGAACCACCCCTCTCTGATCTTTCTTTGCTGTTGCTCAACACTGGATCTAGATTTCTTGGCAAGAAATCTTCTGAGGAACTGATTCCCTCTACTTTGCTTCTGCCCCACTAGGTACTGTTCTGCATCAAGAAAATCAACACCCAACAACAACTCCAGATGAAATTTGCGCTACACCTTTAGCCACGACAACCGGCAAAACGAGACTCAACAGTCTCTGTGCTGACCCAGTAACCACTGCGCTTCCCTCTGCAACAACGTCACCCAATCAGGCTGACGCAAGCTTTGCGTGAGCCTCACTTGGTGACTGCGTCACCTGTCCTCTGCTCTTTTGGCCTGAAACTGCGCTGTCTCTTGGGACAACTATCTTCACGCACAGATTTTTCCTCTGTCCTTTCGCTGATGGCTTCAGTCCTCCTTGATCTGCAATTGCTCTTATACCATGTGAAAATTTCTGAATCTAACAAATCAGAAATCCTATTGCAGTAAACTGATTTGCATTACCTACTTGTGTTCTTCATTTTAATAAGTTATTTTTAGAATTATTCAGAAAATATTAATGCAAATACACTGCAACCTACACTAATATACATATCAAGTATTGAAAAAATAATTGAGACAACCACACAAAGGACACACTTATTTTTGGACCAAACATCCCGGAAAAACCCAGTGTGGGAAAACCGGTGCAACAGATATGAGGATTTTATTATTAAGCAAATTTATGAATACAACTAGGGTGCCAAATCTAGCTCACCCAACAGAGAATAAACCTGGCAAAAGTACCTCCATCCGGAGAGAAATATTTTGCCGGATCTATTAACTTGATGAACAAACCCCACAGGTGACTGCGCTGTCCCTAGTGTTGTGCAGTGATCGCTGTTCCCAGCTCTGCATTGGAACTGCGTCACCTCCTCTAGGCGCTGCGTCACCCTCCCAGTGAGCCTTCCTGGCTCATAAATCGACTGTTGAAATGATGCAAGATCCGCCTCACAAAAACCCCAGCGCTATCTCTAAGTGATTGTGTCAGCCCTCTAGCCTCTGCGTCACCCTCTTGGAGCTGCGCTGTCTCTCTCTGGTGCTGCGCTGCCTATTCTTAGTCTTGGACAAAAAGTCCCGCTGCCGAAGTGCCCCTCTCTGCACTAGAAGCTTACTTTGAAATTCTCTGCAAACCACGCCCCGGAATTTCGATTTAGCTCAAGTGCTGCTCTCTCTGTGTGTGTTCTCCAACTAACCCCAAGCCTTCCTTTATACTTTTCCTGCTGAGAAATCAATGACCGTGATCTAATCTCTAATCAACGACTAAGATTAAATTAGACTTGATCCTCATCTCTTAGAAGCTTCTCACCCATATTTACATTAATTCACTTTAATTATTTTAATTTCCTAAGTTTTAACTTAGGCACCATTAAAAATAATTAATTATTTGAATAACATGCACTCTGGGTGGAATTTATCCAAACGATTTCTGGGTCTTGGAGATCTCGTGTGTTCTAGTCCCTCCACAAAATTTTGGAGCTAGAGCACATCCGATGCTACCCAAAAATCAACACTCCCTCTTAGCGAGGAATGTGCTCTTGCAGTACTTCCCAGCGGAAGTATCACACTAATCCACAACATTGGTCCTCTATGCTGCTGATGCTCATCCTGCTTCCCTTCATCCACTATGTTGCTGCAATCTGTTTTGCTGCCCATGACACTGCCACTGTCATTGCTACATCTGTAATGCAACTCCCTCTCAATATGCTGCATCATGCTGCCCATAACACTGCCACTGCTAATTGCTGCACTGTAACTCAGTGTTTGAGAAGTAAGCAATTGAAATCCCACCCAAAAGCTGACATGCTGGTCAGTTTGGATGCCCTTGACGCTGGAGCTACCTCTGTTGCTAATCTGTGTTGACTCTCTGATGCTACTGCGTTGCTGTTGTATCTGCTCTGTGCCTTCCACACTGCTGCAACACTTTACTGCATTGCTTCAGACTTTGGCACTCTAGCTCTGCCACTGTTGCTCCATCATCCCTCGCACCAACTGACTCTCGTCATTCTGCTACTATCATTAAGGGCTCCCATAGCCGTATGTGATCTAAGAGTTTGGGCACCTCAAGGATCCTGCCCTATTTATGTAGTCCTCCCGACTACAGCTTAATATCGTCCCACCTCTTCTCTAGAGATGCATGAGCATTCATGGCACAATCATCATCGTCCTCTTTGTCAGCTTGCGCTGGAGCAGCGTTTGAGTCAGACTTCTCTTCTTTGCCCTTCTTCTTTTGAGGGTACTACGTGGCGAAATGACCCATTACTCCACATTTGAAGCATCTGATTTTGGATATGTCCTTCTTTCGTTTTTGCTGCCCTTGCTGTCCTATTGATGCGAGAGCCATATCCTCCTCTTCCTCCTTCTTGATTTTGACATCTTTGTTGCTGCTTCCCGCCTTGGTCCATCGTCTGATCTTTTCCTGTCAAAGAGTTGCCCACATCTCCTCCCAACTGGGAAGAGAAGCCCTACCCAAGATGCTTTGGACAAAGGTTTCCCCGTCTCCAGTGACTGCATTCAGGGCAGTCCTGACCATAAATTCAACGTCTAGTGTAGCCCCTACGGAGGTTAGCTGGTCACGGAACCTTTGCAACTTGAGAAGGGAACGATTTCTTCTCCCTTCTGCATCTAAAACTGTCTCAGTTGACTGCCAAGCAACATCTTCCGTTGAATAGAAGTTCCCTTGTACAATGTGGTCAAGGCCTCCCACATTTCCCTTGCTGTGTCTTTCTCAGTAATATGTGGGATCACATGATCCTTGACCGCATCCAAGATCATGCACTTTGTTTTTGCCTAAGCCTCCTTGTACTTCTTGAGAGGATCAACATCAACCGGAACAACAACCATCCTCAAGGCATAATCCTTGATGCGATTTTTATCCAAAACTACTAGGATCTTGGCCTTCCAGATGACGAAGTTGGATGCTCCATCCAACTTGTCCTGATCCCTCAGTCCGTGAGCTACCATCTCTACTCAAATAAACATCGAACTGGTTCTCTTCTCCCACTTTCACTGTTGCCCCAACAAAACTTGGATCTGGATTTCTTTGGCGCTAGAAATCCTCTAAGGAACAATCTCCCTCTGAATTTCGATTTCCTTCACAGAAATCCTTCTGCGAACCACTGTCGAACCACCCCTCGCTAATCTCTCTTTGCTACTGCTCAGCACTGGATCTAGATTTCTTGGCAAGAAATCTTTTGAGGAACTGATCCCCTCTACTTTGCTTCTGTCCCACTAGATATTGTTCTGCATCAATAGATTCAACACCCAACAACAACTCCAGATTAAATTTGTGTTGCACCTCTAGCCACGGTAACCGGAAAAACGAGACTCAACAGTCTCCGCGCTGGCCCAGTAACCATTGCGCTTCCCTTTGCAGCAACAATGTCACCCAATCAGGCTGATGTAGGCTCTGCGTGAGCCTTCCTTGGTGATTGCGTCACCCCTCCTCTGCTCTCTTGGCCTGAAACTGCACTGTCTCTCGGGACAATTGTCTTTACGCACAAAGTTTTCCTCTTTCCTTTCACTGATGGCTTCAGTCCTCCTTGATCTGCAATCACTCTTATACCATGTGAAAATTTCTGAATCTAACAAATCAAGAATCGTATTGCAGTATGCTGATTTGCATTACCTACTTGTGTTTTTCATTTTAACAAGTTATTTTCAGAATTATTCAGAAAATATTAATGGAAATACACTGCAGCCTTCACCAATATACAAATCAAGTACTGAAAAAATAATTGAGACAACCACACAAAGGACACACTTATTTTAAACGTCCCCGGAAAAATCCAGTGTGGGAAAACTGGTGCAACATATATGATGGTTTTATTATTAAGCAGATTTATGAATACAACTAGGGTGCCAAATCCAGCTCACCCAACAGAGAATAAACCTGGAAGAAGTACCTCTATCCGGAGACAAATATTTTGCCGGATCCAACAACTTGATGAACAAACCCCACAGGTGACTGCGCTATCCCCAGTGTTGTGCAGCGATGGCTTCTCCCAGCTCCACACTGGAACTATGTCACCTCCTCTAGGAGCTGCGTCACCCTCCCAGTGAGCCTTCTCAGCTCAGCAATCGATCTGCTGAACTGATGTTTGATCTGCCTCACAGAAACCCCAGTGCTACCTCTAAGTGATTCGTCAGCCCTCTAGCCTCTGCGTCACCCTCCTGGAGCTGTGCTGTCTCTCTCTAGTGCTGCACTGCTTCTTTGTTATGTATTCTCGACCTTGGACAAAAAGTCCCGCTGTCGAACTGCCCCTCTCTGCACTAGAAGCTTACTCCGAAATTCTCAGCAAACTACGCCCCAAAATTTCGTTCTAGCTCGAGTGCTGCTGCTGTGTGTGTGTGTTTTCCAACTGACCCCAAGCCTTCCTTTATACTTTTTTCTGTTGAGAAATTAATGACCGTGATCTAATCTCTAATCAACGACTAAGATTAAATTAGACTTGATCCTCGTCTCTTAGAAGCTTCTCACCCATATTTACATTAATTCACTTTAATTATTTTAATTTCCTAAGTTTTAACTTAGGTACCATTAAAAGTATTTAATTATTTGAATAACATGCACTCTGGGTGGAATTTCTCCAAACGATTTCTGGGTCTTGGAGATCTCACGTGTTCTAGCCCCTCCACAAAATTTCGGAGCTAGAGCACATCCGATGCTACCCAAAAATCAACATCGAGTTGAAGATATCATCATCAAAGGAGCATTTTCACTTGACAAGTATTCTATATTTTATGTCTCAATCTACAATGACTTCTTTCTGCAAGGAAAACAACAAAATTGTTGGGACATCGAATTACCTTGCATTGAAGAAGAAAATAGATTTGCAATCTCAAGCACTATCAAAGTATATGAAAGGAGAAGTAAGAGCTCAAAGAATCCTTATTGAGTTAATCAAGGATTCTCTCATTCCCTATGTAGCAAAGTTGAAGACATCGAAAGAGATCTATGAAAAATTGGTAGAATTGTTCTTTGTAAGTACTGCAAGAGAAATTATATCATTAAGAACCGAACTATACAAGATGAAGGTATCAAAGGAAGAAGGGGTAGCCTCATACCTTATGAGGGTATCTCAAATAAGAGATCAACTACAAGAACTAGGAGAAGTAATGTCTAATTGAGAAATGACCACCATTGTGCTCAATGCACTACCAAATGAATGGGGCAAATTTGTATCTAGTATCTATGGAAAGAAGAAAAATACCCCGTTGAATGATCTATGGTCATTGTGCAAAATTGAAGAAACTAGATTGAAGGCAAAGAACGATGTTGGATCAAGTGAGCAAACTCAAGCATATGCAGCTATGGCAAGGAAGAAAGGAAAGTCTCAGAAAAGATTTCAAAAGAAAATTGACATGTCTAAGATTCAATGCTATGAATGTGTTGGACACCTAATCCTAAATGGGTTAGTGTGGAAGCTGAATAGACTAAGTAGTCCAAGAGACCTTGGGATGTGAAACCCAACGGTCACAACAATGTACTATAAATGTATATCAGTTGTTAATAAAAATTGTACTGCATGATTTATCTTTCATATTGTTCTTACTACCCATGTGTGTTTAACTGGTATCAGAGCGATGATGTGTGGTCTGTGTAGTTTTCTTCCTCACAGTTTATGCCTTAAGTAGAAAAAGAAAAAGAAAATAAAATTGGCATGTTATTATTCCCTGCAGCTGGTCTAAGCTGCCTTGAATAGTGCTAGCCTAGTCTTCATTACCTGACCATTTATTTTATTAGCTGAGCGCATCAGATCTGCAACTAGGCAATGTATTCCTACCTGCGGCGTATCAAAGTCTGCGTACTAATTTCACTGGTGTAATAGCGCTGCGATTTACCATTATTCTCTGACATGGTATTATTTTCTTCAGAAAAATGTCAGGTTGTCATGGATTTTTCCTGCGAATTTTATAACCTCCCTCTCTCCTCTGACAAAGTCCTACTACGTTGCTCAGCTATGCTACTCGAATTATGTTAAGACTGTGAATTTGGAGCGTTGGCTGCATTCTAATGAATGTGAGACAGTGCGCTGTGTGCTCAGAGGTCTGCGTGTAAATGTCCTAGCATGCGCTGAGGGTAGTTGTTTAAAGCTTGAAGATTTTGAAGTTGTAGAAACTTGCATTAAATTTGGAAATCGTTGAATGAATTCACACCTACCCATCTGACCAAATTCATTTTTCCATATTTACGCTGCTCCACCTGCTATTCACCATTATTCTAGCGGCTCATAAACATCCATACGCTGCTCCACTTTGATTAAACAGTTTCATTATGTTATGCATTTGCCTGAAGTCTGTGGTATTACATTAACGCTGGCCTGTCTTGGCTACAACTGTAAGTTAACACTGTTGTTAAATGTTGAAGGCCTCTGTTTAGCGATTTCAGCAGTCGAAAACCTAACCTATCTGCGCATCCATCGAGTAACTGTTTGGTCGGTGCTCTCTTTGGGAAGATGAATCGTTAACCGGGCGACTGGAATTGTTCGTCTTGTCAACATCTTAATTTCAGTCGGCGAGATTCGTGTTAGCGCTGTCTCCATCGAATGAATCTCTGGTGCCTCCACGCAGGACAGATGCTGCATTGGTAAAGCTTTGTAATGGTACGAGTCTTCCTACGGTGAAGTGTTGCGCATTAAGTTTTTCAGTGCTTTGACAATTTTAATGAAGTTAAGACTTTTTAGATTTCAATAACATGAAGTTATGAAGCTGGTCGTGGATTGTGAGACTGACAAAGTTCTATGTATTTGAGATTTTGATTTTGAGTTTGTCGGATTGCGGAGGAGATAGAAAAATAATATGCTCGGAGTATCACTCAGCACTACATACCCCTGAGTAAGTTCCTTGAACTTTTCGGCATCTTCGCTCTTGTTGGGATGGTTTTTCATGGCAGCCTTTCTGTATGCTTTCTTTAATTTAGCCTGCGAAGCATCCTTTGGCACTCCCAAGATTTTATAATACCGGGTGCCATCGCTCTTCTTGGAGGCATGAGCTCCGAACATTTTAACTTCCTTTCAACTTCAAATCTAAAATATATAAAAAAAAAGAATCGGCTGAAACACTTCAGGAACAAATTTTTCGAGTCTCCAACACCTTCAGGCAGAATTACAGGCCAAATCGAAGTTCTTTGGCCGTTAGTTAAATCAGAAGAAAATAAATTCTGCCCGTAAAGAGAACGATTCAGCAAGAAGCCCGCAGCCAGGTTATAGACATTAACACTGTTGATAAGTTGAAGACGGTTGAATTTCTTTCCAGATCCATCACCTGAGCTTTTTGTCGTCTGTCTTCTTTCTTCCTTGACATGTAAATGGTGCATAGGCCAATTCCATCAATATGGCCCTATAAATTGTTTCATGCGACAGTTCCATCCATATGGTCCTATAAATTGCTTCTTGCGACAGTTCAATCTAAATGGAAATATGAGATCTAGTATAATCAGCCTGAGGAAAGCTAATATAGGTCGTTGTCGTTAATTGAAGCTGACACAGGGAGGTAGACTTGTTAACATCAATTCAATATATTTCCAAAAAATGCATAGAACAAAGGACGCAAATTTCCAATGACAAGATTAAATGTGGAAAACGTCAGGCTCCAATCAGTGTTGGCTTGATTTCTGTGCATAATACAGATTAAATAGGGAGAACAACAAAAGAATGGGTAACATATGTATATGTGGTTTGGCATACACAGAAGTATGGACAGAGATATTATAAGGTGGTTTTGCATGCAAATTTGTAGAGAGGTAGCATGTACAAGAAAACCAACATATATAGCAGATCAATAATATGCCATGTGATGGGCATATGAGGTACGAATGTGTGGTACCATATGATATGAAAGCATCCTATGCATTGGTCATTTTTCTTGTCGATTCATGCTCCTTATATGGTGTTGATTACTTTATGTTATTTCAAATGTGTTGGAATATGAAGCTTATATAACCAAACACAACTGAAATCGAAAGCCATCACTATTTTTGAAGACAATTGCAATCTGTTGTAAAATCCAATTGTATTGACATATTGCAAGCTAATTGATTTGAAGCCGTTGCCATAAATTTATATAAAAGAGAAATTGGTGTCCATCTTTTCCTCATTGTTTTACCATTTTTTGAGGTTAAAAATGGCTCCAATTGGTGCAATATTAGAGTTAGTGGACAATCTAATACTCTCTACTATGGATAATACAGTCAAAATCACCAAGGATTTTCTCACCGATATTCATAGTTGTTTACAAGATGTACATGAAAAGATTGACTTTTTACAACTTGAATCTCAGCTTCAGCGAGAAGAATTAAAACAGAGGAGTCATCATTCTGAACCTGTTTCTGTTCAGAAGATTGAAACAGACTCCCATAAACAGCAAGACAATAATGTTACAGTTCATTCAAATAAAGCAGCAGTTATACATGCAGATGCAGAAACTCAGTCTGCACTTCCCAAGCCCATCATCAGACCTTGGGAACAACTTGTCCACAACAAGCACGAAACTGGTCTTGGATATGACAAGGACTTGTCCTTTCATATTCCAGATTACGCCAAGCCCATTCAGTTTCAGAGTGTTGGATTCATTCGTGACAATTCACTTGCTCCTCATGACAGTTCAGCTTCAGCTGTTCCAGACTCTGCCTCTCTTCCATAGCAACAACAACAACAACAACATATTGTAAAATGCCAACATTGTGATCGAGTTGGCCATTTGAAAGATCACTGTTTTGATCTTCATCCATGTAAGCACTGTCATAAAACCAGTCATTCTTCACACAGATGCTTCAGAAACAAACGTCCTGCAAGAACAAAGATTCATCTTGGATGGATCGCTTCTTGGCAATGGGCATCAACAGCCAAGAAGATATTCCAAACACATGTCAGAACTTGTTCCAGAGTATTGAACAGTCTTGCAGTTGAGTTTTCTCCATCATCTCACCTTGTATCTGACAGGGGGAGAAATGATGGTCATCTACAAGCTTCAAAGCCACATCAAGCGAGCCTGAGCCACAACCTGCCACACCAGTTTCAGAGTTGTAGCCAGAGACAAAGATGCCCATGAACATGCCTTCAGTTGGCAATCTGGGACACTTCCTCTAGCAGAAGACTTCAGCTTCTTGCCAGTTTTGGAAGAATCCCAGGAACACAATTGAGAACACTTCCTCTAGCAGGAGACTCCAGCTTCTTGCCAGTTTTGGAAGAGTTCCAGGAATTGCATTAAGCATTCCAGAGTTGTTGGTTATCCTTAAACCATCACAGGTTGAGACTTCCCTTTTCAGGTTGAAGTTCTCCCTTTTATGCGAGGTGAGGCCTCCCTTTCATGGTTGAAGGTTTCCCTCTTTAAAACAATAGGATCACTTCCTCTAGCAGAAGACTTCAGTTTCTTGCCAGTTTTGGAAGAGTTCCAGGAACTGCACTAAGCGTTCCAGTGTTGGTGGTCATCCTTAAACCACCGCCCTTTATACCAACATTTCAGAGAGCACATTCAGCCTAGTGCTGCCATGCATTTTTTGCACATTTTGTATTACAACTCTCTTCTTGGACTTATACATAACCCTTTGGATTAAGGGGGGGCATGTTGGACACCTAATCCTAAATGGGTTAGTGTGGAAGTTGAATAGACTAAGTAGTCCAAGAGACCTTGGGATGTGAAACCCAACGGTCACAACAATGTACTATAAATGTATATCAGTTGTTAATAAAAATTGTACTGCATGATTTATCTTTCATATTGTTCTTACTACCCATGTGTGTTTAACAGAATGTAATGAATATGGGCATTTCAAAAGAAATTGTTCGAAATTCAGGAAGGACAACAAGAAGAGAAATGAAAGAAATAAAGCCCATGTCACCGAAGAAGTAGAAGAAACAGTAAAGAAGAAGTCAAAGGGAAGAAGTGAAAGACATTTACTGTGACTACGAAACATCATACACTTAGTTCTTTTCAGTTTGTAGAAAATAGTAGTTATGTTGGAAAGCATCACAGGTATGATAGGATGCATTGTAGCAGTAATTGAGTTGGCATGAAAAGAGATCAGAAATAGAAATTTATATGGTCATCATGATAAAAAGGAAGTAGCCTGTGGCATCTTCATTAGAAGCATAGAAGAATAACTGAAGTTAGATTTGTTGAAGCAAGTCGTCTAGCAATATAGGAGGATAAGGAGTTGTCACACCTCATCATCATTAGAAAGAAGCAATTGTAGAATGAGGATCATCAAGATCCTCGATTGGAATCTTTGTTAAAAGGTTCACCTCTACTTAGAAGAATGTGTCACACATAGATGGTCCACATTCCACCTAGTGTGGGATCCACAAGTTAGAAGAATCATGACATGGTGACAATGAAGTCCAACATGTCAAATTGGTTGAAGTATTTTCATCTTCAAGCAAGGAAAGGAAGCTGCCAAAGGAAGTCTACATGACCACATGAAGGAAGAGGTATATATATACTTGGAAATAAATAAATAAAGTCATGTCATCATATGGTTGTAGATAGAATGGTTAAAATGCTCTATCTCATGAGCATGATGAAAGAAGAGGGAACTTTTCCTTCTGTATGATACATGAAGTCATGAATACAATGTGCCTTGAACTCTTCTACATGATGACATGATATGACCTCATGAAGAATATGAGGTGGTTGGAAACTATGGTTCCTATGATGAAGGAACTATGTATAGAAGATCCTAAGAAAGCAATATGTGAAGAAAGGTGAAAGAAGAGTTCGTGAAAGATGTATCTATAGTCACGTAAGATAAGTGATCAACATCAAATAACAAGAAGGATTTATCATGAAATCTCCATGAAGAAGGTATGAAGACCCTGATATGTATGTTGGAGAAGGAGAACCTTGGTAATGTATGTCTTGGAGATGGATTCATACAGTATGTGAAAGGATGTTGATGTTGCAAGAAGCAGATGTCATGACAAAGGGCCATCATAAAGAGGTAATGTTGATTTGATGTTCATTTTTTATTTTTGAAAGAAAGCATCTGGTTGGGTTGTAACAGGGCTACCGAAAGAGGGTTGTAGAAGTTCATCTACAACTAAGATTGGATGGAAGATCCTGAAAGAAATATGACTTGGAAAAGGTAGCAATATAAAGGATAGCTAGATGATGACAAAAAGGTCACTTTCCAATGAAGAGAAGGATGACATGACTATTGGTTCAACACTATGTTTCGTTGAAGGAAAGTGATGGAGAAGATGGCCAATGCCCTACGAAGAAGTTCTGGAAGAAGATGGCTCCATGATGAAGAAGTTGAAGTTCATCCATGACATGATGATGCAAAAAGGAGCTCTATAAGCAAATGATAATATCATGATCTCTACTGAAGAGAAAGATAATTGTTGTTGTAAACAAGTCCCTAGTTAAGAGGGAGCTTGGGTATATTCCTTTTATAGGAATGAGTAGATCCTCCCTAGTTGAAAGGGAGAGATAAACACATCATGCTTGTCTTCTTTATGAAGAAAGAATGGAGGATTAGGTAAGCATCTGAATTCTAATACTCTTTGAGGATGAGGTAGGGCATCCAATAGGCAAGAGTAGTTGAAGAGAAAATTCCATGAGGACGTGTAAATCCAAAAAGGGAATGGTCCTAGAAGGACATACCTTGTGAACATTCGGATGGAGTATGTGCCTTGATAGACAATGATGAAGGTGTCTATAAATCATTTGTCTCCCCAACATTGTGCTCTAATCTTGTGGAGAGATAGAGCTGTTAGTCAAGGCGTTGCTATATGAAAATGCTGGTTGATATGATGAGATGCATTGATATAAGCTGATAAGATAGCTTATGAGATGTCTTACCAATCCGAATCTTATGAAAATTCTTCAGTATGAGAATGTCCATGCACCTCGTATGTATTATGAATACCTCCCTAGTTAAGAGGGAATGTTGAAATATGTAATTAAGTTTGGTCTTCATAATGACTTATGTAATCATGATTTTATGTATTTGATGTAAAGAGAAAAAGAAAATTAATTATTATTATTTTGTAGCATGGGTTTCATGCTCAAGGCCAATTTATTTATAGGACAAGCACCCATTGAGTGCTTCCAGGGCTTTGTCATAAAGTCTAAGAGTTAAAGAATCATTGTAATATGTAAAAGACCCTATTGGGCATTTTGTATCAAGTCAAAAGTACTTAATTGAGTCAAAGTCATGTCTAGACTCTAAAGACCCTCCAAGATCAAGTCGGCCTCATAAGGGCTATTCGACCCCCACAAGAAGGCTATATATAAGAGGCACTCGACCTCATTTGAGAGATATCAATCAAGCAAGAAGAAATTCGTACAAGGACAAGAAAGAGACCAAGAAGAAGAGCGATGAAGAGAAGGAAGAGAAGATAAGACCAAAGTTTTAGAGTACTGTTTTGGGCTATTCCTACCACATGTGCGAAGATAATTAGGGCATCTTCTAGTTGCAGCAAGACCGAATTGCAGCCACATCAAGGAGCCGAATTTAGTGTCAAAGAGATCAAGTTTGCAAGCTGAATTTCTAAGGAGAAAGTAACAATCCAAGCGAAGGAGAGAGAAGGATAATGCCACCATCCTTTCCCACATGTGCGAGTTAGGATTTTTGTTGTAGAGGCTGAAAATTGCAGACATGAAGCAATGGCCGAAAATTTGAAGTATTGAAGCAGTTTGACTGGCGTTGACTTTGTGGAAGAGAAGCTCATCACAAGAGAGGTTGACTTGGTTTTGGAGGGGTCTTTGTCAAGGGTCTTAGGTCTTGGAATTTGTCATTTGAAGATTATATAAGAAGATAAGAATTCTTGTAGGTTTTCCTCTCAAGAGGAGAGGTTTTAGCCCTTTCTAGCAGCGTATATTTTGTGTCCTCTTGTCTCATTGATCTTCATAGTTTGGTAGCTGTTTGATGATAAGAACACAATAATAATCAAGTAAACGAAAAAGCTAATAACAAGCACATCAAGTTAAGTAAAAGAACATCACAAGCAATTATCAAAGTAAGAGAAATCACCTTAATCTAACTGCCCTTGATTTCTCAACAAGTACCTTAAAGGAGAAGAGAAGCCGTAGTGAATAAAGGCATTTTAAGCCTTGTATCAAGGCTATTACAGTGACAACAAAAAGCCCTAGCCAGAGGGCCGAGGTTGCAGAGTAATAGCACAAGTCCAAATCTATTGTAGAAGGCACCAAAATAAGAAGAGTCTTTGAAGCAAGGAGTTGTAATAGAAGCCCTAGTTTGAGGGCCAAAGTTTCAGAAAAAGGCTTCAAAAGCACCAAGATATATATAGACCAGAAATAGGTTCTAGAACTATTGTTAAAAACAAGCGAGTTAAAGTCATCCACAATTATTTGAAGAAGGATAAGGATGAGTTAGAAGGACTGTAATGATAATTACAGTGTACCCTAACCAGAAGACAAAAGGAGCAACATGCATTTTTAAGTGTCTTGGGATCATTGAAATAAATCTTGAAGGCAGTAGATCGTGATAAAAGTGGAAGTAATCATGCCTTGATTTGTGTGATCAAGATTTTGAGATCTTGAAGGTCTTGTAGCAACTTCCAAGTGATCCTGGAAGTCAAAGGTATGTGGTTCTTAAGGTATGTATATTTGTCTAGCTCAAGATAAAGAAAGGGCGGATAAAGTGATTTGGGTTTCGTAACATGTTTTGTATGGATAGAATCTACGATTCATGAATTTTGCTAGTTTTGGTATCTAGGAACCCTATATGAAACTTGGACTAGAAAACCCTAGTTAAGTGAAAAATCCTAGCCCTAATCTATTTGTTCCCTCATAGAAACCCTAGATCTTGATTTCTATGGTTTGCAAATAATCTAGGGTATATGGTAGACCTTAGTGAGGGTGGAATTGGATGAAATCTAGGATACGACATCAAAACCCTTTCGCTGATGTTTCCAAGAGAAGTGTCAAAGAAGTTCGGGTTTGTATGTAAGAATCCTAGGAGAATATCCTCTAAGGAAAACCATGGAAACCCTAGATCATCAAGATCGTCATCACGCTCTTGTACTTATATATATTTTGCTTGGTTGTACTTGTCGGTGAATGTTCCAGGTACATAATGAAGGAAGCAAAATAAGAAGGATTGATAAGCAAAGCAGTCCTTGTGCTTGCTAATGATGAGCATGATTGAAGGAGGGAATTGTAAGGACCCTAAAGAAATTCATCAAAGGAGTAAGCATGTGTCATTGTGGAATCTTGTTTTAATATGGCATCATAGATAGAAGCATGAGATAGTAGCATTGAATTATTGTATAAGACTTATTTAGTATTGCAAGAATGAGAAATTTGGGACCATTGTGCATAATGTTCATCCATAAATTGTCTAACATTATGTTAGAGGTAGTCATTTTGCCAAGGTGGATCCTCAAGATCCTGTAAGAACCATCACTTTGGGGGTTCTTGGAAAAGGCATTATGAAAAGGTTAGTATATATTCCATATTGTTTGGAAACAATACTCTTAAAGGGATGAAGGAATGCAATTGGTCATGTTGCAGGCTCATTGAAGGATACATATCGCTGGATGACTGTGTGAAAGATTAAGAATGCATGTTTGAAGTAACTTTTGGGTAGGATTCCTATAATCCTATAAGAAAAGTTGGTCATAAATCATGCATGGTGAAGAAAATGATAACTTGGTAATCAAGTTCGATCCTTCGGCACTTTGATGCATGAAGGAAGATTCATGTGGAGATGGATCTTGAGGATGTTGATGATGAGGTGAGTCTGATATTAATAATTATTATTGGTTATTTGGTTAACATATTGTTTTGCTACCTGGAAGAGACAGAAAGGTAGCAGTGTGAGAAGATAACCTGAAGGTCAAAGGAGATCACTTTCATGAGAAAGCTATGATCAACTTGAAGTCTGGAAAGGCTCAATATAATGCCTTCATTAATGATGAGAAGATGAAAGTGTTGTGCAAGATTGATGACCTGGAACCTGTCACAAGATTAAGGGAAGAAGATGGCTCTATGATACTAGGAAGGAAGCAGGCTCAATACGATGAGATGTAGAAGAAAGAGGGAGCCATGCTGTAGCTGAAATTCTTATAAGGACAAGCTAGAGAGCTTGTAGATATGACTTCCCAATTAGAAAGGAAGTCAGGAATCTCCTTTAGATTTGAGAGGGAGTGAAGGAGTCTCCTTGAATAGGAGCAAGGATCTATTCTCATGTTAAAAGGAGAATAGGGATATCCTCTCTAGTTGAGAGGGAGTGATGTTGGACATCACATTTGCATTCTTGTCTTCATGTGTCATGCATTTGACCAAAACTAATAGTGGTAAGTCTAAGTGAAGGCCTTGAAGAAAGAATGGTGGGGGATTGGAATGGATAATCATTTGTGGTTTCCTTGAGGATATAGAATCCAAGAAAGGAAAGATACCGTCACCGACACTCTTTGAGGATGGGACAGGTATCCAAGAGAAGAGTGGTCGAGGAGGACTGATATTCTTTGAGGATTCAAGATTGGAAATCCAAGCTAAGAATAGTCCTAAAAGGACATACTTTGTGGATGTCCGGATGGGGTATGTAGAGGTAGTGCGGTATCACAAGTAAAGCCTCCCTGCATAATGCTCTTGAATGAAGTAGAGCTTGTCTAGTTAGGCCTCAAAGACAATGCTGGTTGATCATATTGTTGATGCTTACAGTTGGCTTATCAATCCGACTCTTCTTATGAGAACCTTTCAAAAGGAGTACCTTCCTTGCACCAGTTGGACAATTATAAATGCCTCCCTAGTTAAGAGGGAGTGTTGGAAAAATGTAACAAGTTTCGGTCTTCATAATTATCATTTGACTTATGGCATAATGTAATTCTTATGTATCTATCGAAATGAGAAAGAAAATGATGTAAACAAAAGAAAATTATTTTGGAGCATCACTTTCATGCTCAAACTATTTGTCATTAGGTCTCCTAGGGTTTACACGAGTAAAAGTGTCATTGTCACTTTGTAAAAGACCCATTCGGGCACTTGTATCAAGAAAACAAAATTATTTTTGTATATAAAAGAGTCTAGAAGACTCCCAAGAGTCAAGTCGGCCTAGTGAGGGCTATTCGAGACCCAAGAAAGACTATATAAAGATGGAAGTTCGAGCCTTTAGAACACACATCAAGCATTCGTATTGTGAATTCAATCTGCAATTGGTAGAAGGCATGCGGAAGTCCAAGTAGGCTAGAAGGGTTTAGTCAAGAAGGAAGAAGACCTAGAAAATGTTCGAAGGTCTGAAATTTTGATTGGATAGCTCACATGTGCGAAAGGTCTAGGGTTTCTAGGCATGCTTCAGGGCCAAAGTTGTAGGAAGATGTTTTGGGTGGCTGGCTTGGTTCTTGGTGGCAGTCATGGTCTAGGGTTTGGTCTTGGAACTCCTTTGAAGTTGATTCTATAAGAAGAGAAGTTCTTTCTGGGTTTTCCCCTTGGAGGGGTTTTGCCCTGGCTTGGAGCCTATATCTTGTGTTCATTTTGTATGGCTGTGATCTTCATTGTTTTGGCACTTATTTGATGATAAGAATATAAGCATAATAATAAAGAAGAAGAACATAATATCACAAATAACTGTCATGGACAAAAAATATGAATTAAACGCTGCCCTAATCTAATTTTCTAACAAGGCCCACACACATCTGTATGCACAAGTTCAAGAATATCCCTCTTTCTTCTATCTGTATGAGTAGGAAACTCTTCCCTAATGCACACCCTTCACATGTTGAATATTCATTCTTTAACAATGGAAGTCCCTCTACTATTCTTTGTTTCTGAAGCAGCAACAAGTCATTATAATTAAGGTGGCCATATCTTTGATGCCAAAGAGCTGTTTTTATATTTGTGGATGCCAATGCTTGATGATCTTGCCTGTTAATATCAAGGTTGTATAAGCCTCCAACTCCCACTCCTCTTGCTATGATTTTGTTGTTGTCCTGTAGATTCTTAATAATACAATGTGATTTAAAGAATTCAACTTTGAGATTCTAATCTGCAATGGTGGACACAGATTAGATTCTTCTTGATTCCAGGGACATATCACCTTTTGTATTTGTCTCACATGGCCATTTGGTAAAGTTACACATACATCACCATAACCTTTGATTTCATGAGATCAATCATCTCCTAGATAGATGTGAGTACCATTATTATTTTCATGATAGGTATCAAACCATTCATTTTTGCATGTCATATGAATTGAAGCACCAAAGTCAATAAACCATGCATTAACATCATCAATTTATGCTGATAAGGCAACATCTGAAATGAATAATTTGAGATTTTTGAGATTATCACTAACTGAGGCTTCTTTATCAACAAAATTGCCTGAATGCCTTCTATGCTTGGACTCATGAAATTTCCTTTTATTGCAATCTTTAGCAAAGTGTCCAGGCTTACCACAATAGAAGCATCCATCCTTCTTCATATAGGTATTTGTCCTTGGTGGTGCTGTGCCTTGATGTGGTTTTGACTGTGACTTTCCTCCTTTGTTCTTTTTCCATGACATTCCTTTGGCTACCAATGCCAAATCTGAACTTTGAGTTCAGCCATTGAGATTCTTCTTTCTTTCCTCTTCTTGTAGGAGAATACTTGTTAATTCATCAAAGGTAGGAGCCTTATCCCTAGTTGAAATTCCAGTGGTAAACATATGAGAATCATCCTATACTCCATTCAAAGTAATTGTTACTAAATCACTGTTGGAAATCTTTTCACCAATAGCACCAAATTTATCAGATTTTTTTTTTGATTCTAGAAAGAAAATCACCAATGCTTTCACTTACCTCCATCTTAATTGAGAAAAACCCGTTCTTTAAAAATAACACTCTATTAGTATTGAGAGTTTCATACAACTTTTTGAGTGTTTCCCAGGTATCTTTTGATGTAGCGCAATCCCTGATGCACGGAAAAATGTTGTCCTTTACGGATATTTGCAAGAGTACCTTGGCCTTGGTCTCTTTGTGCTCCCAATCTTGAATTGAAGCTGCTGGTACTCCCGGTTTGGTTTCATCTCCTGTCACTATTGACCAGGCATTGACTCTTCCAATAACGTCTGCAACTTAAATTTCCAATTTGTATAATTTTCTCCATCTAGCTTTGTGGACTCATTTAAATATGAATACGTTAATGAATTTGCCTTTTTAAAATGTTCCCAATTAATAAAATGCACCAGATCTAAAAAAAATACTCCAGATCTAAATACCAAATATCCCCCAAAAAATTGATTAGAACCAAATCTTTGTAATGCTTAAAAAATGGGCATTTCTGCAGATCCCTAAAAAAAATGCACCAACTTTGGATCAAATGATGCCAGATCTATTTCAACATCAAAAGATTTACCCAATCAAATATATCTGTGTTACTAATATCATCACTGATCTCACCACACTTCCACTGCTTTGATTTCCCCCCCATTTTTTAAATCGTAACCATGCAATAAAAAAGGGTCCAACTTATAAAAAAATAAAAATTCTCTTAAATGCAACAACCTCCTGACTCTTGCAAAAGATTTCTTAGAGATTTCTCAGACATTAAACAACAAATACAACTTCATAATATCAGCATATGTGTCTGAGTTCCGTTTCAGCTTCACTCAACCTTGCTATTTGCAATGGCCTTACCTGCATTCTTATTCCCTGGCGGCAGAGCCACCACGACTTCCAGCCATTTAACAATTGCGGGGCTAAGCCGGGCGGTGTGCTGCAACCCTGTTTGATCACCATTAACATGATCTTTCCCGTCATCCGTGCTGAATTTATGTGTTCTGTTATGCTCCTTCAAATCGGATCTCTGTTATCCTCCGATGTCATTTGGTGGTCCCCAAAAGAACTTTCTCCTTGCGACAGCAACCTAATTTCCTGTGGCTGCTAGTGAACGGAAACGGTGTCTTAAGCTGAAAGGTTGTGTATTGCGATGGTTGCGGATTGTAAAATTGGTGGCAGATACTCACACCGGCACCTATGGTTCATGGTGGCAGCAGATGCTTGCAGAAAGCAACTCGGTAAACACTCAACAACATGATTTTTACACAATAAAACATCAACTCTCTCACTCAGATCTGACTTTCATGCAGTCGTCACGATCATCACAATCTGCTTTGGTTTCCACTCTATGAAGAGATTTATACTGGCTCTGATACCAACTTAAACAAATAAGGATCACAGAGAATTGATAAAATGAGTTTTATATTAATTCAGGCCTGGGCCTGCTCACACCAAATACATGACAATGTGTCCCATTATATAGTGATGGGATCAATTGACTTGATAGACATAACAACCTGGACGATAAAGACTCTGACTCAGCTACAACTCACGTAGGAAAACAACAGCTTCTAGAACAACGCTTCGAAACTCACACAAATCTAGAACATTCATTTCTCTATTATCTCCAAGTTGAGCTTGCCTTTGATTAAGACTTGCTAGTTCTTTTAATCCTAGATGGCCATAGATTTGTGCGAGAGCCAAATTCTAGTGAGATGACCAATCAAGCCTCTTTCAGGTAAAGCGAGAGCCATGTTCTGAGAGGAGACAGGAAGATGAACCTCAGGGATAACAAGTTCCTTGACAAAGAATGATGGCTGAGACTTCGTGGCTTTCCTAGGGCTGGAAATGAGGGAAAGAAAGGCCAAGGCCACACTGCATTTGGAAGGGGAGAGGACCCCCCTCTAGGGTCTGGATTCATGGTAGGCAGCTACAGAATGTGAACTGCAAATTGCAGAATCACACAAACCCTAGCAGCGTAAAGTCTACCTTCTCAGGAGTTGCCCTAAGTCTGTTAGCTCCTCACCTCACCCATGGTAGGTTTATCATTCTCATTGGAGTGTTTTATTATGATTCTTTCATCCTTATTTGTTCAACTTTCTTATTCTATTTCAGATTTTGATCTCATTTTCATGGAACTAAAACTCATTAGTGTGGTCATGATTAGGCTGTTCCCACAGCACGGGGTCAAGCACTTGCAGATGAGTATGGCATCAAGTTCTTTGAGACTGTAAGTTCTAGTTATATGCGTGGCATTCTCAGAATTTCCATTGAGCATGGTTTTTACTTGTTATCTCGTCTCATACTCATTAGTTCTGCGTGGTTAATATAAATTTCTGTTGATGGTACAGAGTGCAAAAACAAACTTGAATGTTGAGCAGGTTTTCTTTGCTATTGGAAGGGATATAAAACAAAGGCTTGTAGAAAGTGAGTCAAGGGTTGAGGTGAGCTTCCTAATACTACCATCTTAATTTATTCAAATACTGCGTTTTTTTTATGTTGTGGGTGGTGGGGTGTGTGAGAATGGCATGGCTTTATGTGAGAGCAAGCCAAGCTCAGGCAAAGAGTGACTGGAGTGTGGTTTCTTGCAGCCAAATACAATAAAACTGGACAAACCAGATCAAGCGAAAGGTTCAGAAAATGCTCCACAGAAATCAAATTGCTGCAGTTCTTGAATTTGTAATGTCTTAGAAGGATCAACCAATGGGTTATTTTCTGGTTCGTTCTAGTGAACTGTGTTTTGATCAAGTTGCTTAGTATTCTTCTAGCAATGATTGTCTGAAAACAATGTGGATGATGTTCTAATTAAAAGGATCATTCACGAGTTGCCTATTCTTTTTCAAGGTTAGTCTGCTGTGTGTTTTGTGGTGAATTCTTTGGAGGACTCGATCCTGTGAGCCAAATTTGGTGTGGCACACAATTTGATGACCTGGACTATGTCAACTCCTCTATAGATTTTTTTGTGGACTTGCACCAGGTATTATTAACTTTTTCCTCGGTGTGATCTGGGGCAGTCAAATCACATGTTGAAAACTAATTAGTTCCTCTGCATTACAGGCTAAACTATATATATGTGTGCCTGGCTCTGGTAATAGATATTTTTGTCCAACAGCGAAATTGATATACGTGCATGCTTCTTTGTATTAAGAAATAAGTTCAGTCAGCTGATTGTTAAGTTTTTGGGTTTGTAAGCCTTTTGAGCTGGCTGTCATTTGCCATCTCCTCTTCGCTTGGAATACTGGACCATGTTAATAACTGGTGAGATCCAGATTACAGAAATTATTTAAACAACCAAGACAGCAAGGTGCATCACCTAAATTAAGTTGTTTGAAAGGTGTAGTGGCAATTGCAGGTTCAAGCTCTTGAAATACCTGGAATTCACAATCTGTCTACGACATAGACACCTATATACCAGAAACAGGAAACAGGAAATGAAATGGGAATCGGGCTCTAAGGTGTATAAGAAACTTTTTTGGGTTATGGCCCTATAGTGTTTCAGGTTACCCAAGAATCCATGGCATGATACATTCGCAAAATATGCAAGATTAATTAAACTTTAACCATCATAATACGAAACACTACAAAGCACTCAAATACTCGAATTTCTATAAGGATGTATCATATAATAAATCCATGACTTAGTATATTTTGGTCATTACCCGCGGCCTGAATTTATTGTGATGACAGCCTACGCAACTATGCTTGTTAACCTACAATTCTTGCACATTTGGACCTAATAAAATCGCCAAGAGGAGGCCTGAAACTGGCCTCGAAATGAGATAGGCGTTCGGCGACCGTCAGAAACTGGATAGCCCTGCCTGGGATGGCTGTGTCTGTTTTAGTGCCATTTCTGGGCTGTTACCCCGAGGCAGGGCCGTCATGTTTTTGGTAAATACGCTGTACACGGTAGTTGAAGAGTAACATTTCTGCCTAACTCCATGTGTACCGTGAGTTGTTATTTTTTCTTAACCCAAAAAAAAACCATGTGGTCTAAGTATTTTCTTAATTGGAATTTGGTGATATATTTTTGTCCGATACAATTATGTTGTTTTTTTAAAATATGTTTTTAGACATATAAATGGATAACACTTTGGAAAATCCCTGGAATAAATAGATTTGGCCGATTTCACGGATTTCACGATTCAAATTTATGATTCCAGCAAATCTTTACCAAAATGTCTAGCAAAACCCAAAACCTAAAACTAAAATATAGAAACAAGAGAGAGCTTTCAAACAACCACTCCTTACTTTTCGAGGATGTTCATGTGATTTAAAAAATAGGTAACAATGCTCTCCTCAAGACTTTGAAACGTACAAAATAGAAACAAGAGAGAGCTTTCAAACAACTACTCTTTGCTTTTTAAGGATGTTCATGTGATTTAAAAAATAGGTAACAATGCTCTCCTCAAGACTTGAATATGCATCATGTTTCTTAACATGAACATTTTGTTGAGTTATATAATATTTAAAATTAGATATAACATTTACTGTACTTGGTAAGAAATATTGTCTTATATATATATATATATATATATTTTTTTTTTTTATTTGTTTATAGAATTTATTAAGGGAATTTTAATTTTTATTTGTTTATGGAATGGTTCTCAAAATAAAAAATTATTAACAAAATCAATTTTAAAAGAACCAATAGAATTCAAAATGACGAATTTTTGAGTTAAAAAATGGGTCTCAAAATAAAAATGTATGAACAAAATCAACTTTAAAAGAACCAATAGAATTCAAAATGATGATGTCATCACTACGGGTAAATATTTTTGAGGGAAAAGAAGAAAACTGCTTTTAATTGTATTTTTGATTTATCTCTTTAAAGATTTACTCAAATTTCAAGTGTGGGTACTCATTGGATTTTAAATTAGATTTTGCATCCAATGGGCATCCACTCAAATGAAGTTGAAGTCGTAGACATATCTAACCTTTCACTTGCAATACTACAAGAACAAATCATATATACTCTACAAAAGGAATGTATGAGGAAGAAAACTGCGAAGTTTGTTAAGACGCAGTTAGGGCTTGACAATGGTGTTTGTGATATATATACACCGAGATTTATTGTTTTGAATGCTAGAAACATAGGAACTTTGCAAAGAAGAAATCATCCGGAAAGACATGCGTTTGTGAGCATTGTTCGACCAAGAGAAAATCCCACTCCCATTTTGCTTGCAAAAGGTTTCATGGCTCCAAACCAAAGAAGTCGTACTTTCGCATAAGGCAAAAACCTTCCAATTCTAGCCTTGACACTTGTTATATAAGCCATAAGGTAGGACATTGGGTAAACAAATGTCCTTTGTGACAAAAAAACATACATAAACAAAAATTGTTTGAAGCTTTCTCCTCTACATATGATCCTCTTGAATGTGAGCCCATTCCCTCTCCAACCCGTAATGATGATATTGAGTATATCTCAGTGACATATTTAGATGTTTATGTACATAATATTGATCGACCTAGCTCTCCTTCTAGTTCTAACCCTGATGTATCTAATGCTGATTTTCTTTTAGATATTAAAATGTTTCATTATGAAACACTCATTTCCATAGAAAATGAAATTTCCCAACTTCAATAGAGGCTTGCTATCCTCACCCCAAGTGATTGCCTCCAAAAACGAAGATATAATGCTCATATTCTTGACCTCCAATCCAAATTGGACCATATAACACAACCCAACATGGTGAACTTTGATGCCTATTATCCCGTTGATGAATCCAAAACTTTAGTTTCTATGTGTCCTATTGACAAAAGGATCTCTCTTAGAGAAGTACAAAAGGAAGAACTGAGCTTTCTTCATCAAAGAAGATCCTTTGCTAACAAAAGGTCAATCCCTACTTTAGACTGGATAACGGAGGAGGAAGAAGACCCAAATACTACACTTGCCCATGAAATCGCAAAAATAGAAAAATCTATTGAAGAGAAAAGGAAGCTAATCTTAGAAATATTAATCTTTGTAAAGGAGGATCAGAAAAGAAGGGTGGTTGAAAAAAGAATTAAACTGCAGAATGTAAAGACGCCATGTTTGTAGTGGAAATAGAGGAAGTTTCCGTAGAGGAAGTAGGCAACGATGAGAATATGAAAGAAGAACATGCAATGTTTACATATACCCCTTAGATGAATGGATTTGAAGATAGGATTATCTTTATAGTGGGGATAAAAGTAAAAGTCTAGAAGCCATACATGTTTGATGCACAACTTGACACAAGAGCAATGGATTCATGTGCAAAGCACAATGCAATCTCCTCCCATAATTGGCAGCCAACAAATTTGCAATTAAGAGCCATGAATAAAACATTACTAACTATTAAAGCCATTGCGCCAGATTTTCCCATAATGTTAAATGGAGTTATGACCTTGTAAAATTGTACAATTTTGATATAGATAGTGATTTTCCATTAGGACAAGATTTTGTTAAAAGACGTGCCCTTGATTGTAGAAGTAGATCATATTACATTTCATGTTCAAGGAAAAGCTATTAGAATGGACGACAAAACTATGTTACAAGGATTACAAATGTAGCACTTGATGTTGAAGATCTTTCTTTGCAGAGGCTAAGCAAAATCAATAAGGTAATCAAGTATGCTGAATTGCATAACTTTGAACATATACAAAACATTAAACAAAAGTTAAAAAATAACTTCACATCTGAGTATCTTAATGCTTTTTTGTTAAAATTGGAAACTAGGGCCATCTTCCACCTTAGGACAACTCATATGATGGAGTTGATTGTTGCATTGGATTCCTCTTTTCGAGAGGTCCAATTTTGATATAAAAATCATCTCATTCTGACAAGCAGAAATGGAATTTTGAATTTATTTTTTCTCATGGACAAATTGTCAAGGCCGGCGTCAGTGAAATGTAGGCTCATGAAGCCCAATGGATGTGTCTCCTCACCCTCATCGAAGTGTATAAATAAGAGTGACCTATCCCTCATTTGGACATCACCTCAACACATCACATCATCATCTCTCTCCTCTCTTGATTGATTTGTACAACTGAAGGACAACCTCTCTCTTCTTCGCATGTGTGGCAGGTGGCCGAATTTCTAGATTGTTTTGATGGCCGAAATTTTCAGGGAATTGGGCAACATTGACTTGGCCTGTTAACCATGCTTTGACTTCGATTTGGAGGGAAAAATTTCGATTTCTAAAGGCCGCATTGATTGGCACGATTTTCGAGGTGATTGAGATAGTTTGACCGAGTTGACTTTAGCATTGACTTTCTAATTTGACAACAGAAATTACAGCAGGGTTTGTCTGGGTTGAACGAACTGTTTTTGGGCTGACTTTGACCCTCTTGGAAGGCCGAATTCTTCCGCTGTTGACCGAGTTGCTTGGAGGACATTTTGGGGATGCCTTGACCACCGCTGACTATCTAGTTAGGGCTGCATTTACTGCTGATTTGGCAGAATTGTTTTGGGCATGTAATTCTAAAATTTGTACTCTCTCTCTCTCTCTACTGAACTATTGAAGAATAATAAGAAGATTTGATCAAAGGGTTTCCCCACATTGGGGTTTGTCCTTGACTTCTGCCATATCTCGTATCCTCTTATCTTGGCTTGTCTTCTGCACTTGTCTTTATGTTTTATTTGCATTTACTGTCAATGTGTTTAAGTTAATGTGATTGCTATTGAATATAATTGGATATTGCCATTGGGTTGATAAGGAAGATTGAAGTAAATTGTGCTAAAGCATAGAACATACCATTGTTATCTAAAATTAACATGGCATCAGAGCTCAGGTGAAGACAAAGCCCAAGCAAGAGTGAATCAAAACAATCACTAAGGGAAGCTTTTGGATAAGGACTTAGAACTAGTCCCAATGATGACTACATCTTTCTTCAAATCTGAGGACAAATCTGACTATCATGCATGGAAGATGACTCTAGATTTGACATTGGAAGAAAATGATGCTATGGACTATGTCAAAGGAAGAATAGTAGAGCCTTCTTCAAATGCATCCGCAACTGCACAAACAAAGTACAAGAATGGTGAGGTTAAAGCTAAGAAGATTATTATTGATTCTATACATAAGCCTTTGGTTGCTTATATTTTCAATTTGGAAACATCTAAGGAGATATATGACAAGTTGGTTGGGATGTTCAAAGTAAATAATGCAAATCAAGTTCTCTTTCTCAAGAACAAGTTGAAAGGCATCCGGATGGATAGAGGAGAATCCATCCAATCCTACTTCATGAGGATTACCGAGATTAATAATGATCTCCTATCTATTGGAGAAGTTATTAGTGACAGTGAGCTCACACTTATTGCACTTGGAGGCCTTACAAGAGAATGGGACACGTTCAACACTACTGTCTTCAACAATGACAAGATTCCAGGGTTTGATGAATTATTGGCTAGATGCACTGAAGAAGAAATAAGGATGATGGAAAGAGACAAGCCCTCAAATGAAAACAATCCTATTGCCCTCTCTGCTCATTCTAAGAGAAGGAACAATGTTGGTCCAAGGAATCAAGGGTAAGGGTTCAAACCGGGATTCAACGAAGGAAGAAAAGGAAGATGCTTCAATTGTAATAGGTTTGGCCACTTCGCTAGAGAGTGTTCTCACAGGAAGGATACTCCAAGAGGTGGTGACAACAATAACAACTTCAAGGGAAATGGCAATGAAAGGAACAACAGGTTCAATAACAAAGGAAAGAGGAATGCTCTTGCTGCTCGAAATGGAAATGGTCGTCTCCCAAGAAGTCGAGAAACTCCAGGTATGAAGAAGTTAATGTTGTAAAGAAAAAATAATATTATCTTATTTCCGCCCTCTCCATCGCCTCTCCTCCGGATACATTGGATCATTGGTTGATTGATAGTGGTGCCTCAAGGCACTTCACTGGGTACAAAGAAGCTCTCTCTAACTTGGTTGAAAAAAGACAAATATGGAGATTATACTTGGGGATAATGCCACTTATCCTGTGAAAGGAATTGAGACTGTTACTTTTCACTTAAATTAAGGCCAAACTCTCCACTTACATGTAGTGCTATATGTACCTGATCTAAAAAGGAACTTGGTCTCTATTTCTACGATGGAAGATAAAGGCTTCAAGGTGACATTCATTGATGGAAAGGTTCGTGTTTGGCAAAGGAACCCAAGAGATGCATTCACTCTTGGATTCAGGGTTAAAGGTCTCTATCAGGTTGGAGGAAGTACGTTGGGAGAAATGACTTGTGATACTTCTCTTCAATCTGAATTATGGCACTGAAGAGTTGCTCACCTTCATTTCAAAGCCGTACCTGATGTAAGTGAGATGGTCACAGGGATGCTCGAATTCAATTCAAATCATGAAGGCGTTTGTCAGGGATGTGAAGCTGGAAAACATACAAGGGGACCATTCCCGTCTAGTGAAACTCAAACCACCAATATTCTTCAATTGGTCCATTTTGATCTATCAGGTATGTTTCCCGTGACATCTTTGGGTGGATATTTGTACTATGTTATTTTTGTGGATGAATTCTCTCACAAAACATGGATGTATTTCTTAAAGAAGAAGGATGAAGTATTCAAATGGTTTCACTCTTTCAAAGCCTTGGTCAAGAATCAAACAGGGAAGAAAATCAAAATATTGAGGATCGATAACGGGACCGAATATGAGTAAAATGAATTCAAAGACTGTTGTAGAGAAGTTGGCATTAAGAGGGAGACCACTACTGCATACACTTCTGAAAAAAATGGTGTTGCTGAAAGGAAGAATCGTATTATCATAGAAGCTACCCGTGCCATGCTTCATGACCAAGGTCCACCAAAGTTCTTATGGGGAGAAGCTGCAAACACCACTGTGTATGTCCAAAACCAATGCCCACATCAAGCTTTGGACTTCAAGACACCCGAAGAAGTTTTCACTGGTAAGAAACCTGATGTTTCTCATTTTAGAATTTTTGGTTGTCTCGTATATTTTCATGTGTCGAAAGAGAAAAGAAACAAACTAGATGCATATGAGAAGAAATACATGTTTGTGGGATATAATGAAACTTCGAAAGCATATAGAACTTGTGTTCCTGGTCAAAGGGAAGTGGAATTAAGTCATGATGTCACTTTCGATGAAGATTCTGCGCTTAGAAAGATCTGAGATCTTCCTATCCCTAGGAAGGACAATGATGATGCTGATGCAGAAAAGCAGGATGAACCTCCGTTTGATGAACTGATGCCCAATGTTGAAGGTCCGATGGATCCCATTGATCCACCTCCTAGTGAGCCCTCTACTTCAAGAAAAATACCTTTGTGGCTCAAAGATACTCGTGAAGATTTTGAGAAACATATTGCACCAAGGGGTATATTTCGTGAAAGCAAGAAGCCGAATAGGTACCAAGGGTACTTTGCTGCCATGAGTACCATTGTACAATCTAAGCCTTGCACATTCGAAGAAGCCATGAAGCAACAAGTTTGGAAGGATGCCAGAACAAGGAGTATGAGTCAATCACGAAGAATGATGTCTGGGATGTGGTTCAAAATGGCTATACAAGATCAAACATGGAACTGATGGGAGTGCTGAAAATTTCAAAACCAGATTTATAGATTTTCTGCCTCGCAAGGATGGAGCCTACACTAGATGGATTTAGAAACTTCCTTTTTGCATGGTTCGGTTAAAGGGAAGTTTATGTGGAACAACCTGAGGTGTTCGAGGTTCAAGATCATGAGACACATGTATGCAGTTTGAAGAAATCCCTCTATGGGTTGAACCAAGCCCCTAGAGCTTGGTATGAGAGGATCGATAGCTATCTTATGAAGCTAGGATTTACAAGGAGCGATGCTGACCTGAACCTATACTTCTAAGTTGAAAAGGATAGACCTCTCATTTCGGTCCTTTATGTGGATGATTTCTTTCTGGCAAGCGACGACCCTCTCATTCATCAATGCAAGAGGGAGTTTGCTTCCGAGTTCAAGATGAAGGACCTAGGACTGATGCATTATTTCCTAGGGTTGGAGGTATGGCAAAATGTAGGTGAGATTTTCCTTTCTCAAGGAAAATACATTGTCAAATTACTTGAGAGATGTGGGGTGGTGGATTGCAACTCCGTGACTACTTTGATGGAACTCAACTTTAAAAAGTTATATGGAAGTGCTGCTGGGCCCAGATTAGCGAACCCATTTGAGTATCGTCAACTTGTGGGGCCCTGATGTTTTTGGTCAACTCCCGTCCTAACATATGTTTCGCTGTGAACATGTTGAGTCAGTTTATGGTCGAGCCTCATCATATTCATTGCATCGCTGTTAAGAATCTCCTGATATATCTTCGGGGCACAATCCATTATGGACGGAGATAAACTGCCGGGAATTTGAGGCTACATGGGCTGGCAGTGTGGTGGATCGTAAGAGCACGTTTGGGTGCTGCTTCAATATCTTGGATGAGCAGGAAGCAGAAATCGGCTGCTTTAAGCATCGCCGAGGTTGAATACATTGCTGTGAGTATGGCTTGTTGTGAAGCAGTTTGGTTGAGGAAGCTCTTCAGTGAGCTATTTGAGCACATGATGGATACCACCGTGATCTTCTGTGACAACCAGAGTGGGATTCGCCTATCAGAGAATCCCGTGTTCCACGACCACTCCAAGCACATTGATACTAGGTACCACTTTATCCGGGATATGGTACAAGGGGGAGCAATAAGGCTCCAACACATCAGGTCAGATGAGCAGGTTGCAAACATTCTCACAAAGCCTTTGGGGAAGGTCAAATTCTTAACATTTTGAGAGAGACTTGGAGTTGTGGAACGACCCTCCTACGAGGGTCTCGTATGAGTTGGACATAGATTTATGGGAGCTCCTGAGGGCTTGGGGTACTTGTTGGGCCTCAAATATGCTCATTTTTTCCACTGTATAATATCACTATTCATAGCCTAAAATCCTATATTTTTAACTCATTTCATACCATAATTCCACAAATTGCCACCAAATACACATTTTACACTTTGTGGTTGATTACCATTAGTTTTCTTGACTTTTCTATGATTAGAGATGATATTGTCATGATTTTCTAATGATTGTTTTGCCAAGTTCATTTACCACAAGGATCCATTGCCAAAATTCTTCATAAAGAAAAATGCTACAAGACTAAGTACATAATGTAGTACAAAATGCAAAATTCTTGTAGGTGAAAATATAAATTTGTGATCAAATGAGGAAGAATATTAGGATTCTGAGACATGAGTTTTGTTCAGAATACCCTCATTTAGGTAACCCATAAATCGTTTGGCAAAATTCATCATCACGAAGAAGTTATGGTCAGGGGAGTATTAAGTACAGAATCCTTGGGCTTGAAACAATTTGCGTTAAGTACAAAAAATCTGGGTTTGACGGTTTTGGTGATCAGCCACGTGGAGGACCACGATAGGGACAGTTGGTTGCACCTTTTAGAAATATTATCATTTGATCTTCTCTCCTTACTTAGCTTTGATTTGTTCCTTTACTTGGCTCTGATCTACTCTTTACTTAGTTAATTTGTTGTAACTATTCTCCATCGGCTAAACTCTTTAAAAGGCCGTTGTTTTGTAAGGAGCGGGAGGTACACATATGCATAGTTTGGTGTAAGGAGATATATGCTCAGATTAAACTTGTGATTGTGGCACACTTCTTGTTTATTTTTGAACTGATGTTCTACTGAAACTTTAATATAATTATGGTCTCGACAAGTTTTTCCTGTAAGTGTTATTTAAGGCATTGAATTAGTTTAAGACTTGCTCCGAGAAGTGGTAAGGGCCCACCACAACCTGGAACCGACTCCTGTGATCATTGTAGATTGTAGGAAGCATGTTTTATTGAAATTCATAGATTTACATCTTGTTTCAAAGTTGTTTGCTAAATAGCTCTCAGATTTACTGTCTTCCATTTTGTACTTAAGTTATTTGCTCTGTTTTTCTTGAATCTGGAAAGGGATAACAAGTGTATTGTCATAGACCTTTGCGAACGGAGGAACAATGTTGAACAATATTTCCTGTGCATGAATGATTTCGTAATTACATTTCTACAGACATGAATGCTTAGAATGACACTTTTCAATTTAAAATATTTTTTGAAGGAGGAGTAATGATTGTGTTTTGAACTTAATCTTTTAATTCGAATCAGATTCTGTCCTTATTATTTAAGATCATGTACGTTTATCCATAACACAAAGTTCTTGCATCGTTGTGCTTTGCATGGTATATCCAGAAACAATAGAGGTAGATTCATTAATGCAGGTCGTGTGTTAATATCTTAGGAGTCGTGTGGTGTTTATAGCATAGTTACGAGATTCATTTGAAATGTAGTGTAATCATTATTTGAATAGATCACAGGTTATTGCTCTTTTCCATAGGAAGCTTTTTACTTAGAATAAATTATCTGAGTTTATTTAGATTAGTTTTGAATTAGAAAGAAAGCTCTGTCTTTTGAAGTCATTTGAATTTAAGTGTGTTGAATCAGGTAGCATAGAGTATAGATTTGAATAGTCAGCATAGAGCATAGTTTTGAATTGACATTTAAATTCCTTTTGAATTGGAGTGCGTTGAATTGGGTAGCATAAAGAATTGATTTGAGTTGTCATTTAATTTCTTTTGAAGTCTTTCGAAATTGAATGGGTGAACTAGATAGAATAGAAGAATCAGTTTGAGTTATAATTAGTTTTCCTTTGATTTACACTATTCCGGGAATTAGCTTGTGCAATGATTTTGAATTAGGTTCCTATTAGTTTGGTTTGGAAATATCAGTAGTGTTAGTTGTTTGTTTCATTTCTGAGTGAGTTCTTGAGTTAAATAAGTCATAGTTAAAATATAATAGTGATTCGAGTTTTGAATGAGATAGATTAGATTACAATAAAATAGGTGTCTTCACTTCATCTTTTCTGTATGAGATAATTATATATAGGAATTGGGTCTTTTGTACTTCATTATGTACTTCGTGATGTTATTTTAGGTTAGATGCTCTGACCCTGCATTACCTGCACTTGTGCTTCGAAGCTTACGAGTCCTAGATTGATAATTTAATGTTGGAATTATAACACATATAATTTCCCCAAGAGTACTTCTTGGAGGTATGAACGACCATAGGGTGAGTGGTTCACCTTCCCCTGTGATACCCCATTATGTTTGACATGTGTGCAGGGTGAGTGGTTCACCTTCCCCTACCCGGACACATGCATGTAGGGTGAGTGGTTCACCTTCCCCTACGATTGACATATGCATAGGATGAGTGGTTCACCTTCTCCTATGACATATGAGCAGGATGAGTGGTTCACCTTCTCATGCTGATGCCCCGACAAACATCCTACCCATAGAGTTCAAGACTCATGGGAAGTACCTCTCATCTGGCCAATGAGTTGGGAAAATATGGTTAGCGACCATAGCACTACCGATGGATGCATAGTGTATTGCTGTAACGTACTCCCTATGACTAGGATGCATGGTGTTCAACAACTTGATCTGGGATCAAGGGCTGACTTTAGTCAGTGGGAAGTGGTATGATCTTATGACTCACTCTTGATCACTTCTTCTTCATTATTACTTCATTGTTCAACAAAGAAGATCAAAGAAGGGCAGTGATGACAGGGATGGTATAGGTTGATTGGTTGGCATGATGATGTTAGATGGTTTGGCAGGTGGAATTATCCCTAGTTGAGAGGGAGTGTTAAAATTGGAAACTAGGGCCATCTTCCACCTTAGGACGACTCATATGATGGAGATGATTATTGCATTGGATTCCTCTTTTCGAGAGGTCCAATTTTGATATAAAAATCATCTCATTCTGACAAGCAGAAATGGAATTTTGAATTTATTCTTTCTCATGGGCAAATTGTCAAGGTTGGCCTCAGTGAAATGTAGGCTCATGAAGCCCAATTGATGTGTCTCCTCACCCTCAACGAAGTGTATAAATAGGAGTGACCTCTCTCTCATTTGGACATCATCTCAACACATCACATCATCATCTCTCTCCTCTCTTGATTGGTTCGTACAACTCAAGGACAACCTCTCTCTTCTTCGCACATGTGGGAGGAGGTTGAATTTCTGGATTGTTTTGGAGGCCGAAATTTTCAGGGAACTAGGAAGCATTGACCAACGTTGACTTGGGCTATTTGACCATGCTTTGACTTTGATCTGGAGGGAATAATTCTGATTTATGAAGGCCGCATTGATTGGCACAATTTTCGAGGTGATTGGGATAGTTTGATTGAGTTGACTTTCTGATTTGACTGTAGAAATTACAAAAAGGTTTGACTAGGTTGACTGAACTATTTTTGGGCTGACTTTGACCCTCTTGGAAGGCCGATTTATTCTGCTATTGACCGAGCTGCTTGGAGGACCTTTTGGGGTTGCCTTGACCACAATTGACTTTCTGGTCAGGGTTGCATCAACCACTGATTTGGTAGGACTATTTTGGGCATGTAATTATGATATTTGTACTCTCTCTTTCTCTGGTGAACTATTGAAGAATAATAAGAATATTTGATCAAAGGGTTTCCCACATTGGGGTTTTTCCCTGGCATCCGCCATGTGTCCTCTTGTCTTGGCTTGTTTTCTGCACATGTCTTAATGTTCTATCTGCATTTACTGTCAACGTGTGTAAGTTAATGTGATTGCTACTGAATATAATTGGAAATTTTCATTGGGATGATAAGGAACATTGAAGTAAATTGTGCTAAAACATACAAAATACCATTGTTATCTAAAATTAACATTTTTGGACAAGAGAGCAATGTTCTGTTGATTTTCTCTACAAAGAGAATTATGCAGGAACACCCTAAAAATCTTTAGCGAATTAGATGTCTCCATGAGAACGAGAAATGTGCAATAATGAGATATCAAAGTTACTACAATGAAAGTTGATTGAGCCTAGTTGAAGTCCTTGGGCATGTCCTACTTTTTACGCTAATAAACATTCAAAGAAGAAAAGAGGTAAACCCAAGTTAGTGATAAATTATAGACCCTTGAATAATGCTATAATGCCAATCATGTATCCAGTACCAAGCAAATAAGCCTTATTTTAGAAGACAAGTAATAATAACATCTTTAGCAAATTTGATCTTAAAAGTGGTTTATGGCAGATTGGTATAAAGGCTTGCGATAAATACACAACTAAGTTTGTTGTTCCACATGGTCAATATCAATGGTGTGTTTTACCTTTTGGACTCAAGAATGCTCCATCTGGGTTCCAAAAAATAATGGAAGACATTTTTAGAGATCCTGATTTCATTATTATCTATATTGATGATCTTTTGGTTTGTTCCTATAATTTAAATCAACACAAAATTCATCTCTAACATGTTTATGATAGAATATACAAGCATGAGATTGTGCTCAACAAGATAAAGCTTGAATTTTCCTGCCCCAGGATGGAATGTCTTGGCTTGATATTGTTCCAAGGCAGAGTTGAGTTGCAACAACATGTTTTTAAAGCACTATCAAAGTTTCGTGATACCATTAATGACAAAAGATAGCTGCAAAGGTTCCTAGGGAGAGACTTAATTACATCATACAATTCTATGAAAATTAGGCCAAAGATGTTAAAATATTATAGGAAAAACTTAAAGGAGGTGTAGCATGGGCTTCTGGAATGAAAAAAACTATTTAAATAATTAAACAGAAGATTCAAAACTTGCGAAGTCTCACACTCCCTCAACTTGCAATATATCCTTGAAACAAATGCTTTAGATGAAGTCTGGGCATGGGTATTATTACAAAATCATACTCAAAGGGAAGATGTATGTATGTATGACCCATGATGTTTCAAGGATGTAAAATTGAGATATCCATTGTTACTCAAAAGTATGTAAAGTGGGTACTCATTGGAGGATTTTGCATCGAACGAGTGCCCACACTTGAAATTTGAATAAACCTATAGGGAATGGAATAAAGAAATATAGTTTTTTCTTTTATTTTAAAAATTCAAAACTCTTATTTGCTTATTTTCCTTAGGAGGCCCATTTTTGACCTCAAAATTCTTCTAATGTATTTTTCAATTTTTAATTTGTGAAAAATTATATATATATAGATATATATACAACTTGACTGGGTTTAATCGTTTTTTTGGGATATCCACAAGAAAACAACTTTTATATACATATTGGTGAATATACATGTTTATGATCTAGAGGTCTGTAAAAAAATTCCTTGTGCCACTCCCTTGCTAATTTGAGCGATTAAATCAGTTCAAGAAAACAACATATATTCATTCAAGAAAATACATTCATGAAAATACTTTTTGTTAACTTCCAATTCTGTGTGAAACCAGGTTGTAGATGCTTTTGTTGTTGAGAGATTGTTGGAGAAACCTATCACGTGCTACTTGAGTGGCAAGGGAGACAAAGAAAAACTCAATGGTATATATGAAACAATCTATAATCAACATCTTGGAAAAAAGTAATGTGTTGTGTGCTGTAGTGTAGTGTGTTGAACATGGATGACCATTTGGTCATGTTCCACTTCGTCCATGTTCCACAAAGAAAAACTCAATGGTATATATGAAACAATCTATAATCAACAACTTGGAAAAAAGTAATGTGTTGTGTGCTGTAGTGTAGTATGTTGAACATGGATGACCATTTGGTCATGTTCCACTTCGTCCATAAAGTGTAAGACAACAAAAGTGCTTACAGGTAGCTCAAGTGCTTATTTGGAAAGTCTTTCAGCGGTGTTGTTTATCTCTCTAAGAATGTGTATGAAGGATAACCATTCAAAAGTGGAAATAACATCTCTCATATCCTATAAATTGGCTGTAAATAAATGTTTTATATGGAGATATTGTTATTTTCCCAATCAACCACGAGCTTTGAGTCACCGAGAATTTGTAGCGATACTTTTTAAAGAGTTGCCACTTCCAGGAGAGTACAAACGGCTATGAACACTACTCAATTGTTTGTGCCTTTTCTTAGGGCATATCGTGCATGAACACATGAAGACTGCACCATTGAAAAAACCCCATGGAATGCTTGGAGTGAGTAGGGGCATTGTTAGAAATAGTGGTTTATGGGGTTTTGGATCAATTTTTTACTCATGACATAATTTGACTACTAAGTGTGTAGTGACGTTTGCAGGGATGTCCCTTGAACTGAAAATACTACCATTTATAAGCCACTAGAGAAATTTTATTAGAATGCAGGGTATTCATTTGAAAATATCAATATCCTTATTGTTTATCCAGGCCTTGAGACTATCCTCCGAATCAGTTCTCGAGCAGTTTCCTTTGATGTTAAGCTCATGAAGGGTGGAGGATGTGACCTGCCCTATGTGGGAACAAGAGAGGAAAATTTGAGAGACATTCTCACTTGATGAGTTACAAAGAGGACAATGGCTAGGTCCTTGCCATTCCCTTCTGTTGAGATTTTCCCATGTGAGAGGTTTGTTTGAAAGAGCTAACTAGAGGGTGAGTTTTCTTTTTAGCAGAGAATGCAACCTCCATAGAGAATCCCACCACACTCTTTTTGTGACTGTGAATTGTTGCTTGATATGAGTTTCATATCCCAGTTTAGCTGTGTAGTCCCCATTGTAGGGGTTCCTAGATCAAACTAGTTGGTCTTATATGTTATGCCTCAATCAAATGTAATTTGATGATAAAAGTATTATGTATCTTTTCCATTCTGTAACTTCTTGACCTAAGAAAATCATATCATTTTATTTTTTCCATTCTACCACTTCCCATTCTTATGGAGATTGTGCCTTAGCATCTTCTAGAGTGTATACACCTAAGAGGTGCAGGCGATCAATGAGGTTGTTTGACAAAGTGTATTCTTCCCTTGCTCCATGCCAAGGATCTTAATACAATTTAATTTGTTGGCCGTTCTTGATGTGCCAAATTTTTGAGGAGCCTATTAGTGGAAAGGAGAGAACAAGTGCATTCCAAGAGTTTGAGCCTTTAGTGTATTTTCTTAGGAGGCAAAACTAGTATGGGAAAAAGATGTTCGGAAGATATTTGGCTTTGAGGGGTTTCCCCAAAGAGACTAATTATGTGCTAATCTCCAGATTTTTGCTGCAAGTTATTTGCCGAAGGTGTGCATGTTTTTGAAACACAAACTCCCTAAGAGTTTTGGCGTAACAAGTATTTCCCATTTGAATAGGGGTATGCTTTCAACATGTTTATTCTGTGACCAAGGAAAGTGGAAACATGTTTTCCTAATTTTGGTGAGGATACCCTTTAGAATGTATGAGATTGAGCACTAGAACACCGAAATACTCTCTAGGACAATTTTAATGAGAAAAATTCTACCTCCTCTGGAAAGAAGCTTGTTTGCCCAAAAATTTATGTGAGATTTGAACTCTTAAAATAACCAAATCCAGGCTGCAAAGTGTTACACCACGTGTTTGAGGAAAAAACCAAGGTATTTAAAGCCATCGTCCAAGGAAGAGAAAGGAAAAGAGAAATTTTGGTTTGGATTTTGGGATACCGAGGAGGGGAGGAGATGAGGAATGAAGCATGCTTTGTAGGGGTTAATGTCACGCATGACATGTTGAATTTTGGTAGTTGCGGTCGATATTCTTCACTACAAGTTGACTCTAAAAGGAAAAATAAAAAGAAGGAAATTAAAAATTAAAAATTTGAATTTAAAATTGCCTCCAAAGGTACATGTTAGCTCTAATTGTTTAAGTTGGCCCAACAGTAAGGATGTGCCCCTTTGGCACCAAAATGACCATATATATTGGGACTCGACCTCCATGACTGAGAGACAATTCGGGTGATCATCATCTACTAATGTTTTTGTTCACGCATATGAAGAGGAAGATTTCTAGGCCAAGTTTGAGAGTGCCAAAGTTCTTGTGTCTATGGGAGGGTCAAAGACCGAAAGGAGGCTAAGAGTCTCAGTTCATGAGCAGAAGGGACCTTAACATAATTTTGGCCAACTAAGATAAGAAAGAGGAAGGTAGTAGCCTGTTCTGAGACCAAGCCTCACGTTTAGAGGGGGCTGCGAAGCTTCATACATTAAGAAGAGAAGACTGAGCTAGATCAGGCGTGTGGAGAGGCTAGCAAGGTAGAGAAAGAGGCTACAAGAAGGTGATTTAAGGAATATTGTTCATTGGAGAAGGGCTAGTCTAGCCCGAGGAGTTACCAGTTTGTCTTATGAAACTTAGATTGTACTTTCGTTGAATTGAAGAATTTCTCCCAAGAAAATATTGCTGAATTTTTCCCTAGTTAGTGTTTTCCCAGGGTAAAATTTTGTGTCTCTTGTGCTTGGCTGTCTTTTTATGATTCCATTGTCATTATTGCACTTTTGTTGAGCTTTTATATGTATGATCATTAGAGAAACTTTCAGCCTAAAAGTTCCCATGGAATTTTCATGTAATTTCCAGTCATAATATGTAAACCAAACAAAATCCTTTAAATTTAAAAAGATGTACATGTAAATGTTTTGGAGAGAAAAGAAGAAAAACTATTTTTAATTGTAATTTTGGCTTACCTCCTTATAGGTTTACTCAAATTTCAAGTATAGACACCTGTTGGATGCGGAATTAAATTCCACATCCAACAAGTGCCCATTATGCATACTTTTGAGGAGACCCACATTGATAAAAATTGAAGATACATTAAAAAACTCTTCAATTTTTATCAGTGTGGGTCTGTTCAACACACTTTTTTAATGTATCTTCATTTTTTATCAATGTGGGTATTTTCAAAAGTATGCATAATGGGCACTCGTTGGGTGTGGAATTTCCGCATCCAATGAGTGTCTACACTTGAAATTTGAGTAAACTTAGAAGGAGATAAGCCAAAAATACAATTAGAAAAAGTATTTTTCTTCTTTTCCCTTCAAAATTCATCTCTTATTTTATTATTTTAGATATTATTTTAGTATTTTTCCTTAGGTGGCCACTTTTAGTCTGAAATTTCCTCTAATGTGCTTAATGATATGTGACATAAGATGGATTGGCTAAGAAATCATTGGAAAGTAATTATCAGACTAGAAGATCATGAAAAACAACATGGGATCAGAGCAAGGTTAAAGAGTAGCGATGAAAGAAACTTAAAGAAACCAAGTTTGGGAAAGTGTATTCATAATATAAAGATCTCAAGCCCTAGTAGAATGACTTGTTGACTTAAACATTTGTATGGAAGCCAAGTCTAGAAGCTCATATGTTGGTAGAAGCCGAGTTTAGAAGAGTCATGTTGAAAGAAGCCTAAGATTCTGTGAGTTCTGGCCTGATCTGAGGCTGAATAAGAGCAAAAAGGCCTGGCTGAGCTCACTATAAGATAGGCTGAGGTTGCCAGAGGAAGGCCAAGGGTCTGTTTATATGAGAAGGTGATGACTGCAATAAGTTAGGGATATTCTGAGGTTTGGTCGTAGCCTTAGGAGAGGGCTGAGGGTCTCAGTGACTAGCCCAGACAGGGCGAAAGGCCTCAGGATTAAAATAAATCAGGCCGAGGAAGGTTACAGGATGGATAAAGGGTAAAAAAGAGGCAAGGTGACAGGTTGCCCTAGCCCTAGGTTCAGGGACATAAGATAATTAAGTAGGCCGAGGGCCTCAAAGACATGAAACAAAGTAGGCCAAGAGTATTCATGAAGGGCCAAGTGCCTCTAGGGCTAAGTGATAACTGACTGACTTGTATTAATGATTGTTGTATCATACCGAGTTAAAGAAAATGAATGTTAGGGATGTTGTAGCAACTCACTGATCTAGTTAAGGATGCAACAATGGACATCAGAAGTGCTCATAGGAAAATGTTTTAAGGTCACCACCATACAACCAATGGATATGGAAGATACTACATGTAAACTGTCTTGGTATTTCAAGAGGCCTAACCCAAGGCAAGATAAGGCCTGTTAAAGGGGAATGGACTAAGTGTGATCCATACACCTATGCTTAGACCCTTTGACAACCTGAAGTGTGATATTTCCTTTAGAGATGTTGCATTATATTGCAGAGTATGTGTTCAACAAAAATGTGTTGTTTTTGAAGCTATAGAGATCTAAGATTCTAGAAATTTAATGCCATGTATTGTCATGAATTGTGTATGAATGAGTAAGCGTCCTTGTCAAGTATGCAAACGATGCCTTGCATACGCTGCTAAGGTTATGATTGTATTGACAGAGATATGTTGATGGTGCTATGGTACAATTGCTTGATTCTTACTGTTGCTGGAACAAATCAATAGATGACAGAGTTTTCTTTCAAACATTTGAGATATGATCAATTTTTTTTGATTCAATATAGTTACTCTAGAGCTGAGAAACCTAGGGTTTGTAAACCCTAGAAAAGTCTTGAACGAAGAAGCCCTAGGGTTTGTGGATAAAATCCTAGAGTTAGACCTAGATTGATGGTTCCGTTGAATGAAGAAACCTTAGCCCATGCAAAGAAGGAAAGGAAAGCAACATGTCGATGATGAGAATTTATAGCTTGATGAGATTGCAGATGGAGTTCAGTGATTTCAACAAGAAGGTAAGGATGAAGAGGGAGTTAACAATTCCCTACAATATTAAGATCAAAAGATAATTAATTTATATCTTTATTCCTTGATTACTACTTTATATTTGGTAATCCTCTTATCTTTTTATCTTTTTCTTGGTTATAATCGTTTCTTCCATGACCTCCTAATTATTTTTGCAGATACTTTGTGAAGGCTGCCAAGGCTCTGATAGTGGATGTAAGCTTCAGGAAGAATGAATCAAAGTTTGTGGCAAGAGGATTCTCCCAGGACCGAGTATAAACTTAGGTAGAGTGCTTTGTGCTCAAGAGGGAGAGATTGTACTGACATATAGAACCATGCAATATGATAATAAGAGATCCTAGGTTATAGGGAGCAGACATACCAACAAGTTTGAAGGATGCCATAATGGAGGAAATTGTGCCAAGACCTGAAGTGAAGTCAATGGTGACTTCCAAGTGGATCTACAAGATCAAACATACGGTCTATTGTAGCATAGAGAATTACAAAGCGAGATTCATGGCAAGAGGGTTCTCCCAGAAAGAGGGAGAGGACCATGAAGTGACATTTTCTCTAGTTTCCAGGTACACTTTTATTAGAATTATTATTTCTATTACTTATGTTATGGATTGGAGATTACATTAGATGGATGTAAATACCATTCTCCTCAATGGAGTGATTGAGGAATAAGTGTACATAGAGATACCTCAAGGCTTTAAGGAACATGAGAGGGAATCTCATGCTTGCAGACTGAACAAAGTTTTGTACAAGACCTGAGGCATGGATATCTGATGAGTCTTGGTTGATATAGTTATTATATGAATTGTTTTCAATGGAAGCGGGAGGACTCACGTGACAAAGACATAAACAATGGAAGGAGGTTTTGCTTCTGTGATAGAGGGAGTAATCAAGCCGTGCTTCAATGTTAGAGGGAGTTGAACTTTGAGTTCGAGATGAAGGATTTTGGATGGATACAATAGTTCTTGGGAATAGAAGTGTGGCAAAAGCCAGGTGAGATCTTCTTTGGTCAAAGGAAGCATATTATTACGACCTTTCAAAGATTTGGGATGATGGAAAACTAGTCCATGGCCACTCCCATGGTAACTAATAAGAAGAAGTCAAGTAGTAGAGGGAGAAACTAGGATTGCCACAATAGGATCTGTTTAGTGTAAGAGGGAGAACCCATTTTGGGTGATTGGAAAGTAGCTATGGCAGAACATGTGTTGAGTTACTGACATGGTACAATTGGCTATGGATTGAGATATGTCTAAAATGGTGAAGTACAACTATAGGAATTCACAGATTCCGGATGTTGTTTCAGTTTTGGTTCTGATATGATATCCTAGATGAGCAGGAAGCATACATCTATTGCACTCGGTACTGTTGAAGCTAAGCATAATGCAACTTGTTTGGGAGTTGTGAAGTAGTGTGGCTTTATAAGCTACTCACAAGATTGTTTGATTAGTTGCAGGATTGTTTGATCAGGTTCAAGATTGTTTGATCAGGTTCTATGACATGATGTCAATTTTTCCATAATGCATCGTACGACTTTCCCTTCTTTGGATTTTCGTTAACCGCTGTCTACTGTCTTACTGTAAAAGCATAAGTGCTTGCATGCAATCGTGTGGAATAATATAAATAATTATCTAATAGCTGTCATTAATTTATTCACAAAAAGTGTATATTTTACTATTTATAGCCAAGTGTAGCAACTTTGAGCTTTATATTTGTCTTCAATGTATCAAAGTAGCTTCATCTCTCTCCAGGTAACGCAAAAAAGGAATTCTATAACATGAGAAATAATTACATGCAAGTATAAATATCTGGGTTGCTTTCCCAAGATGATTATAAAATACATATTTTCTTTTCGGGCCACATAGTACAGAGCAATGGAACTTACCGTTTTATCCCCTTTCTTCCACACACACTTTAGGTGCGTACATAGTTTACCTACAGTAATTAAGTTTGAAACTAAGTATGAAATAAAGTTTACCTTTCTTCTGCACATGACTAAGGAAAATTATTCAAATGAAAAATGACAATAACTTGAATCTATTGTCTGAAACTATTCTTTTTTTCCCATTATTTTATTTTGTTTCAATTTCTATCATATTTTTCTATCTTTTTGTTCTCAATTTTTGCTCTATTTAGTTGCATTTTTTAGTTCATGTGGTTGAAGTTACATGCTGCAAAGAGTTGTAAAACTCATTAGTCATTTAATATTATATGGAGAGCTATGGAACTTGTTATGAAGTGGAGTTGTAGAAACTGTGAAAAAAAAGATATAAAGATTAAAGTTTATGAAGTCATTAGTAACACCTAAAATTACAGAGTCGTCAAACTAGCAAGTACATCATATTTTTATCATTTTTGTGTTTTGTTTTTTTGTTTGCAAAACATTTATTTTCAATGTGTTTCAAGTTCAATCGTATTTTCCTAGTTATTTGGTGCCTTTTTTTCTCTTTGTTTACATGCATTTCTTAGTTTATGTGTTTTAATCTACATGCATTTGGTTGGGTTAACAATATGAATTTCTTTGTTTGTGTGTTTCAAGTTACAGGGATTTGGTTGGCTTAACAATATACTTGTGTGAAGTATGAAGCATTTATTTCACAGACCTAATGGAATGCATACAAGTGAAAAAAATAAACAAATTTGAAATGCATAAAATTACTTACATGAAACTATGTAGTTACCGGTCAAAGAGAATCTGATTCCCCATTAACTCAAAAGTATGCAAAAAAACAATAATACTGTGAAATTGAATGTCTGTCCATGATTTTTTGTATGTTTGCATAACACAAAAGAATTAGGGATTTCATGGCATTTAGTTTGGCTCTTCAAATGACTAGACAAAATTATTCAAATGAAAAATAATAGTAACTTGAAGCTATTGTCTCAAACTATTACTTTTTTTTTTATACCATCACTGCATTTTTATTTTTTATTTATTTATTTTATTTTTTATTTATTTATTTTTTATTCTATTTTATTTTTATTTATTTATTATTATTATTATTATTATTATTATTTTTTTTTTTTATTTTTATTTTTATTTTTTTTTTCCGAAGAAAAAGCGAACTTTTTATTGAAGAGATAAAAAGTTACATTGCATATGCATAGCATTCCTTTGCTATTATGGAGCAGTCCATAACGCTGATGTGAAACAAAAACTGTCCTTTAACTAAGGACCACCTGTCCATAAGCTTGCAAAACTGTTCTAACCAAAAGCTAAAGCTTTTCCAGCTATAGTTTTTTAGAGCTTCTCCCTAAAGAGGTTATAAAAACAGTCATAGAAAACAGGTCTCCTCAGAAGAGGAAAACAACCTTTACATCAGAACGTATTTGCTTAAAAGTATTTTGTTTTATGATTACGTTCCCCTGAGTTCCAAAAGAAAGACTAAAAACATAGCATTCTGAAACCAATCCCTTATAAAAACACTCCCACTTGAAGTTCTCGTTGCAATCTGAAGAAGCATCCAATCATCTTTACCACAATTCACGACACTCAGTTTGTTGCTCAAGAACACTTTCAGCAGGCATAAGGGCAATGGCAGAGAACACTGTTTCTTCAGGAAGAATGAGATCCGATCTCGATTCCCTACATTCTGAATGTGAAGATGCAGAGCGATCACTCTCCCCAATCCCCACGGTCATATCGGTGTTGTCATCTCTGGTGGAGCGGACTCTCGCCAGAAACGAAAGGCTTGCAGCCTCTTACAGCCCCGCCTATTTGCCTCCCCTATTTTCTAAATGTAGGGGGGAATCTCTGACACTCGGATCTGTCCATGCTCTTCTTCAACGATTTTCCAGCTGCCCATATTCAGCTGCAGACCTTCCTTGGATAGCTTATCTGCTGTATCATTACGGTCCCTGTATATGTGGGATAGTGAGAAGCTGTTAAAAGAAGTTTTTAGAACCTGAATATCATCAACCAAAGAAATTAAAATATGATTTCTGCACATGCTTTGACCATTAACCCAGTTAATGACATTTAAAGAATCTCCGAAGATCTGAATCCTGAAAATGCTCCTTTGGATGAGCCAACAAAGAAGGAGTTTTAAGGCCGATAGCTCTGCATAGTTGTTCGATCCGGAACCTAGACCAACAGAGGCTTTATAAGTCTGATGAGTATTTGTGTGAAAAACTATTCCTGCACCTGCCCTATTGTTTTGAGAGGCCCCGTCGAAATATGCCCAGGGAATGCCTTCTTGAATTTGTTCTATCCTATTCTGTCTCGGAACTTTGTTCTTCTCTGGTTCAGGGATATTTGAGTAGATCATAATACTTTGTATTGCTATAGTTGTTCCCTGGAATTCCTTATCTTGAAAAATGCTCCGATTTCGTGCGATCCATACCCCCCAACAGATTATAAGAGGTAAGTTCCGCATGTTGCCTTCCGGATAATTTTGCCACCATTTGTCCCAGGCTTCGTTCAGATTCCTTCCTACCCAATCTATCTTCTTATTCATCAGTTTTTCTGCCTTTGCCCAGACATTTTTGGCTACTGGACAAAAAAGAAATAAGTGGTTGATAGTTTCAGAATCCGTTCTACATAAAGAACATCGACCCGGTCCTTGCAAATATCTGGCTTGTAGAATATCCCATGTAGGTATTTTCCTTTTTAAAATGCACCAAAAGAAGAGCCTGGCTTTTGCTGGGCATTTTAGTTTCCATAAGTTCCTAGCCCACCATTCAGGCTCTTCCCATCCTTTTCTTGACATGATGAATTTATATCCATTTCGTGGGGAGTACTCTCCTGTATCAGCATGAGCCCATACCAGCTGATTCGATTCCTCTTTTATTTTGACATTTGTTCTGGATAGTTCTTGGATATATGCATTCCATTCGTTCCACCAAGGGGCCTCTAAGTCCAAATCTTCGCCTGATTTCCAACCTTGTCCCCACATTGAAGAGTGCCCAACTTTCTCCACCTGGTTTAGGGAGAAAATACCTTTTGATTCTAACTGTCCAATTAGTCCAGGGGATAGGGCATAGTTTTCATTGCAGCCCACCCAGGGGTCTTTTCCTAACTGCAGATTTCTCCCATTCCCTATCTTCCATGCCAACCCTTGTTCAACTACTTTGAAGGATTCCATCGTTGCTTTCCATACCACCGAGACATTCTTCTTTTTCTTGTTTTGGCTCCTTATCTAGTCTTCTAACATGATCGGATCTATATATTTTCTCTTTACAACTCTTGTCCATAAATTTTCCAACTTTATGAGCCTCTAGCCTGATTTTGCTGCCAACGATAGACTGAAATCATAAAGGTTTTTTATTCCCCATCCTCCCCATTCTTTTGGTCTTGCCACTTTATCCCAGGCAACCCATGGGAGAACAGAATCTTCCTTCGAGCCTGCCCAGAGAAACCTACTGCATATTCTTTTTATTTTCTCCAGTATCCCTTTTGGTACCCAAGTTAAAGCTGCCCAGTAAACCGGCATGGCTAAAAGCACTGCTTTGATTAGGGTCAATCTCCCTGCTCTGGACAACCATTTGTAGCTCCAATGCGCAATTCTGGATTCTATTTTGGCTATCAACCAGTTCCAGTCTTCTTTCCTGTATGCGTTAGGCTTCAGCCAAAAGCCTAAGTACTTAAAAGACACATCCATATTGCATATATCAAAAGGAAAAGATGAAAGGATCTGTGCTTTCTCTTGTCTATTTAAACCTTCCTGAATTATCTGAGATTTTCTGTTATTTATGCACATTCCTGTTGCTTTCAAGAAAAGGTCAAAAATGAGTTTTAATTCCTTTATTTCATGGAGGTTCCATTTGAGAATACCAAAATATCGTCAACAAAAAGAAGATGGGATATGAACATATTTACCGCCACTTCTATCCCTTTTACCTTGCCTTCCCTTTTGGCCTTTTTAATCAGCTGGCTTAGTCCTTCAGCAGCTAATAGGAAAAGCAAGGGTGACAAGGGGCATCCTTGCCTCAAGCCTCTCTGTCCTTTGAAGAAAGAAGTGGCTGCCCCGTTTATGAGGACCGCATAACTGACATTTGAAAAGCAGCCCATGATCCAACTGATAAAATCCACTTTGAAGCCTAAATGGGTTAAAAGCAGCCTGAGATAATTCCAGTTAACTCTGTCATATGCTTTTGATAAGTCAATTTTTATTACAGCTCCCTTCATGTTCTTCTGCTTAACACTGTGCAAGGTCTCCTACGCCACTCCTATAGCTTCATGTATCTGTCGCCCATTTAGGAACCCAAATTGTTCGCTGGATATGCATCTTGTCAATATCGGATTTATGCGAATCGCAATCACTTTGGCAATAATCTTGTAAATACAATTGCATAGTGAAATAGGCCTGAAGTCTTCAAATGTTTCAGGGTTTTCCTTTTTAGGGATGACGGCTATAAAAGTTGCATTAAACGGACTGTATATCTCTCCCTTTCTTCTGGATTCATCAACCACCTCAGTTATCTCAGAACCTATCAAATCGAAAAAATGTTGGAAAAGCTCAATGGTCCACCCATTAGGACCTGGGCTTTTGTCTTTGGCCATTGATTTGATGACATAGCTCACTTCTTCCTGAGTGACTTCGCTCATCAGTTCCTCTGCTTCTTCCCCTTCCACATACCGAGAAAAACATTGAGCGGTCTTGATTATTTCAGCGATTGTAATCTCTCCTTGGTCTGAATACAAGCTTTGGAAGTGCCTTTGCCCAAGCGCTGAAAGGGACTCAAACGTCTTTATCTCCCTACCCTCTTCATTCTTGAGGTTCCAGATTGTGTTTACAGATTTCCTTCCTTTTGCATAGTTATGGAAGAATTTCGTGTTTTCATCCCCTGACTTAAGCCAAATCGCTCTGCTCTTTAGCCTCCATTCCTCCTCTCTTGCCAAAAGTATTTGGGATTGGCATTTTTCCAGGGAAAGGATCTTCTCTTTTGATTCTTGTGTTGCATAACTATCCTCTTCTATGCTTTCCAACCTTTGTAATTCCTCTGTGATCCTAGATAAATCTTCATTCTGTTTCTGCTTCCTGTCCTTTGCCCATTCAATAGTAGCTTTCTTTAGTTTCTTTAAATTTTCCATAAACAAATACCCCTTGTCCTCGGTTGAATTCCTGTCTGGGTGTTGCCATGTTTCTTTGAACAGTTTTTCAAAGGATTCCTCTTGCAGCCATGTAGCATTGAACTTGAAAGGAGCTGCCGGCTTAAGTGGAGGCCTGGATATTTCTAGAGAGATTGGAAAATGATCCGAGGGTCCTCCCTCTTCGACCCATTGTCTAAACAGGGACACTCTGGAGGATAACTCTTCGTTTATAAGGAAGCGGTCCAGTCGTTTTGCAACTCTTGCTTCTCCTACTCTTCTGTTCCTCCATGTCGACTTGATCTTGATTGGATTTGCATCTATCAAGTTGTTAGAGATTAAAAGATTGTGAAAAAAATCAGAGAGTGAATCCTCTCTGGCTGTTGGGCCCCATGCCTCCGCCCTACCAATTGAGAAATTCAGATCTCCACCCAAAATTAGATTTTTGTCTTTCACCACCGATTTTGATAGAAATTCTGTCCAAAAGGATACTCTTCCCTGACAAGGTCCATAGATATTAATCAATGTTAAGGGAAATGCGAATTCTGGGGACTGAAATTCAATGCCCATTGCATGCTTCATGCCCCATTGATTTGTGATCTTTAATTTCCCTTCCCTGTACCCTACCGCCATACCTCCTGAGTGTCCTACTGAGTCAATAGCTGAGAAATGCCAGCCCGGCAAAAGGGAATTCAGTGCAGCTTCTACTTCTACACCCTTCCCCAAAGTTTCCTGTAGTAAGAAGATATCCGCCTTTGAATTTAAAATCATCTCCCTGAGCGCCAGTTTTTTGGGTTTACTGGCTAAACCCCTACAATTCCAGGATGTGAAAATCATTTTAAACCATTGTCAGGGGCCTGCACTGCTCTAAGTGCCCCGAGAATTGATAGTTGTTTACCATCAGCTACATCGTGTTTTGCTTTGACTTGGGCCTTGGAAAGCTTTGATTTCCTTCCTCTAGACTTCCTTTTTGAACACTGTGCAGAGGACTGACCTATTCCGCCAACAGAGTCTAAAATCTCAGGCTTGTTATCTAGGGATCTAAGATTATAGTGGCAGAAAGGAGGAGCGACTGAGGGGGGAGGCTCCTCATAAGGGCCATCATCACGATTCAGATTTATGGAGGGAATAGCAGCCGAAATGATTTCAACATCATTTTCCATTTGATTTTCAATATGCATTTCCATAAGATCATTATCTTCAGTAATACATTTATTATTTTGTACTTCAGACTTCAAGCATTCATCTTTTATTTCAGAAGGAAAAGATGTATTGCTTGGGTCCAAACCCATACCCTTTGAGTCCTCGACTTGAGAAGGATTTTGTAATTCTGCCGCTTCCTTGCAGATCTCCTGAGCTGCTCCTTCGATCCCAGACACGATTGCAGCTTCTTCCCTACTGACCATATTGACTTGAAAAGTTTCCTCCGATGTTTTCCCCTCTTGCATAGTATCCACCTCCATGACCCCTTCTGGTTGGAAAGACGAAGGTTCTGTCCTCTGGCTTGTTTGGTTTTGATTCACTACCTTCTCAATCTGAGCAGCTGTCTTCTGATATCTCCTACGTCTTCTCCCTAAAGGGAATTCCTTAGCCAAGTGTCCATAGGCATGGCACCTATGGCATCTAAAAGGCAAATGTTCGTAATCCAGAACCTGTTCAAAAACGTACTCTTTATATTGAAGGTTGATTTTTTCTGCTAGGCCTCCACGCGGATTTAGACTGACTAGAATCCTTGCCATTGCTTTGTTCTGTGTTTGCAAGAATGACATATCCGCTTCCAAATATGTGCCCAACCTGTTCCCTATCGCTTTAAACACCGATTCCACCCAGAGAAAGGATGGCAAACCCGGAGCCCTTACCCACACCGGAAAAGCATCTGTTTTTTCATGCACCGCATCGAACATTGGGCTCCATTTTTTGAAAAGAACAGGTATGCTTCCGAAGGCCCAGTTCCTTTCTACCACCCAGTCTGCCGCTGCCTTATTCTCGAAACGCACCATGAACCATCCTTTGGCTAAGGCCGAAACCTGAAAGCTTTTGATGAGTTCTGACTTCCAGTTTTGATCTCCCCATGAATTAATATAATTTGTTGAGTATTTATACCCCCTCGCCCGACCTACCAAAGTGCATTCAGCCACTTCCAACGCCTCTTCTATCTGCACATCCATACCCAACACTAGATTTCCTTCGAGTTCCTGTGAATTTATCGTCCTCTGTTTCTTTCTTTTCTCCCCTGTTTTCCTTGCCCCTTGGCCCTCTGCTCTTGTTTGCTGACTCTGTTCAACCCTCTCTTGCAGGTCTTGCTCGTACCCCAGAATAGCGGATCTTGTCGCATAAGTTGCTGTTACTGTATCACTGGTCAAAGCATTGGCTTGCTCGAGGGAGATCTGAGATGGATCCTGGTTCAGTAACTCCGTTCCTATATGATTCTTTTGTAGATCTGGAATGCCGTCAGTTCCTGCTATCCTCCTTCCTTCACCCCTGATGGGGCTTCCCAATCCTTTTGCAATAGAAGCCCTGGTAACTGCCAATGCCTTCCCAGAACCCTCTGCAAACCCTATTCCTAAAGACGTTCCGCTATTTACTATGTCCTCAAGACCTCCTGAGAGAACTAGCCCGATAGAGAAAACCTTACCTTTGTGGCTTTGGACCCGGGGTTGGAAACCTGCATGCAGCTCAATCCCTTCCTTTTTTCTTAACTGCTGCACTCCCTTGCTGCCCTGATGGGTTGTTTCCTTCCCTTCCAAGTAAACTGTTGGCTGGGGTATGCGCTGCTTACTATCCTTTTGCCCTTCCGGAGAAGTCAGGTCGATGCCACAGCTGTCTAACGCTCCAAAATACCATTCCAGGTTTTGAGCGGTTGGATCCTTTCCCCAGACCGATAAGATGTCTTCCGGGGCTGGGTCCAGATCCACAACTTCTCTTGGATTAACCATGGTTACTGGGCCGGTTAACTAGAAAACGCTCAGATCAATCTTACTTCTCCAGGATCGATGCTGGGTCTGTGTCAGCTCAATACACTAATCCTTTGTCTTACACTATTCCTTTGTTTTCCACAGTAAAACCTCTTACCTTCCAAAAGCTCCTGATTTTCCCCAGCTGTTTTACCTCCTGGGTGCTGTCGCTTTCTGTCCAGCTGCCAGCGGCTCCTTCCTCCGGTGTACAGCCCTGCTTAGTCATTTCTTCCTGCTAACAATGGTCTGATGGGTGCTAGGCCCTCGGCCCAGCCCGCCCTGGGTCCAACCTGCGCTCCTCCATCTGCTGCTTATTCAGATTAAAGGTCACCAAGAACTCCTTTTATTGTTGATGTCATTCGCACAAATAAATTTCATCTTGTATACAATTTCATTCCTTCTCAGTGCTATCATATTTAGGAGTGATGCTCCAACATATACCAGTGATGGTCTCTCCTAACCCATCGCCACGAGTAGTCCTATAATAACATCAACTGCATTATTTTATTACTTACAAAACAATAAATAATATTCTTATGATATGTTGTTAATTTATTTACAAAAACTTTATTATTTATAATTTACAACCAAGTGTAGCTACTTTGGGGTCTATGTTTGTCTTCCATGCATTGAAGTAGCTTCATTTCTCTCCACATAATGAAAAAAGAAATTCTACGACTAGAGATATCATTATACTCAAGTGTAACTATCTGGAATACTTTCCCAATATAATTATAAATTAAATATTTCCTTTTGGGCCCACTATGTGGATCAATGAAATATATCCTTATATATGTGTACTCTCACATATGCTTTTGTTTCACATAGACTTTAGTTACAATCATAAGTCTTCCTGTGTTAGATAGTGTTGTCATTGATGTCATTACATTAGAGTATTGTTGAGGATAATGGAAACCCTTGGTCTGTGATGAAGGTGCCCTAAAACTTAGTTGTTTCGTGAATGAAAGTTGGTTGGAAAAACCCTATGCAAGATGCCCTAACAATAACATTGATTGAATGTAAAACTCGAGAATGAAGCCCTATGGATGGAAATAAGGTATGCTTATTGAAAACCTATGAATAAAAAACCCTAGAATGGTTGGTTGGCAAGCCTAAACCCTAATTGTTGAAGAAACCCAAAATGCAATGTGCAAACCCTTAGTCCATGAAAATCCATAAATGAATATATTAAGTGCATAAATACCTAAGTGCTAACCAAGAAATTAGTTCATATCCCATGGTGTCCTAAACATTCATACACATACAAATCCTTGGTGCATAAAAAGCCTAGTTTCCTACCCTAAAGCCATAATTCTAAATGGCTACCCTTAAGTCCTATCCACATTCTAAATATCCATCGCCTAAGGGCTGTCATAATCCTTAAATTCTTGAATCTATCCCTAATGTTTGAAAAGAAAAAATATTTTTTGACACCTACACAATACTCTAAAAAATGTTGTTTATTCCAGCTTGAAGAAGCCTTCAAGCCCTCCCCAACCAATCCTTTTTCATTCCCTAACTCGCCTTTGTTATGGGTATATTGATTTTTTAAACTCTGAAAAATACATGTTTATCATTCTTTTAGGACGACTCTCTAACACTTAAGCCGACCCTTAAGCCAACTGACATGTCCTTTCGTCGTGGCAAACAACTATATATATAGACCTATGTGCATTCATATTAGGGTCATGAATTTAAGGTGTTTTCAATGAAGATTACATTATAGAGCAAGGAGCAACTCAATAATTTCGGCCTTCTATAGTACTTGACCCTGTGGTATTTCAGATTTTCTTTTGAGGCAAATTTTAGCCACTTCAGACCTGTTCCTATTGTAGACTTCGACCCTTCTCTGTGACATTTCAAACCTAATCTTTTTGCAAACCTTTTTGGATCTAAAATTGGTGGTTCTGTGGAGGATCTTGGCCCTCCTTGTGGCCTATAACCTCCCCCCTGCAACTCGTACTTGTTCAAGAATTTCCGACCTGTAGTGATATCACTTTCAGACCTGTGGAGGTTTTGACCACCTCTTGGAGCTGTGCCTTGAAAAGAGAAGACACCTTTTTGGGATAATTACAGTGGACTGCATTGGAACATTGCTGAAGACTACTGTTTAAAGCACCGCTGGAACATTTCTTGAACCATTGATTGTGGTTTTTCTTTGGAGTATTGCTAAAGCATCATTGAAGATTTTTGTAAGAGCAACTTATTTGTGGACATTTTGAAGTAAACTCGCGTGACATTTTTGGAGGCATTCTTGAACGATTGATTGGAGGATTGAATGCACTTGAACCCATTGCTCTCTTACCTTGTAGAAAAAATATATAGTACATGATCCCTTGAGAAGTAGTTTATTAGACATCATTTGGAGGATGATGTTTTGGGATCAAGAAAGATTATTGAATTACCTTGTTACATCAGTGAAGCAAAAGTATAGCAAAAAAGGAAAGTAGTGAAGCAGACTTGAAGGTTACATTGGATAGACTAAGAAGACAATGTGGAGTTGCATGTTGAAGTGCAGTTGAAGATCCTTGAAGAGCCTTATTGAATATTTTGAAGAGCACCATTGTGAAGCAGTCCTTGAACTCTTGAAGTTGTGTTGAATAATCATTGAAGACTCTTGTTTAAAGATTGATCTTGGAGTAGCCATTGGAGCAACAATTGAAGAGTGTTTGAACACCTTGGAGAATATCTTGGAGAAACTTCTTGAATACACCTTGAAGCATTATTTAAGACCTCATGAAGACATATAGAAGCCATTCTTGGAGACCTTGATGCATTATTTAAGCCCTCATAGAGTAACATTGGAGGAAATTGTTTAGGTATCATGAAAAGTCTTAGAGACACCTTCTGTGGTTGCTAAAATTATCATTGATGAACAAAGAGTTTTGAAGATTAATTTAGGGCATTGTTGAAGATATTGGAAGCTTGAAGAAATGTCAAACCTACCTAGGGATTGGAGCCCTAGAGGACTGGAGTCCTTAGGAAGACTAAGTTGGACCCTAAGCCAAATAAGAGGGTTGGTGCCCTAGAGGATTGGAGTCCTCAAGTAGACCAAGTTGGAGCTTGGTGGTATAGTACAGGTTGGAGCCTGTGTTCGAATATTGGAGTCTTCATCTAGGGTTGGAGCCTGGTTCGAATATTGGAGTCTTCATCTAGGGTTGGAGCCCTAAAGTGTTATTGTACTTGAATTGTTGTAAAAAGAGGATTGGATTCCTCACCATTCTTGTTGATAAAATTATTCTTTTGTTGTACAATTTTGTGTTCTGATTTATTAAGTGATCTTAATTGGCATAAAATTAATAATTGTAAAAGGAATACTAATTCACCCCCCTCTCAATATTTCCAACATATTGGTTCGAATCTTGCTAGGTCTAAAACTGGCGGAAGACATGTGCAATTGTATAACATATATGAAGAGAAATGGGCTTGCTCGTTGTAAACGTTTGCTAGCTCACTGCTCTTAGATAATTCTGCGGTCGTTGATGTCATTGGTTCATAAATATACATGGACACGATTTAATCAAAGACAAAAAAGCATGTCATAGGTCATAATCGAAATATACACAAACACTTATATTTATTTGTGTATCTAAAAAAGGTTGGCACAACCATTTTTAGGCTAGGTAGACCTCGAATTTGCTCGAGCTAAGCACCCATGAACTAGATTCACAATTTGATTCAAGTGGTCAAGTTAAATGGTTTATTGCTGTCACCAGTGGAAACCATGATAATGACCCTTTAACCAAATCATAATTAAATACAAAGATTCACCAAAGGCTCGGTAACGTGTCATTCAATTTCAGGAGGTTGAATACACTGTGGATACTTTGACTGGGTTTTTTATTGCAAGTACTGCAGGAGTCAACAACCCATTATCCAGATGTTTTTTTGATGAAGACTTACGAAACAGAGAGTATCTGAAGCCACAAACAACCTTGTGTTTCATTTTCTTTGTGTAGAGAAAATCATAAAACTCAAATGAAAAAATGAGAAATTAGCCGAACTGGTTAGCGGGAAGGGGTTTTGTCCAAGTCCCACAGTCAAGGTTGAATTTACAATTTTTCAAAGCACGAGTTATACATTTTTCTGAGTGTCAATTTGCTTTCTATTTATCATAAATAAATTTGAAATGCATGAATGGTAGTAACTTGAAACTAATATATGAAATTATTAACTGTATTTTCATAATTGCATCATTACTGTATGTCTTAAGCTCCTTAGACTTGGTAAGATTTTTCAAAGTGTTAAAACCCTCATTCTACCTTTTAGTATTGAAATTACTAGGTACCAAATATAGAAATTGATAACTGATATGCCACCCTCTAATTCTCAAATTTACCATTTTTATTTACCACTTTTACAAGCATTTTAACTCTTCAATTTATTAGGTCAAGGCCATCTTCATTTATTTGCATGCAAGCAAAAAATTAATTCCATGACTAGAGAAATGATTACACCCAGTTTTGTGATGCTTTTCCAATATGATTGATTCAATATTTGCTTTTGGCCTTGTCTTGTGCATAACAATGGAACTTAGCTTTTTATATTTGCAGTTCCGCACAAGTCTTCGTTCTATACAAACTTCAACTCTGCACATAGTTTAGCTACAATGATGTGTGTAATCTTGTAAGACTTTCATGTCTTATTAGGTAATTGCGTTATGCTTGGTAAGGTTTTTCGAAGCAAGAGACTTAGTGTGTGAGCTTGAGGAACACATTATAAAGCTACCGTGGCGCAATATCAAATTTTCCATTTATCGTAAGAGATCCTTGTTTCTTGTCTCTTGCTAACCACGCTGAATTATCTTACTTTTAAGCTGTAAGTGCTTACATGGAATCCCGTGGTGGGACGTTAAACTTTTTGTTAAATGCCATAGAAATCCCTATCTTGCGAATCCTCTGTGAGAGAATGGGTGTGCGGAGAAAATGCGTGTGCAGATTAAGGAACACATTTCATTCGCACCCATTGAATTTGATTCAAAATACACATATTGTTTGATTGGAAAATTTGTAGGAGAAATTCTTTTTATTTTCTTTTGAAGACTTCAGTCCGAGTCATTTTGAAATATGTATTTGATCTGAATTTTGTTTTTCTATATGAAAAACATGCCTAGGTGTTGAAATTGAGAAAATTTAAGTTCTCTTGTTAACGCAATATTAGAAATGAAAATAGTGGTTTATTTGATTGTTCCCTTTTCTATAATCAACCACTAAATCTGAGTTAAAAGGTGAGTGTCCTTTCAACAATGTGCAATTTCATAGTGTCACTATTGGTTTGTATGTTGATATTTAATCATTTATTATTATTATTATTTGTAGTAATGATTTTTGCATTCTACAAAGGAAAATAATACTCAGATTAATAGAATGTTGAAACCATTGAGATATTTGCTTCTTTTGATTGGATTCTTTGTTGATTTTCAAGGGAACAAATCATCTCGATACAAGGTATGCACATTTTAGCAACATGTAAATGCAACTAATAGAAACCATTTTTTTCGGTATCTAAAAAGAGAAAAATAAAAAAAAGAAAAGAAGAAAAGGCATTCTTGTTCTTTTTTTTCCTGTTTGTTTTTATAAAACCTTAATCTGTAGATAGCGAAAAGAAAAAGACAACAAATGGATGGGCTTGAGGCAAAAAACAAACAAGAAGATGGAGACAAGCATATGACTAAAGTAAACAAATTTGATGTGCATAAAGAACTTGATATTAATGTTGTTTTGAAAAAACACCATTTGACTTGTATAAACAAATTCAATTTTACTATTGGAGATTTCTTGTTTTATTCTCTGCGAGTGCTTTTGCATAATTCAGACAAGGAACAATACAACATTTCAGATTTTGTTTGCAAAATAACTGCAATGAAACATTGTTGTCTTATAGAAATGAGTTAAATACATATTTATTGTGTAACGACCCAAAAATTAGAATATCTAAAACAAATTGCATCAAACCATGCTATCATTATTCATTTGATTAGCATAGAATTTTCAATAGAAAACATTATCAAAGAAGACATAACTACAGAGCGAAGAACTAAAATAGATCTTACCAGTGACTTTAGGGTTGCAACACCATCTAGATTTTGCTGACCACAGCAAAGTGTTGGGGATGACTCTCCATCCAACCTTAGACAAGATGCAACGAATATTTCTTGCAGTCGTCACCCTTGAGCCCTCAATCAACTTACTATTGCTAGGCCTTTTCTCGCAACATTCCCTTCCTGAAAGAATGAGCGAATGAATGAATGCCTCTCATCTCCCTTTTTCACCATTAAATAGAACCGAACATTCTAAAATTGGTAAGGGGTTTTTAAAGGGATCCACATGTGCATAGTCCATGTGTCATCATGCCCATAATTATCTTTTATTCATTACTTGTTATTTTATTGATTTATTATATTTTCTTCGTTACTTGTTATTTTATTTATTATTATATTTTCTTCGTTATTTGTTATTTGACTTATTATTAAATTTTCTTCGTTATTTGTTATTTTATTTTTTATTATACTTTCTTCATTATTTCTTCTTCTTCTTATTATTATTATTAAGGGGCATTACATACTCCCCCTCTTTAAGGAACTTCGTCCTGAAATTAATACATTCATTTATTACCCTATGTTTTCCCAACACCCTCTGTTGAACTAGTATATCAATGAGCATGGAAAGTTTCACAACAACGGGGAAATCCTAAGGAATCACAAGCCTCTTTCCCAACTTTCGGAACCATGCATATAGCCTCATTGGTCTATACCATATCCCCAATACTTTCCCTAGGGCTTAGAACTCATATGCCCCAAGGCAAGCATTCGGTCCTAGTACTCAATGACTCAGGGCATCTCGCAAGCTTGACATAACTCCCTCCTTAAATCACTAAGGTGCACAACCCTAGGAATCGAAGTCCTCACGCCCCCTCTGGACATCAACATCCCAATCTAATATCAGGCACTTGACCTCCTCAAGATGGTCCCATAGCTCCTCAAGACCTATCCATCATGAGTTAGACAACAAAAAAGAAACACTAGCATATGTAATGTTGATTGACTTTTTTCCCAACCCATATGTTGTTACACATTATCCTTCATGAATATGGGCTTTGTTGTAGTGGCTACAACTACCTTCCAAAATTTTGCCTTAGCTTCGTTTTGGAGCCTCCTTACCAACCTTTCACAACAACATTTCTTGCTTCGTCAAGTACACAAGCTTCAATTATTTTCTTGCAGAAAGGCAGTTTGTCTATCAGAGCTTGATGCTTTCCCCTCACATGCTGTTCCTCTGGACTTGGTCCAGCTACAACCTGAGAAGTTCCCTCAAGAAATTGTACAATTAGGGAGGGAAACCAACCTTCCCTCCAGAAACTGCGCAATTCAGTCTGGCAATCTACTGGGCTCCAAATTTGCGCAATTCTGCCAGTCATGCTTCTTCTAGAAAATTGCGCAATTCTTCCCAGCAGGGCTAGTCAACCCAAGAATTATACAATCCTGGGCAGCAGTCAGTTGCTTTGGCCAGAAATTGCACAAATCTCCTGGGAAGTCAGCCCAACTCCCTTCCATAAATGCACATTTTCTCCCACCAATTGAGCAAGCTCTTGCATGTGCAGTTGGTTTGACCAGTTCCACCCGGGACCAAGGAAACATAACTTGCATGCATGGGCTACTCCTCTCAAGGCAGCATGCAAAGGCATCCCTTGATTCAGGGATCTATTTTTAGTAGCTGGAGGTTACATGCAAGGATCATCTCTGAAACCTCTCGCCAAGTGTCACTTTTCCTAGATTTGTGGCATGCGCGTCACAACCTCGATCTTATCAAAACTAATCAACTGGATGCTGCAGATCTCATTCATCACATCAAACTAGAAACTCTAGCATCCCACATTCCATCTGGGAGTCATCGACACATTCAGCTTAGCTGTCTTGGGGTAAGCTCACTGTTCATGACTTGCGTTGCATTTATGTCGCTTTTTGTGTTTCGCTTTGTGTGAGTGATGTCTGCTCGATTTTAGTGAGTGCTTGCTGTCGTTTACATGCATACTAGCTTGTACTAGCACTATTTTAGTTTTCATTTTCATCTCACTGCTATCGCATGCATGGAACTATTTTTACACAGACGGTTGCCGTTGAGGCGAATCGCTTCATACACTTGAATGATTTCTCGTTTCCTGAATCCTCAACTTGTTGTTTGCATGAATTATCATTCACTCTTGTTTGCACTCATCTCCTCATGCATTCACACTTCTCATATTTTCAGTCGCCTGTCGGCTGGACTAGGCTGCCTTGACCCAGACCGTGCCTTAACTGGCTAGCACTGCACATTTCCGGAAGTGAAGGCTCTACCCTCCCTCTAGAAATTTCACAAATCTAGCCAGGGACTGACCTCCAGGCATGCATTGCGCAATTCTTGGAGGTAGTGTTCTGTTGGCCCCAGAAAATACACAATGCAGTTTGCTCGTTGTATGTCACTGCTGACTGGAATTATGCATTGCGTAGTTTCAATCCTTAGCAGGCTAGGATGGACTGTGCATTGCGCAGTTCCAATAGTTAGTCAGCCTCCTAACAACCCAGATTGTGCCTTGCACATTCTTGGTAGTCAGTTTCTCGACCTCCCGACGGAAATTGCGCAACCTTCATGATCAGTCACACAGGTATGTTGCAAGTAAGTTTTCAAGTTCATTTCCACTTTCAATTGACAGATTTCTTGCCATGAGTGTTGCCATGTCTCCAGTTATCGCAGGTGTTCATGTGCCTCTTAACAACATATGTACAATGGTTTCCAGGAGAGCAGAGTCGAAGACACTGTTCAGAGTACACTTGGGGATGCAGTCGATCAAGTGTCTATGAACTTGCCTACCCACGAAGACATTAAGTTGTTCATAGACAAGGACATCAAGATATGATGGTAGCAACATCACAGCAAGCAACACCATCAACAACAGTTGAAGGCAGCATACCGGATGCAAAAAACGCAAGGGGAAGGTTGTTGACAATGTAGAGGCGGAACAAAGTTGCAAGCTCAAGCAGATCCACTTGTGATGAAAGAAAATTTGGAGACATAGGCTATGAGGTGACAACGCGACATGAAGATCACGTGAAGAAAGAGAATGGAACAGAGAAGGAGTTGCATGTGCTGAAGCAACAAATCAAGGAAGAACACGAGCTGTATAGATGAGAGAATGAGTTGCAACAGGAACAAGTACAACATGGGGCACAACATGCATTCATGGAAGAAACTGCACCCATACAAGTTATAGATCCATCCCAACAGCTGGCATGGAGCATACAAGGTGAGGATTGTTGTTGATCGCATGCAAGGGAACTCGGTAGCATGCATATCATTGTGTGCACACATGCGATCCCACCCATTTGGCAAACTCATCGAGGCGAAAACAAGAAGTAAGTCCAACTGGAGCTGAACATGTATTTTGACAAGTCGATGCGCACGACCACTAGCGCATGCTTGGAGATCAACGTAGACACTATGAATCAACATGTTACAGGTCCAGTTGCACCTTGGATGACCATGCGCATGCTATCAGACGAGTTGGATGGAGGAGCCGTATCAGTGTACCCAGATGCAACGAAGGCAATAGTTCGCTTCAGCAATATGTCACCATTGAGCGCACAGACACCATCATGGACGAACAAGCTTGGCATCAGTTTGCCACCATTGACCATCACAAGGATGTCAAGAGTTAGTCTCACCACAACGGTTTGAGTGTTAGTGATGTCTTGCATGGCTTGCTCAAGCCATTTTGTCTCACATGGGTAAATGTGATCAGGGATCAGTATTTTAGCTAAACAATGAAAGTGCTCAAAATTGCTTCAGACCTGAATGACCGGATAAATTCCATCGCCAGGATTCCAAACCCGTGAACAGTTCAAAAAACCGACATCGTATGCAAAAGTTAGAGCTTTTGAAAGTTTGATAAAAAAGTCAAAGTTAAAGTTTGACTAAGGTTGACTGGATGCCCAGTTAGCATGCATAGAATATTCTCAGTTTCAGCTAGTGACACTGTGACAAGTGTCATCTTCAGATTCGCCAGTTTGGCTTAGAGAAGGTGAAATTTCCTGTGGAATTTGAACTTGTTTTATTTAATTAAACATTATTATATATCGATTATTATATATAATTTTTATGTTATATTATATGGTTTTTAAAATGTATATTATATTATAATATTATATATATATATTATATATTAAATATATTTAATATATATTCAAATTAAATCGAACTATATTAAATGACCATGAAATATTTATATGGCATATTAATATCCAATGGCGCATAAGTCATGGTTTCGGTGGCGCATATTATGATGTATTAAAAAAGGTGATGGGTAGAGGTGGGTTTTGAACCCATGACATCCCCATCATAACTCTCGTGCATTAACAACAAACCACAGCTGCATGCATTGGAAAGGAGGGACAACGTAAGTCATTTATTGATGCAGTTATGACCGACGGTGGGGTGGTGGGAGCCAGCCCTGTGGGCCAGCCCCCACCCCATATGACCTCAACCACATGACCGAGGGCCAGAACGGAAGCGGGATTAACACCATAATCAGGATTACCATTTAATTAATCTGTAATTAAGTTGGCAGAATTTATGGCAGAGCCACTAAATTTGGAACCACCATCAAACTTGGCAGACTTAACTGGAGTCTCCCTAGAGTTAGCAGAGGTTTTCTAGGAAAAACTGTTTGAGCCATAAATTACTCAATTCTCAGCCAAATTTTGAAAATGAATAGTCATTTTTGGCTAATTGGCATGCTAGGAACTCATTGGAGCAGGTTGTAGAGGCAGAAGAGGTCATCTATAGGTGTTTTTGGTCACTTGAAGATTTTTGAAGCCTAGGGCCACCAGGTGTTGGAGGCCATTCCCAGAGCAGCTGGTAACCAAATTGAGTAAACAAATAGTCATTTCTGATATATTTGAATGTTTTAAACTCATTGGAATAGGTTCCAAGAGCATTGGATGCATGTAATAGAAATTTGAGCACTATTGAAGCTAATACAAAGGCCCACACTATGAAGTTGGACCAAGGAGATGTAGCCCAGGAGGGGTGAACTCCTTCAAAAAAAAATTGTGTATTGAGCTCTGTTATTTGTGCTTGCCGTGTTTTTATATGCTACTGTTAAGCCATTTAAATTCATGCTTTCAAGTTCATGAAAAACACTAAATTTCACCAAGTTAGATGAATTGACAATCACATGCTCATGGATAAACTCTTTATGGATAAGCAAACCAAAGCAAAGAAAATTTTATATCTGGAAATGATACTAGCACAACATTAACTAGCAATCAATTTCAGATCAAGTTGGTATCATAGCACAAGGTTGCTTTCTTGGTTTGCATGAATGATTTAATAGTTGTAATTGTTGTTATGATTACAAGGTTGAAGTTGCAAAGAGGAGAAGGGAAGTTACTAATAGCTAGTCCTGAGATTAGGAAAAGAAGGAAGAAGGATGAGAAAACATCATCCTCACCCAAAGGACCACTCAAGGCAACACCTAAATCACCTCAAGTTCCATCTCCATCAGTTGAGATAGAAGAGGCACAGATTGCACAAGAGGTTGAAGTGATTGAAGAGGTACAATCAATACAAATTTTTGAGCCTGAATCCATAGCCATTATGTCTGGAGAAAGAGAGCATGAAGGTCCCTCTTCAGAAGAGGAAGAATTCAAGAAATCTTTCTATATTTTGGCTGAGATGGATAAAGTCCTCTATGAAGAGAGGAACACCAGAATGGTTGGAGAGAGTTCTAAACCTCCATATGGAGAAGGAAGCTCAGAGGACAAAAAAGATGAGAAGAAGGATTCCAAAGGGAATGGTGGAAATCCACCTCCATCTCCACCATCCTCATCATCTTCCTCATTATCTTCACCATCTCACACAACATCATCTTCCACTACCACCACTGCCCATACTCATTCCAAAATCCCAAAAGGAAAAACTCCATTACTGAAATTGGACATAAAATTTCAACTTCCCATGTACAATGGAGAAGTGAATGCACAAAAGTTGGACAATTGGAATCGACAGTTGGAGGTATATTGTAGAATTCAGAACCTTCAAGAAGACGACATAAAGATCTAGTTGGATCCACTGAGGCTAGAAGGAGCTGCACTAGTTTGGTGGGAAGCAAAGACTTAAGAGGAAATGAGAATCCATGGTAAGATATCCATTTCTTGGGTTGAATTTGTTTCTACAATTAGAAGACAGTTTTATCCTTTAGATTTTATACAAGAAGCCATTCTGAGTTGGCAGAAGTTTAGGCAGCTTAATGGCCAAACAATCCAAAATTATACACAGGAGTTTAGGAAAAAGACTTTATTGTTGGGAGTAAACTTGAATTCACAAGACACACTCTTGAAATATATTGGAGGTTTACATTCCTATTTGCAACATACTATCCTTATGTTTAACCCAAGCAACTTAGATGAAGTATGTGTGCAAGCCACACATCTTGAGGAAAGGGGAAAACAAAACATAGAGGAGAAAGGTGAAAGTAAGGGTAAGGGAAAAGAGGGGAGGAAAATGGAAGGGAAAGAAGAATGCAAGTATAAAAAAAGAGAAGGAAAAACTCACATGCAAAAACTGTTCAAAGACTGGCCATGATGAAGACCATTGCTAGAAACTTCATCCAGGATTAAAACCAGATAGATTGAAAGCCAAAGAGAAGGGAAAAACTGTTGCTATAGCTGAAAAAACTTTGGGTTAGATTCAGGAGATGAGACAAAAATTACAGCTATGGGTTTGATAGGTCAACATGTTGAAAGTACTAGTTCCTCAAATAGTCACAACCACACTCCAAATGAAGACAAAATGGAAGAGTTGTTCACTGTCAGAGTAATCTCAAATCATACCAAGATTGATGCACTCTTTGATAGTGGATCAAAAGCAAACTTGATTTCAGAAGACTTAGTTAAAGAGCTTAAACTTGAAACCGTACCACATCATAAACCATATGTTAAATTGGCAACTAGGGCAAAACTCCATGTGGGTCAGCTTATTTATGGCAGCTAATAATTTTATTGGATCCCTCTCGTCGAGAGGTGTAGGATTGATCCAAAGATCATCCGATTCCGATAAGTATTTATGGAGATACGAATTTATTTTGTTTATGTAATTATTATCAAGCCGACCAGCTCTTATGTAGGCTCTAGAAGCCCAGCCGACGTGTCTATTCAACCTCTACGTTTTTAGTATAAATAGAGGAGGATTTGAAGTCATTTGGTAACTCACTTCAAGTGATCTCCTCTCCACGTCTTGGGTTTTTGGAGAAGGAGATTCACACTAGATTACGCCGGCCTAGTATGATGCCCTAACGGAGAACGCAGTCATGAACTTATACGTTGTTCTAAGCAGCCCTAAACGCAGTTAATGGATGCCTTTATATAGAGGATCATATACGCTGTTCATAAAGGATTATATACGTTGTTGTCAAAGCGCAGTTCATAGAGTATCTTACACGCAGATAATGATGACACGCAGCCATACGCTGGGAACGCAATATATATATGCTTCGCTGTAGAAATATTATGGAGCACAATATATATATATATATATATATATATATATATATATATATATATATATATATTATATATATATATATATATATATATATATATATATATATATATATATATATATATATATATATATATATATATATATATATATGCGTTGTTCTTAAGGAACTTACACGCTGTAAGATAAATGGTGGACGCAGTAATAAAAGGACACAGTCAACCGCAGTCATAATTCCACAGTCCTGAGGTGTAGCTGGAGTTATGTATACGCTGTGCAATCATACGCTGAGTAGTCATGTCATACATTGCAGTTATGGTTATATACATTCGCTAGACAGTCCTGTACACATCGCAGAGGTTATATATATACACGCAGAGGTCTTGTACACATTGCAGAGGTTATCTATATTCATGTAGAGGATGCCAAAGACTCTTATATATACTCACAGATGTCTCTTATGTATATTCGCTGAGGCCGCAGAGGTTTTTCGCTTTGGTATATGGTCTCGCATTCATCTCTCTAATGCGGTATGGCATTCACATGATATCCCTAGTTATAATGGCATATGATCACAATACTGTGATGGTATATGATATTGCTTTGGTGTGAAAACTGATACAAAAATGTATGGCATCAACGTTATATAACAGGTTCTCGATATGTATGATCTTGCTCCAGTTGTATATAGGGTCTTAATATGTATGTGGTCTTGATATGTATGGTCTTTATATATACGCTAGACTGTACATACGATGGGCAGTAATCACTGGACAATATACGCTATAGTACATAAGTTATATATATACGCTGGACACACATATATAACGCAGTCTTGGGCAGCAACATGATATATTGTGGATGGGCTGTACAACGAATACATGGAGCATGGGCAGTAGCATGATGGGCAGCACTATGAGATCATGTGCATGGGCAGCACAATGATACATTAGCAGGGGCAGCAGCATGATGATGATGCACATTAGTTTGAGCAACGTTATGATGGATAAGATCATGGACATGGACAGCCGCATGAGGTAGTATGCAGTGGTGCAACTATAAGACCAAATGCAGCACGATGATAGGTGAAGGAGTCACCTTGAGAATCAGTTGAAGCAGAATGTCTTCAACTGATCTCATCGCTATACGAAATGATCTATGCTAGATCTAGATAAGTCAAAGTGTTGACTTCTGTTGTAAATGTACTATCTCTCTCTCTCTCTCTCTCTTTGCTGAACTTTGAAGATAAAAGAAGATTTGATCAAAGGGTTTCCCCACACATTGTGGGGTTTGTCCCTGGCTCGCGCCATATCTTGTGTCCTCTTGCCTTGGCTTGTCTTCTGTGTTTTATATTTATGTTCTATCTGCAGTTTATTGTAATGCTGATGTGATTGCTAACTGTGAAAATTTAAATAAATTGCTCTAGCATAGAACATACCTAAACTTAACACCATACCCTTTGGGTTGGATAGTTAAGGATGCTAATTTACAGGTTTCAAGGAAATGCATTTTTAGATTTGCTATTACTGCAAACTTTGTTGATGAAGTCGAGTTAGACGTGGTTCCACTTAAAATTTATGGAATTATCTTGGGAAGTCCATATTTGTATGATAGGAAAGTGGTGTTTCATCGCTATGAGCACAAATATCATTTGCTTAAAGATGGGGTGAAGTATATTGTGAGAGCTCATCGCAAGAAACTGAACATTTCTTTAGTTAATACAGGGCAAATGAAGAGGCTAGTGAATGTAAGTCAGAACTTGACATTGTTGGTGATCAAAGAAAGAGATGTTTTGAATCATACTTTTCATATAGATGCTTATTTGTAATGAGTTGTTTCATAATGATAACAGGTTGCCTTTGAAATAAGGTGAAAAACATTTGCAGCAACCAACATTGGTGTTGAGCGGTGTTGAAAACAAGGTGTTGGTGCGAGAAGTTGCAAAGGCCAAAGAGAAGAGGACAAAGGAACTTGTCAAAGAAGGCACGTGTTTCACAAATGTTCATTATTGGTTTCCAAAAGGCACATTACAATGGCGAAGAAACTTGGGCAAGAGTTGACTCAAGTACAAGGCAAAAGCAGCTAAAAATCGCCATAGAGACAAAGTGCAAGGTGAGAAAGATTCCAAGTTTCCTTTGATTGTTGACCAAGGTAGGAACAAGATGTTTTATGCAAAATTAGATTGTTGTTCTACAAATTCAGAAATATTGCAGCATGACGGTGTCAAAGACAACAATAGATGGTCGTCGGAATCAAGGAAAAATTTGACTTTTTATGAAAAGCTCCAAATGATGAAATTAGGAAAATTTCAATGGATAAAGACTGGAAGGATGAGGGAATAGTCCCCTCATCAACATAATCAGTGATCAAGAGAGCTTTTGGGGTCCAAAAGGCTTCTAGTGGGGAGGAATGATCAGGGATCAATATTTTAGCTAAATAAAGAAAGTGCTCAGAATTATTTCAAACCTGAATGACTGGATAGAGTTCGTCGCCAGGATTCCAGTGCCATGAACGGTTCAAAAAATCGACATTGTATGCAATAGTTAGAGTTTTTGAAAGTTTGGTAAAAAAAAGTCAAAGTCAAAGTTTGACTAAGGTTGTCTAGATGCCCAGTCAGCATGCAAAGAATATTCTCCAGTTTCAGCGAGTGAAATTGTGACAAGTGTCATCTTCAGATTCGCCAATTTGGCTTAGAGAAGGTGAAATTGCCTGTGGAATTTGAATTTGTTTTATTTAATTAAATATTATTATATATATAATTTTTATGTTATATTATATGGTTTTTAAACTATATATTATATTATAATATTATATTTATATTATATATTAAATATATATTCAAATTAAATCCGAACTATATTAAACAGGCATGAAATATTTATATGGAATATTAATATCCAATGGCGCATAAGTCAAGGTTTCGGTGGCGCATATTATAATGTGTTAAAAAATGTGATGGGTAGAGGTGGGTTTTGAACTCGTGACCTCCCCATCATAACTCCCGTGCATTACCAACAACCCACAACTACATGCGTTGGAAAGGAGGAGTAGCACAAGTCATTTATTGCTGCTGATATGACCGACGACGGGGTGGTGGGAGCCAGCCCTGCAGGCTAGCCCCCACCCCTGAGGGCTAGAACGGAAGTAGGATTAGTGCCATAATTAGGATTACCATTTAATTAATCCTTAATTAAGTTAGCAGAATTTATGGAGGAGCCACTAAATCTGGAATCACCATCAAACTTGGAGGACTTAACTGAAGTCTCTCTAGATTTAGTGGAGGTTTTCTAGGAAAAACTGTTTGAGCCATAACTTACTCCATTCTTAGCCAAATTTCGAAAATGAATAGTCATTTTTAGCTAATTGGCATGCTAGGAACTCATTGGAGTAGGTTGCAGAGGATGCAGATGTCATCTACAGGTGTTTTTGGTCACTTGAAGATTTCTGAAGCCTAGGGCCACTAGGTGTTGGAGGCCATTCCCAGAGCAGTTGGTAACCGAATTGAGTAAACAAATAGTCATTTCTAATAGATTTGAATGTTTTAAACTCAATGGAATAGGTTCCAAGAGCATTGAATGCATGCAACAAAAATTTGATCACTATTGAAGCTAATACAAAGGCCCACACTATGACACTGGACCAAGGAGATGTAGCCCAGGAAGGGTGAACTCCTTCAACAAAAAAATGTGTATTGAGCTCTGTTATTTGTGCTTGTTGTGTTTTTATATGCTGCTAGTCAGCCATTTAAATTCATGCTTTCAAGTTCATGAAAAACACTAAATTTCACCAAGTTAGATGAATTGACAATCACATGCTCATGGATAACTCTTTATGGATAAGAAAACCAAAGCAAAGAAAGTTTTATATCTGGAAATGATACTAGCACATCATTAACTAGCAATCAATTTCAGATCAACATGTGAAGATTGTATGTAATGTCTTGTCAAGTGTAAGTTCAAGTGTCGATAGTGGATGTAACAATCATAGAGTAGATGAAGAGTCATGAGGGTAGATGAATTGTCACAAAGGGGAATGTCAAGGGTCACCCCACCCTTTGTTATAAATAGTACCTCATAACTCATTGTAGAGGCTTTTGGTCAGCCAAGCTTCCGATAAGACTATCTTAGAGAGAGCTTGGATAGTATTGTAACGAGACTTGGCTTCTCCACTACGTAGAGCTTGTACATCTCTTTAGAGGAGTAGGCGGTTGTGGCTATAATGTTCTGCTGTCGGAACTAGTGGTTGGACATGGATGTATTGTATGACTGGAACTTACACTTCTTAATATAACAGAGCCATCATGTTTCATGCATATGTCATATTGTATTCCATCTATCTTGTTTACTCTAAATGGTATATGTATCTGATTGCTTACGCATGCATGCATGGACTATTTTGTATAAGTATGTATTAATCTTACTGAAATGTTTTGATTGGTTTAACCATAACTTTGGATTGTTAGCTAACTTTCTTTCCAGTTTGTGATGCATCTTTGCTCGTGTGTTCCCTTCCAAGCCGCGTGCTACCGCAGGGTTCCAAGGGGCGCACTCACCTAACTCTTTGTGTGTTAGAACAGTTCATGCACCTTCCTTGTCTTACTGTAGTTGTCACACCCTTGCTACCAATAAAGTTATCATACTTGCCTTTGTGCGAAATCGCAGTCAAGGAATTACCGTACAACCCACTGCTGGGACTCCTACACCAAACAATCTGAGGTCTAATTGGGACTTCTTACCGGGGAGATCCCTTAACATGTTGGCGGGTCCAACACCGTCAACATTTCTGGCGCTAGAAGGAGGGCTAGATGACAAGATGTGTCCTCTCATCTTGTTTTGAACCTTTTCATATCTATCATGGATTCTTGCACTCTTCTCCCTCCACGATTTTTTTCGAATCACGAAGATGTTACCATCACGAGGGAGTTTTTCAATCACTTGTCCACTTACACATATGATAGTGAAGGCGAAGTGGCTTCGCCTGCGTTCTTAGATGATTTTATTTCCATGCTTCATGAGGAAGATGGATGTTCTTACGAACATGCCAACTTGCTGCTTGCATACACACTTTGCGAATCTCCACATTGGTGGCTGTGCAGCCTACTGGCTGATAGCGTGCACACACTTGAGCACTTCTGTGATCTCATTGAAGACACTTTTGATCATTTTGATCTAGACCATCTTGACCAAAAATTGCTACAACAACGGAAGGCTTCACATGAATCCATTATGGATTTTTGGCAGCGCTTCTGTGATTTGTAGTTTCAAGCTCTGAAGAGCCAGATGAAAATTTTCTATCTTTGGGGCCGATTCGAGTATTGCGTTAAGAAATCTGCTCGTCCCAAGAAGAAATTTGAAATCAAGCCTTTCTTAATATTCTTTAGTGATGGAGCTGCGCAATCACAGACATATGCTGTCACTGTCACAAGTGACTGTCTGTCGTCCTGTCATCAAATAGCTCCACCACTGCAGAGTGATGCGGGAGAACATGCTCGCACATCTATTCAGCTGTCACATTCTCCCAACATCACTTCGCTTAATTTTCACGTAGATTTGGTTGTGAGTCCATCGAGTTGTCACATGCATTTTGTTCCACAACCTCCGTCTTCGTACTCAGCTAATCCTCCGGATGATACTGTCTTGTGTTCTTCCATTTTGGACTCTACACTTGTTGTGAATGAGGATCAAGCCATTGACGAGTTGGTGTTGCACAACCAACATGCGCTGTCATTCATGAAGAGTATGACTGGGAGCTTGAGCATCAACACTCGGCGAAGGATGAATCCCTTCCGTCCGAGCCTCCTCCGTTCTTCCCTGACATCTTTGGTGAACTTTCCATCCATGATTTCGCATGTGTATCTTCATCTACGGATGCACCCATTGTTGATCACTCGTAGGATACACTAGATGTCAGTCCATCATCTGACAATGAAGAGGATAAGTTATTCATTGAAAATCCACTTGATTTTTCATCTGCCTTTTCTGGAAACACAGAGGATGAATTTGTTCGCTTCTCATCCACCCCTCTATTTGATTCATCAGATCATGAGGATGTCGATGAAAACACTGATTTTTCTGATCATGGCTATCGTGATCCATTTACTTCCATATTCGATTATGATCATGTTTCTATCGCAATTGATTTTTCAAAGCCACCAGTTTATGATGATCTAATTGACGATGAAGTAAAAACACCCAACACTGTCGAGGCACTTCAGCCTGAGCTAATGGTTTTGTCAGGCGCTCGCTCTATTGGGGTTATTTTCACTTCTGATCAGGAAATTGTTCAATCACTCGAGGCTCCTCATCATTCATCTGTATGCATTGAAGATCAATCTCACCCACAGATCATGCTTCCTCCACTTGAACTGCACAATCCTATCGCTCATGCATTGGAGGAATATTACATTGCAAGCATGCGTGCATAATGCAAGTTGTCTTTGTTTCTTTCGTTTGCTTGCATGTCACAGTCAAGTGTATGCGTATGCTTCAAAGCTACATGTAGTGTTGCACAACACTGTGACAAGTCCACAGACCACATGCCATGCACTTGCACTCACTTATGTCCCATGGACACCTTTAAAGATGAAGTGTGTTTTTCTTCATTGTTATATCTTTCTTGCTTGCTATTCCAAACAACCGGGTTTCTCGTGGATCAAGCCTTCACCAACATGGGTCAACCAATGCGCCGGTGGCTGCATTGGAAATATCACTTCACGTGAACAGACCCATGCACTGTTAGCTTAGGAGTAGGAGTAGTGTTTGCTTTCAGTTGGTTTGCTTGCATGCTTGTCTGCTTACCTGTTTTGTTTTGTTTGTTTGTCTTCTTGCTTGTTTTCTTATTCACTTTTCTTTCGATTTTTCTTCTGCTTCCGCTTTGCTTCGTTGTTCATTTGCTTGTTTTGTTCGTAGGTTAGTTTTACATGAAACCAGTATGACTCTTGAAAAAAGCTGGGTAAAGTATAAGAGGCCTTGTACTACTATCACTACTTGGTTATCTGTCATCCTCCCTCTGTATGATGAACTTGTTATCTTTAGTCCATGATATGTCAAAGGAAAATACGTACTGTTTGAGGTGAACCTTGGTGAAAACACAATGCTTGCTTGCTAACTAGTGTCACCTACTCTAGTCGGTTGTTTTTGGGTTAACCCTTGTCAGCTCAGTCAAGTAGAGTAAGGTGAGGGGTGAAATCTTAACAGGCACGTCAAAGGTACAATAAACTACTTCTTTGAAGGAACAACCTCTTCTTCTCTCAATAAGTCGGGATCCATCTTCCGCCTCTGAAATGAATAAGTGCTATGCACAATTGTGAAAATGAAAAAATTGAAAAAATGAAAAGTGAAAATTTCAAAAATGAAAAATGAATAAGGTGAAAGAAGAGAAAGTATTCCTGCACTGAGAGGTGATGCAAGTAACTCCGTCGGGGTACTAACTAGGCTCACTCGCAGTGGAGTGATGCTTGTGTTCCTGCGTGACTCCGCTGGGGTACTGTGCAGGCTTGATGGCAGCAGAGCAACACTAGAGATGAAACTAAGACTCTAACAATTATATTGATTGTGCACCAATATACCCCTCAACCCCAATCGAAACAACTGTGTTTCCTTGGATTGGAATGTGTGTTAATCGACCAAGAGTTTGGAAGATGCTACATCTCACAATCGGGCTAATATGAAACCAATATGAACTAAGAACTGAACAATACTTCCGGAGGTGTTAGACTTGTTTCTCACGAACAAGGTCCATTCAGAGAGTTGGAGTTCTACCAGTGTGTCACCAAGTGTTGTAAAGGCTACAACCACCCTCCAAAATTTTGCCTTAGCTTCATTTTAGAGCCTCCCTACCAACCTGTCACAGCAACATGTCTTTCTTTGTCAAGTACACAAGCTTCAGTGATTTTCTTGTAGAAAGGCATCCTGTTAATCAGAGCTTGATGCTTTCCCCTCATGTTCCTCCTGACTTGGTCTAGCTGCAGGCTGAGAACCTCCCTCAAGAAATTGCACAATTCTGGAGGGAAACCAACCTTCCCTCTAGAAATTGCGCAATTTAGTCTGGCAGCCTGTTGGGCTCCAAAATTGCGCAATTCTTCCCAGCAGGACTACTCAGCCCAGGAATTGCGCAATCCTGGGCAACAATCAACTACTCTGCTAAGAATTTATGAAAATCTCCTAGGCAGTTAGTCCAGCTCCCTTCTAGAAATGCACGTTTTCTCCCAGCAGTTGAGCAGGCTCTTGCATGTGCAGTTGGTTTGACCAGTTCCACCCAGGACCAAGGAAATTTGACTTGCATGCATGGGATGCTCCTCCCAAGGCAACATTCAAAGGAATCCCTTGATTCAGGGATCTATTTTTAGCAGCTAGAGGTTACATACAAGGACCATCTCGGAAACCTCTTGCCAAATGTCACTTTTCCTAGATTTGTGGCATGCACGTCACAACCTTGATCTTATCAAAACTCATCAACTGGACACTGCAGAGCTCATTCCTCACATCGACCTTGTAGCTCTAGCATCCCACATTGCATCTAGGAGTCGTCGACACATTCAGCTCAGTTGTCTTGGGGTAAGCTCGTTGTTCATGACTTGTACTACGTTTTTGTGTTTCTCTTTGTGTGAGTGTTGTTTGCTCGATTTCAGTGAGCACTTGCTGTCGTTTACATGCATACTAGCTTGTACTAGCACTGTTTCAATTTTTGTTTGCATCTCACTGCTGTCGCATGCATGGAATTGTTTTTGCATGGACGGTTGCCATTGCGGCGACTCGCTTCACACACTTGCATGCTTTCTTGTTTCCTAAATCCTGCACTTGTTGTTTGCATGAATGATCATTCACTCTTGTTTGCACTCATCTCCTCATGCATTCACGCTTCTCATATTTTCAGTTGTCCGTCAGCTGGACTAGGCTGCCTTGGCCTGGACCGTGCCTTGACCGGCTAGCAATGCACATTTTCGGAAGTGAAGGCTCTGCCCTCCCCCTAGAATTGCATAAATATAGCTAGACACTGAACTCCAGGCATGCATTGTGCAATTCTCAGAGGCAGTGTCTTGTTGGCACCAGAAACTGCGTAATGCAGTTTGCTGGTTGCATGTCTCTACTAACTGAAATTGTGCATTGCGTAGTTTCAGTCCTCAGCAGGCTAGGCTAGACTGTGCATTGCACAGTTCCAGTAGTCAGTCAGCGTCCTGACAAACCGGACTATGCCTTGCGCAGTCTTGGCAGTTAGTCTCCCGACCTCCCGACGTAAATTGCGCAACCTTCATGATCAGTCACACAGGTATGTTGCAAGTAAGTTCTCAAGTTCATTTTGGTTTTCAACTGACAGATTGCTTGCCATGAGTGTTTCCATGTCTCTAGGTATCGCATGTGTTTATGTGCCTCTCAACAACACAGGTAAAATGGTTTCCAGGAGAGCAGAGTCAAAGACACTGTTCAGAGTACACTTGGGGATGCAGTCGATCAAGTGTCTATGAACTTGCCTACCCATGAAGACATCAATTTGTTCGTAGAAGAGGACATCAAGATATGATGGCAACAACGTCATAGTAAGCAACACCGTCAACAACAGCTGAAGGCAGCATACCAAATGCAACGAACACAAGGGGAAGGTTGTTGACAACGCAGAAGCAGAACAAAGTTGCAAGCTTAAGCTAATCCACTTGTGATGAAAGCAACTTTGGAGACTCAGGCTATGAGATGACGACGCGACTTGAAGATCGCATGAAGATAGAGAATGGAACAAGAACAAGTAAAGCAAGGGGCACAAGTACAACAGGGGGCGCAAAATGCATTCATGGATGAAACTTCGCCCGTACAAGTTAGAGATCCATCCCAACAGCTAGCACGGAGCAGACAAGGTGAGGATTTTTGTTGATCGCATGCAAGGGAACTCAGCAGCATGCATGTCATTATGTGCACGCATGCAATCCCACCCATTTGGCACACTTACCGAGGCGAAGACAAGAAGCAAGTCCAACTGGAGCTGAAAATGTATTTTGATAAGTTGATGCGCACGACCACCAGTACATGCTTGGAGATCAGTGCAAACACTATGCATCAACATGTTTCCAGTTCGGTCGCACCCTGGATGACCATGCACATGCTATCAGACGAGTTGGACGGAGGAGTTGTATCAGTGTACCCGGATGCAACAAAGGCAAGAGTTTTCTTCAATAATATGTCACCATTGAGCGCACAGACACCATCACGGACGAACAAGCTTGGCATCAGTTCGCCACCATTGACCATCACAAGGATGTCAAGAGTTAATCTCACCACAACGGTCCGAGTGTTAGTGATGTCTTGCATGGCTTGCTGAAGCCATTTTGTCTCACATGGGTACATGTGAAGATTGTATGTAACATCTTGTCAAGTGTAAGTTCAAGTGTTGATAGTGGATGTAATAGTCATAGAGTAGATGAAGAGTCATGAGGGTAGATGAACTGTCACAAAGGGAAATGTCAAGGGTCACCCCACCCTTTGCTATAAATAGTACCTCATAACTCATTGTAGAGGCTTTTGGTCAGCCAAGCTTTCGATAAGACTATCTTAGAGAGAGCTTGGACAGTATTGTAACGAGCCTTGGCTTCTCCACTGTGCAGAGCTAGTGCATCTCTTTGGAGGAGAAGGCGGTTGTGGCTGTAACATTCTGCTGTTAGAACTAGTGGTTGGACATGGATCTATTGTATGATTGGAACTTACACTTCTTAATATAAAAGAGCCAACATGTTTCATTCATATGTCATATTGTATTCCAGCTATCTTGTTTACTCTAAATGGTATATGTATCTGTTTGCTTACACATGCATGTATGGACTATTTTGTATAAGTATGTATGAATCTTATTGAAATGTGTTGATTGGTTTAACCATCACTTTGGATTGTTAGCTAACTTGCTTTCCAATGTGTGATGCATCTTCGCTCGTGTGTTTCCTTCCAAGCTGCGTGCTACCACAGGTTTTCAAGGGGCGCACTCACTCAACTCTCCGTGTGTTAGAACCGTTCATGCACCTTCCTTGTCTTATTGCAACTATCACACCCTTGCTACAAACAAAGTTATCTTACTTGCCTCTGTGCGAAATCGCAGTCAAGGCATTACCATACGATCCACTGCTGGGACTCCTACACCAAACGGTCTGAGGTCTAATTGGGACTTCTTACTGGGGAGATCCCCTGACATTTTGGCGGGTCCAGCACCGTCAACAGACTCCCATGAGGTCATCAAATAAACTGACATTCTTGGATCATTTGTGGATTTCCTGTCAATCACCACATCTCAACATGGAACCCATGAACCAGTTATAATCATAACATCATAGAAAATAATCCATATGGCCACAACAAATAAATAAACCATATGTCGCATCATGCATACCACATGCTTCACATCCTGAAATATCATCATAAGTTACAACATCAACATATCTATATCAAAGGTATACCATGAAATCACATAATAAATGGAATCAAATACCAATATAACCTCATGCCATAACATCATAACTATGAGATTCATCTAAGTACTAGATCATTACTATATTATAAACATTCTTATCATGATTCATCATAAAAATCAATTTCATTTTCTTAAATAAATAATGAATACCAACGATGAATGAAGATTATTTAACATCCATCTAAAATCTAGGCTATCTCATCAATACTATTAGTGTCATGTTTTCATCAAAATACCAATTAATATTTACAAAAATTACAAGAACTTTCGAAATTTTAACAACCAACATTGTTTAGCCTACATATACATAATTTCACTAATAATGTAAAGTACTCTCTCTCTCTCTATATATGTATTTGTAAAAATCATATTTTATTATCATCAACCTTTATCATCTCTCTCATTACTTTTATCTATATATGTTTTTCCACCTTGTATACTTTTATGCTCACACTTGCTTTGCTATCTATATATCTGAATCATCAAGTTTCTTTATATTACTCATCATTAATACTACTCTACTCTGTGATATTATATTATACCTTCTATATTTCATTTATCATCCCTTCTGTTCCTCTATCATTCTATTTTTACACATTACTATATTTACTTCTTATTTCTTAAACACTTTCATTATTATATATTTTACTTATGTCTTTATATTCCTTACTCTAACCCCTTTGTTCTGCTCCCTCATTTATCCTATCCTTACTCACATATCTTCATATTATATTTATTATTTATATATAATCCTTATCCTATTGACCTTATCCCCTATATAATTCTTCCTCCTTACTATTTTACTTATACTCTCACTTATATTCCCCTTTATCATTTATAGTATCATAATTTTTTTATACTTCCCTTATGCATCTTTACTTATATTATCCTTTATCATTTATATTATCATAATTTTTTTTTATATTTCTCTTATGCATCTTATATGTATTTATCTCTTAGCTTTCATTTATTTCTCTTACTTCATCCATTTTATAATCCTTATCACTTTCTTTCTAGAAATTATCATCTATTAATATTCTTTAGCTTTTACTTATTCTTTATTTTTATTATAATATATAATCTATCACTACATTATTATATTATTGCTAATGGTTAAGTACGTTTTATCGTATATATTTTGTTGCTCTATCTTCGGTATTTATTCACTTTTATCTCTCGCTTTTAAAAACCATATTTTTATTTTTTATTATATTTCCACTTTATTATTCCCTGCTGCAGCAAGGTAATAACACATTCGGAATGCGTTGACTTTTAAATTAAATCTAAATGACCAAAAATCAAAATAGATTTTCTAATGTAAACATGAGAGAAAATTTTATTTTATTTTTTAATTTTTTTTAAAATTTAAATTTTCTCAATTTTTGATTGGTTAATTGGCTCGGGCTTTTATTTTGTGTTGACACCTAATCCTTGTGATTGGGTGAATTTATGTAAATAGATAAATAAGAAATATGAACAGTCATCGAGAGATGAACTGAACAGTCTCTCCCTCATGTATATAATGAAGACCTACCTGATGGAATAGAACACACGAATCATTTTTGCCTTATGGAGTTACTGCCTGGCCTGACATGGTATCAGAGCCAGCTCCTTTTTTTAGCTCTTATGTCCCTTGTAACTCCCTAGTCTGCTCTCCATATAGAAGCGTTGCTCCTCCATACAATTAGCTGCCCATATAATTAGCTGCTCCTGACACTGCCTGCGCTGCTCCTCCATACAATTAGCTGCTCCTGACACTGCCTACACTCTCTGGCTCTCTGGACTGTCCATAAATGTTTTCTGCCATAACGTTTTCTGCCATACTTATTCCACTGAAAGCTATCGCCTCCACCATTATCGTAAGCCCATACAGTCCATTTGAGGAATCATTCCAATCTGTATGTCTGTCTCTCTATTCTTTTGATCGGTTCAGTCTTTGGTCTTTGAGACACTAATATGCAAATTAAAGAGCTCTTTCCCTGAGGTGATTCTTACTGATACCAGTCATTAGCTTCCAGTCATAAGCGTATATGCTCCGGTATTTTTTTAACGCTGGCCAACTGACCAAGCTCAGAAGCTGATTCACATCGAGCATTTCTGTGGTCGGAATCTGGTTCGAATCCCATTCGAACCGTAATCCCCACAGCGGAAATGGCACTGTTTTCAGGAATTCGACGTGTGCTCGGAGGGACGTCGACTGTTGGTCTCCCAATCTCGAAGGGTTCGTTGTTTGTTGCGAGGTCTTCGCCCATTGGCCTGAAGAACGCTGCTGCGTGAATGATGCTTTGAAGTTTTTCACATAAAGTTGGCCTGATGTTCCATATTATCACCGATTCAAATAAACGCGTTCCTTGTGAGTTCACGAGATTTGAACTGTTTTCAAGTGCTCCTCGTTGTTCTTTTTCTTCTCTGCATCAGCGTATGGTATATTTTTCAGAACTGCATATGATATTGATATCAGATTTCATTTTTTCATATATATATATATATATATATATATATATATATATATATATATATATGATGGTTGGCATATAAGGGGGCCGACATCAAAGGAGATGAATCCGACATGAATCTTGAGTGATAGGTGGAGCTGAGTGCTACTTCTAGTGTGGATATGTCATGTATTGTATTGAAGTTTTATAGTATATACATTGAGATTAGATTGGTGAAGACCAAATTCAGATAGCTTTGTTGCCTTTTCATGTAAAACAATTCAAGAACGTTGCAGAAAAATGATGAGGATGAAATTTGAATTTTTTTTGAGAATGCATAGCTGATCTATGTTTTATATTTTCATTAAAGACAAAGACTGTACATGGAGAAAATGCCCTTTTGAAATGTAAAAAAAAAAATTACCACCAGAAGTACAATTTTACTGTATATTGGCAGTGGGAATAGTTCTCACTGGCAAGGAGAACTATCCTGAATGGTCCCGGATGATAAAACACACCCTCATTTTCAATGAGTTGTGGAAAGGAGTGTGTGTCGGAGACGGAGACAATGAACCCGTACAGCCTATCTCAGACAAAGAGATCGTCATTTGGGAAAACAAGAACAACAAAGCTTATGCATTAATCGAAGCATCTGTAAATGAAGAGGTGAGTCGCCATATTTCGTCATATTCAACTGCCTTTGAAGCCTTACAAAAGCTGAAAGAACTCTATGACTCACATTTTGCACTTGAAGTTGTTCAACTCATGATTAAACTCTTCACTCTTGAACTGCAAAATAATGATCCTCTTGCTCTTGCATCTGAAGTAAAATCTATAATGCATGATATCAAATCCACTAAGGTTGAATTGGATATTCCTCTGATCACTTTTCTCAAGGCACTTTATCCTACTTACTCCAATTACCTTGAGTCATTGCAAGCAAATGGAAATCTCAAATATATAACCTTTGAATCTCTTGTGAAAAAGTTTGCTGAAAGAGAGAAAGCTTTTGGAAAGAAGACAACCCCTGAATCTTCTTAAGAAGCTGCGTGCCTTGCTTATAAAGAAAAGCATCTTGCTCAAGATTCTATAAGAGGAAGAGGTGGTCGAAGAGGAAGAGGAAGAGGAATATATTTTAGAGGCAGGGGGGGGGGGGCAGACATTCTCAAGGAGAAAAGGCAAATTTGCACTGCATACGCTGCAAAAGAAATGGATCACATGATGCCTCTACATGCAAGCTACCATGGGACAAAATTGAGCAGAAAAGAAACCAACAGAAAGGTAAAATTGATGATACAGAAAAAGGTAAAGCACCTGAATCCGCTCACTATGTTGTGGCACAATGTAACATTGGAGTAAATGAAGATTTATTTAATGCTTCACTTGCTTCTTGGAAAAATGATTGGTTGCTTGATTCAGGAGCAACCTGCCACGACTCATAGAAAAGATTTTTTTGAAGATTTCACTGACAATGCTGATGGAGCAGTATATTTTGCAGAGCAATAAAAAATCAAGCTAGCAGGGCTTGGCACAATCAGGCATAAACTGCCTGGTCTTCCAGACTTTCTTCTGCATCATGTTCTATATCTCCCACAGCTCAAGAGAAACTTGCTGTCCTTGGTCCACATCTGCCAGCAAGGTCACTCCATTCATATGTTTGATGGCAAGCTTGAGGTAAGAAAAGCATCTGACCACTCACTTGTCATGAGGGGAATAGAAGAAGAAAGGCTTCTCAAGCTGCAAGGAACTTCTGCTCGTACACAACATTTCTCATACAATTCTCATCATGAAGAAGGTACACTTCCATCAAGTTTATTATGGCATGCTAGATTTGGACATTTGAATTATGACAATCTCCGCTTATTGAAGAAAAATGGTGTTGGTGGTTTGCCTACAATTCCTAGGAAACTTAAGCAATGTGATGCTTGCATTCTAGGAAAGCATAGCAAACAGTCTTTTCATGATTCACATTCAAGAGCACATAGAAAACTTGAACTCATTCATTCAGATTTATGTGGTCTAATGCCTGTTCCTTCTGCAAATGGAAATAAATATATCATGACATTTATTAATGACTACACTGGAATGTGTTGGGTTTATTTATTGAAGAACAAATCTGATGCTTTTCAAACATTCAAGAATTTTCATAAATGGATTGAAAATGATGCACAATCTCATATTGGGTCTATTCACACTGATAATGGAAAAGAATACACATCAAATGAATTTGAAAACTATCTTCGCCAACATGGGATCAAACATCAAACAACTGTGCCTTATAATCCCCAACAGAATGGTGTAGTTGAAAGAATGAATAGGACAATCTTAAATATGGTACGATCCATGCTCTTCTTAAAAAATGTAAAGATAATGTTTTGGGCTGATGCTGTTCTATGTGCTGCATATATAAAGAATAGATGTCCATCTAATGCTATAAGAAACAAGACTCCATATGAAATGTGGTATGGACATGTTCCTTCGGTAAAGCATCTCAGGGTCTTTGGTTCCACCTGTTATGCCTTGATACCAATGATACATAGAAACAAACTTGGTGCTAGAAGTCGTAAGTGTATCTTTCTGGGGTATTCAAACACCTCCAAAGCATACCGCCTCTATGATGAAGTAAATAAGAAGTTTGTTGTATCTAGAGATGTAATTTTTCTTGAATCATCCAAAACTGACAATGTTGTTGAGCAGAAACTTGATCGCTTGGATAGATTCGCAAAAGAAAAATCATTTGAAGAATTTGATAATCAGATTCCACATCTTGAAGGGAGGATTCCTATACTAGATCAACATGTGGAATCTTCTTCTGAAGAACACTCTCCCCCGCATGAAACTCCAACAACAGATGATGCTTTAAGTGATGTGATTGATATAATTGGGAGACTCAATCTTGATTCAGTCCCAACTCAATCAACGGAGCAGCCTGGACCATTTGAAAAAGGCCCCCCAAAGTGGCTGACAAAGACACTTGAAAGTGTTCATCCTGATGAAGTTGGAAAGACAGGAACTAGAAATTCAAACCGGCAAAATGGAGGTGATGTGGATGACTCTAATTCACCCGTTGATATGGATGTTTCTTATGATTGTGAATTGAACTTGTCTATAGATTTTGAACCAACTTCCTTCAAAGAAGCTGCTTCTCATGATGAATGGAAAGAAGCAATGCAAAAGGAGTATGATGCCCTCATAAAGAATGACACTTGGAAGCTGGTTGATCCTCCATTCGGAACCAAACCAATTGGCTGCAAGTGGGTCTACAAGAACAAGTATAAAGCTGATGGCTCACTTGACAAGCACTAAGCTAGGCTTGTGGCAAAAGGAAGGGGTCGATTATGAGGAGACTTTTGCCCCCACAGCAAAATGGGCTACCATCCGGACACTCTTTGCACTAGTAGCTCAGAATGGTTGGAAAGTCCACCAAATGGATGTAAAAACTGCTTTCTTAAATGGAGATCTAAAAGAGAATGTTTTTATGTCACAGCCTGAAGGATTTGCTGTGAAAGTACATGAGCATAAAGTATGCAAACTGGTGAAGTCCTTGTATGGCCTCAAACAAGCACCGCGAGCCTAGTATGAAAAACTAACTGAGCATCTTCTGAAATTCAATTTCAAACATTATGATCTTGATGATGCAACTTTATTTGTCAAGAAAGTTGGCAAACAGTTGTATATCTTGTGGTATATGTAGATGATCTTTTGATGACAGGGAACAATGAAAGCTACATTGCATCCATAAAGAAGGAATTGGGGAAAAGTTTTGAAATGATTGATTTGGGCTATGTTCATTACTATCTTGGCATTGAAGTAACCCAACATTCGAAGTCCATATTTCTTTCTCAAAAGAAATACATTGGAGATCTGTTGAACAGGTCTGGCAAGACAGAGTGCAATCCTCTTACTACTCCAATGGAACAAAACTTAAAGCTCACATCTATTGAAGGAAAAGAATTTGAGGATGCAACAAAGTATAGACAGCTTGTAGGAAGTCTCAACTACCTAACTACTACCAGACCAGCCATTTTGTTTGTTGTTGGAATCCTCTCCAAGTTTATGCAAAAGCCTTGTGAGGGACATTGGTCTGCTACAAAAAGAGTTCTAAGGTACTTGAAGGGAACTCAAGACTTTGGAATCAAGTATACACAAGTGGACGACTTTAGCTTGATTGGATACTCTGATTCAGACTTAGATGGAGACAAATAAATTGGGGTATCAACTTCAGGATATGCTATGAGTCTTGGATCAGGAGCTGTCTCCTAGAGATAACGCAAACAATAAGTTCCAACAGATTCCACAACAGAAGCAGAATACATGGCAGCAGCTGAAGCAACAAAAGAAATTGTGTGGCTCAGGAAAATTCTTGAAGATTTGCAGGTAAAACAAGTACAATCAACTCCACTCATGATTGACAATACCTCTGCAATAAAGTTGGCCAAGAACCCAAAGTTGCATGATCGAACGAAGCACATCAATACTAAATATCATCTGATTCGACATCATGTTGAGGCCAAAACAATCCATCTTCGTCATTGTTCCACAAATGAGCAAATTGCAGACATCTTCACCAAAGTGCTTGGAAGAGAAAAGCTTGAACGATTCAGAATGATGCTTGGACTCACCAACATCCCTTCAGATTAAGGTGGGGAATGTTGACACCTAATCCTTGTGATTGGGTGAATTTATGTAAATAGATAAATAAGAAATATGAACATTCATCGGGAGATGAATTGAACAGTCTCTCCCTCATGTATATAATGAAGACCTACATGATGGAATATAACACACGAATCATTTTTGCCTTATGGAGTTACTGCTTGGCCTGAGATTTTGCCATCATTATATTTATGTACTTTGCCACTGTTCACAGTGGATCGTACTGGCACACTGAAAAATTTCACATAAAACATCTAGTTGAATAGATTTCTTGAAATTTGGTTGAATGGATTTCATTTTTTTTTTTCTCCCTAGAGAATTAGGGATCCACCCAAACAATGAATAATAAATAAGAATGTGGCAAGCTATACCAACCTCTCTTTCCTGACATTGCATGTATCGATTTCACTGATAAAAAGTAAAAAAAGGCATCATGTATGCAAAAATAAATATCCTTCCTCCTCTTTCTAGTAATTTCACTAAAAAGTAAGAAATTGCATCATGCATGCAAAAATAAATATCCTTCCTTCTAGTAATTTCACTAGACATTAAATTGCAGGTTATGCAGAATGCAAAGGTTTTACATGCATGCGTATATATATATGTTTGTATTTGGTTTTAAAATATTTATTTTATATATAAATCAAATAAAGATCGTTAACTTATAAAAGTTTGTTTGTATATGATTCTATAAATTGATTTAGTTTTAAAATGTGCGTTTAAGTAAAAATGTATATTTTTAATATTTTTTATATTAGAGAGTGAAGATGTATATTTGTAAATTTTGTATAAATTTGTACTAGTTGGATTGATTTTGTGAGGGGGAGTTTTGAACTAAAAATTAAATAACAATTTATAAAGTTAATATTACAAAACGTTTTTTTTTGAATATTTTAATTTTATTTATTTAATTTTATTTTGGTTCAAATGTTTTTATCCCTATTCCTCAACGATCACTCATGTACGAACATGTTCAGAAAATCTCTTGCAACTGGGATGAAGTATCATGGCGCCTCCTTCTGCATCAGGTGTATCCAACTTCGACATGCAAATCTTTGGCGTGACTCCGAAAGTGGCATATTTATTTTTTACATAAAGAAAATTATGAAATTATGAGTGAAATTAAAAACTCTATGGTCATTTTTTGATGTTGTCGCTATCTCAATTATTTTGGAAAACATTTTAATCACAATTGAATAAAATCTTTACAAATGTGGCTAATATAAATGTTGTCCCCAAAAATTTGAACTTGGGATCTCATGGGCATCGCTATTTCCCTATAAACGAGTTTGAAAGCTCGTGAGTTCAATAAAGTATAGGGGCTGCATGTAGTTGATCTTTTCATAACTAGTCAAAAATTAGTTTTGGAGAAAAAATATGAATAAACAATATATTTCTTGTAGTAATTTAGCAAAGATAATTATGCTTTAACAAACATCAAGAAAGGTACCTCAAATTAAATAGCTCAAATCTTTATAGTATCTTCATGAAAATACGTAAAATTTTAGAATTTCTTTATTATTAGTTTGTATTTTGTTTTTTTATTATTTTTAATTTAATATTTAATATAGAACTTGTATCTGGATTTTTTTACATTATTATTTTTAATTTAATTTATTAATTTATTCTCATATATATATAATTGGTTAAAATTAAATATTTCATTTTTAATAAATAATATTTTTATTTTTATTATTTTATTATAATAATAATACTTTTTTATTCACACATAACAAAGTCTAGGTTATTCACTTATAACAATTTTAATTTTTATCGTAAAATAATGTACTTGTATCATTTCAATTTTAGCTGTAAAATATTGTACTTTATTTATTTTTAGTGCTATTTTTTTTTTTGTAAACTTGGCAGATTGCTATTTTTTTCTATTTTCAAAAAAACTTTTCACAACCAATCACTGTTGCAGGTGGTTTTCCTGCACGAAGGAAACCTCGTATCCACCTGTCAGCTTTAAATCCTGTCCAAAATTTAAATAAGTTTATTGTTATCCACCTAGTAGCATTGTATTGTTTGTCTATTCTACTGATTTTACTTGTCAAAATAAAAATAAGCATACTGATACTATTCATAGTCAAAACCATTTTGAATTCAACTATTTCACTATGTCATTCCTCATTAGAGGAATTTACTAGTGCTGGTGCCTTTGCACTGGATCCTGGCATCTCGCTTCGCTGCTCAATTCTCCATTTCAAGTCTGTCAGCGTATGTTCAATTCTACCTGTTATCACCCCAAGAAACTCTCCTATGTTGTATATCAGAGATGCTCGGGAACATTACAAACTCAACAAAAATGTTGGAAAATGATGGATGAATGGAAGAAGTGATGCATATTCAAGCCAGATAACCACTTCTACTATGCTTAACCCCAGACATGGGTGAACACCCTCAGACTGCAAGGCTTTAGACCACCAATTCTTCAAAGTTTAAGGAAAATGTGATGATGGAGAATACTAATCACACCAGCAGATGCACAGGACTCTTTGATGGCCAGCTGCAACCAGTTAAAAGGTCTGTAAATCTATTTCTTAATGCACATGCATGATGACAACTCTCTGGCATTAAAACAATAAAAACCTGCATACATATTTAATAATACATGCTAAATTTTAACACAGAGGTGGGATGACAACCCCTCTAATGCTAAACATCAATAACACATGAATAAATGCATAACAGGCACAACCTGGAACAAAGAAGAAGTGGAAAGTGAGCAATTAACAACAAAAGAAGCTTGTATTAGCTGAAAATGAACACCAGAAGCTGCAGGTATCACAGTAGTTACAGTCTCTAGAAGTTGAAGTTTTATATCAAAATAACATTCATCAACCCCATTACATCTTGTTTGTGGGTACATATGGAGTTTGTTTACAAAAAATCTCTGCTAACCTATGCGTGGAGGGGTCATAACTGACCACCAACCGTATTTACAATTAGATATGGTCTTTGATTACAATTTGATTGTTTTAATGGACAAAATGACCTTTCTGCTGTTCGACTGTCATTCTCTGAGCAGACGGAGTACCATATGGGACAAAAACTCCATAACTAGTGAATGAATTCAACTGCTCGAGGCAGTACTTTCCTTCCTCAACCATGCTGTCTCTTGAATGCAGTGGGTGAAGTATTAACTGCAGAGTGTTGGAGAACGGTCACCTTCATCCCTTGGAAGCGTAGGGCAAGCCAAAAACATGAAAATTGTGTGGAAAACGAATGAGGAGCTAATAACGAATACCAACCGTTGGATGGGACTGGCGAATGGCTACGATCTCATGGTGGGAGGCATAGACAACACCTAGACAACATCAGTCGTTGGATCATGTAATCGGATGGTGGAGAAAAATTTATGGAGGCTATTGGGAGGGAACACAAATGGAGGATTGTGGGCCATTAGATCACAGGATGGACGATTGGACGGCTATCAGGAGCGGGAGCTGCATGGATGATAACAAGCGGTGGTCGTACTGGAGAGGGCAGTAAGCGGTTTCCCTGCACCGCTTGTGGAACTGTGGTGGTTTTCGTACTGCGGGGTGCAATGCAATAAGAATTAGATGCGTGGCTGGAGGGTCCGACGGGAAATAGCTTTCCCCGCTGACTAGTGGATGCGCAGGTCACAGGAGAGGGAGCAGCAGATACCGTCAGATCGCAAGGCGGGGGATCAGACGACTCAGGTTTAATGCACACGTTTAGAGTGATGTGATAGGTGAGGGCCTCGACAGGTTATGCGATTGGCGAAGGCGCGTAGTTATATGTGTTAAAACCTTAGTGCCTGGGGCTAAACAAAAATGGATTTATACGGGGTTTACAAAAGATTACGAAGGAAAATGGGAATAATGGTTAAGGGAGAATAGGGAGAACGGAAGAGGAGGCGGAAATGGAGGCAGCGGGAGTTATAAGGGAATAATGCAAATAAAGGAGGAAGATTAAATGAACTGCTGTAATAGCGTCTTTGACCCAGCAAAAAACCAAATTGTGTAGCAGAGCTAACACTGGCTCCTTCTGGGGATGAGATCCTCCCTGTGAGGTCTCAAGAACCTGCAGATCAATGCCTTTCCAGCTGTAAACAAATTGGCCAAAATTTCTAGTGTTCCATTGGGCATGGAGCCTATTGCAACTATACTAAAACTGAATAGAACACAATATTAACAACTTTTAAGGCCAAAGAACCTTAAACAACATAATTTTTCATAAAACGCCCATTAACTGGGCCATCAAAAACTGCCTCTCCTCCCATACTTTTCAGTATGAAGGTGTTGTTCCCTTGAACCTGTGAAACAATAAAAGGCCCTATCCAGAAGGCAGCAAATTTCCCATGGTTACCGTTTTTTCCTTTAGTACATCCCATTTCAAAACTAAGTCTCCAACCTAAAAATTATTTGTTTTTTCCTTCTTGTCAAAGGCTTCCTTGATCTTTCTCTGATGTGCTGCAACCTTTTCAACCAGCTATTCTCTAATCTGATGTACCTCTGCTAAATCAGTGATCCTCTTTGCCATGTCTTCTTCTTCATCCTGCTCTTCTTGAAGGAATTTTGCTACAGGGAGAATTAATTGAATTGGGAATACAACATTAGTGTCATATACAAGCTTGAAAGGAGAATTCCCTGCGTATTTCTTAATGGTCACTCTGTCAGCCCACAGTGCATACTTGAGCTTTGAATCCCAATTCTTTTTATTGTCCTCTAACAGCTTTCTAATTATCCTGATCATACTTTTATTAGAGGATTCTGCCAGACCATTTCCTTGAGGATAATATGAGGTGGAATGAACAAGTTTAATCCCCATTGAATCACACATTTCCACAAATTCTTTTTCCCTGAAGGCTGCTGCATTAGCTGTAACTAATTTATGTGGACAACCAAATTTGCTGAAAATATTTTCTGTCAAAAACTTCATGACCACATTGTGATCAACCTTCCTGGTAGGAACTGCTTCAATCCACTTAGTGAAATAATCAGTGGCTACTAATATCCACCTGTGCTGGCCATTGGAATTTGGATTGATCTCTCCAATGAAATCCAAGCCCCACTGCTGAAAATGTCCTTTTACATGTATTGGTTTTAGGGGCAGAGACTTCAACTGCTGTTTTCCTTCAAATCTTTGGCACTTGTCGCAAGATTTAACAAAAGAAAACACATCAGAAAATAAAGTGGGCCAATAGTATCCAGCTCTCAGAATTTTATGGGCAGTAGTCTTCCAATAATGGTGCCCTCCACACATGCTGGAATGAAATTGCTGCATAACTTCTTTTGACTATTCTTTGTCCAGACACCTCAAAAGCACTCTAGATGGATCCCTCCAATAGAGAAGATTTTCGTTAATGCAATATTTAGCTGCTCTAAGCTTTACAGTTCTGGCTTGACTTTGAGTAAATCTTGAATGGATTTCTAGCTTCAGCAAAAAAATAATTATTACAGCATACTAATCAAAAGAAGCTAGATTTTCGGCCACTGACTGCTTTCTGTCTGGTTCAGCTGCTTCTTCTTCTTTATCTGTCTGACCAATTTCTGCAAATGTACATAGGAAATCAATATCTAAAGATTTGCAATTTTCTTCAGCTAACAACCTGGCAAGGCCCTGACCTCTGACCAACTTTGTGGGCTTTAATTCTATATTAAATTCTATCATCTTTGCAATCCATTTTGCCCTTCTTCCATCAGCATCAGGTTGTGTTAAGACATCTTTTATTGCAGCAGAAGGTACATATGCAATTATCTTGGAGTGTAAGATATAAACTCTGAAAGCTTTCAAGGATTTGATAAGGGCATATGCTTGTTTTTCAATAATATCATACTTCAGTTCAGCATCCCTCAAGTTCTTGCTGAAAAATGCCACTGGATGCTCTGAACCTTTTTCATCTGCTTGCAACAAAACTGTTGCAATAGTGTCTTCAGAGGCAAATGAGAATACATGGAACTCCTTGCTGTAATCTAGACTTACTAATGTGGGAGCCTCCATAATAGCTCCTTTAATAGACTCAAATGATTTTCTTGTTGCATCAGTCCACTTGACCTCTACTCCTTTCTTTAACATGGAGGTAATATGCTTCACCAGTTCTGCAAAATTTGGTATGAACCTCCTGACAAAATTATTTTTTCCCAGAAAGGACTGAATATCTTTCTTTGATCTTGGGACAGACAAAGTCTGTATTGCTTTTACTCTTTCTGGGTCAATTCGGACACCTGCAGCAGACACCACATGTCCTAGCAGCTTGCCTTCTTCTAAAGAAAATTGTGATTTTTTGGGATTGACTGAAATTCCAAACCTTTTGCACTTCAGAAACACTTTTTTCAAATGCTGCAAATGATTTTGATGGCTGCTGGAGTATACTGTTATGTCATCAAGATAGATAAGGACAAATTTATCCTTCTCTCCTACAAATGCTATATCCATAACTCTCTGAAAAGTTGCTCCAACATTCATCAATCCAAAAGGCATCTTGGCATACATGAAAGTGCCCCAAGGAGTGGTGAATGCAGTCTTTTCTTGATCATCTGGGTGCACAGTAATCTGATTAAAGCCTGAAAATCCATCCAAGAAAGAAATTACTTTGGCTCATGAGACTTTTTGCAGCAAATGCTCCATCTTGGGTAGAGGATAGTTGTCTTTCTTGGATCATTTGTTTAAATTTTTGAAATCAACACACAGTCTGGTTTCTCCACTCTTCTTCCTTACTACCACTAAGTTGGCTACCCATTTGGAATATCTAAGAGGAACAATGATCTTGGTAGCCAACAATTTTTTAATTTCTTTTTCAATTAGAGGAAGAAGCATAGGATTTATTGGTCTCAGCTTCTGTTTGAAAGGAATAGTGTCTTTTTCCAGAGGGATTTTATGCTAAATTATATTCTTATCATACGTTTTCAGATCACTATACTCCCAGGCAAACACATCAGCAAATTTCCTCATTAAATTGTAGTATTCAGAACTTTGGTTAGCTGATAAATGAGTGGACAAATGTATGTATCTAGGCTGACTTGGACTCCCTATATCATGCTTACAGACTGCAGATTGGTCTTCTTTTTGGGCAGCTTTGTAAGGCACATCATTTTGGTCAAACAGTCTTTCAAGAGGAATTAGACCCCTTGGAATATGATTACTAGGAAGCTGGACAATGCTATCTTTACCAATTTTATTTCTAAGCTAGGATTGGGGGCTTTATTCCAAGGCTTCATTCTCTTGGTCAATTTGCATTTCAGAAAACTCATCAATGACTTGAAGGAACCTATTTATCTCATCATCATCATTAAAAACTTTCCAATGGTGGACGTTATCAGGCAAGGATGGTCTATACTTCACTTGGACTTCATACACTAGTTTGGGAGGCATGGGAGGTATAAATAGACTAGCAGAAACAACAAGGGAATCAGCAAGCTGATTTTGGGCTCTAGGAATGCATGAAATACAGAAATAATCAAAAGAATCTCTGATTCTCCAGACCTCATCTTTGTATGCTTTTAGCCTTGGGTGCTTTGCTTGAAATGCTTTCTTTACTTGCTGAATAATCAAATCAGCATCTCCAAACACCTTCAAATTCTTGATTCCTTTGCCTTTTGCTGCATCAAGGCCCAATAGCAGAGCCTCATATTTTGCTATATTGTTTGTCACTTGAAAATCTAGCTTAAAAGACAGCTGAATGCTTTCTTTCTTTGGAGATACTAGCACCACCCCTACTCCCGCAATCTCCCTGGAACATGCTCCATCAAAGAACATCTCCCAAACCTAACTTCTTTGCTCTTCTTCAGCCTGATTTATTGATTTCCTGATTTGCATTGAGGCCTTCTGAGATTCTTCTATTTGGAGAATACATGCTCCAAAATCAGTGTCCACTGCATATATAGGATGATTTGTAGGATTCTTCTCATCATTGATGATGTATGCCAACTGTGCTTCTCTGTACAATCTCTTGATTTCTCCTCCAAACACTGGGATAGTAGCATAAGATAAGTCATTCTGTAATTTCCCCCCTAGTCTCTTAATCCACCCTCTGGACAGCAGCATGCCAAACTTAGGAGGGACATTTGCCACCACAATATCCATCATCATATTCTTCATGGGCAACTGAGTTAAGGTAATGGCCAGGTCTTTAATTAATCCTAGGCATTTCACTTTCCTTGAATCAAAAGAGAATAAATCATGATAAGGTCTGGTGATATCAAGGCCTAACTCTTCCATGACAACTTTAGGCATTAGATTGTGGCTGGCCCCTGTGTCTAGCAGGCAATTGTGGAGGATTTTGTCATGAATGGTCAAGGAGACATAAAAATATGGAGAATTATTATCAGTAGGTTCAATCATGGGACTAAGCACAATGGCAGGCTTGTCGTCTTGCAAATTGACAGAGTCAGTGGAGGTTTGTGTGGTTTCTAGGTCAAGGGCTTCAAGGATAGACTTTCTGAATACTTCACTCTTCACCAACTCTACCAAAGGCACATATATTTTCAATTTCTAAACTTTGACTCTAAGCTGAAAGAGGAAGGTAACTTATCAGAACCTCTTACCTCTTGAACTGGAGCTTTGAGGATGACTGGATCAGCTGCTGGTCTTCTCTGTTTGATTCTCTGTGGCTCTGTTTGGACAACAGCTCTTTGTGCAGGATTCTCTTTGACATTTTTTGCATTTGATCTCAGGTTGTATCTCTACCGCTGTTCAGCTTGTAGGACAGCTTCTCTATCCCATTCTTGACTGTCTTGTTCTTGCAACAATGATTCTTCATAAGCAACTAATGTAAAAAATGCAGCGTTGCCTTTATCCTCCATACAATGAATTTCATCCTCATCTTCTTCAAAATGTTCCTCCTCCATGACTACGTTTTGGAAAGGAGCTTTAACTTTCTGTTCTTCCTTTGATTATTCACCCCTCTGCATTATTTGTAACTGCTCATTTGCTCTTCTGAAAGGATTTGGATTTCTTGGAGCAAATGTGTTTTGCTGCCTTTTTTTTCCTGAATTCTGCTCAACCTTCAGCTTGGAGATTTCAGCAGCCAATGACTCTATCATCTTAGTCATTTTTTCTAATTTAGGCTCTGAAGATGATGTAGAGGAAGTGGAAGCCTGAATTCTCTGCCTCCTTCTGTCAGGTTGACTTTTGAGCTTTTCTACAGCCATAATATTGGATTCCACTTCTAGTGCTGCATCCTGCATGTCTGCCAGCGTATCACATCTCCTTTCTCTCAACAACAGGTAGAAATCAGAATCAAAAGCATTGGAATAAGTGAGTTTGGCAAAGGTGGGAGTAGGCTTTACCTTAGCTGATATCTTACTATAAACACGGTTGAATCTTTTATTAAAATCAGGCAAAGATTCACCATTTTCCCTCTTCAGATTACCAAACTTAGTATGCTAATACAACAAGTCCTTTTTATCTCCCCAGTGCTTCAAAAATGCATCATCTAAGGCTTCAATATCTGTTATAGATCTCTGGGGTAATTCTCTGAACCATTTCCTGGCCTCTCCATCAAGGCTCTGGACAAAAACTCTCATCCATACATCATTTTCACTTATATCTAAATTATCAACATAACTGTAAAAAGCTTCTAGGTGTTCTTCTACTGTCACTCCCTCTGTGCCAGTGAACTTAGGCATATATTTCTGATATTCACCCATAGGCATAGGATTTAAAGGAACAGGCAAGATCAATGGTCCATATCTAACATCAACAATTCTTTCTATTTTCGTGGGTGCTTGCTGTCCTGCCATAATTGGGATATGTGGAAGGACACTGGCAGATTGAGCAGTATGAAACAATGAAATGGATGACCAAGACAAAGGGATGTTTTGGACTGAATGGGAAGCTTTATTTGGACTGAGATTCAAAGGGGAACTAACTGCACAAGGGGCTGAATTTATCTCTAAAGGAATTTCCTTATTACCAGTGTTGTGCTCTAAATGTTCAAACTGTATATCTTCAGCTACAACTTTATCTTTCAGAGATGAATGAGATTTCTTAGGCTTACCTGATCCTGATCCCCCTTTCTGAGATTCTTTCTTCAATTTAACAGTCCTCTCAGGGTCAGGCACTGGTTCAGCTGGTGATTTCTGAGGATTTCTTCGTATGTGTCTCACAAACTAAGCCAGAACTTCAATGTGGAGTCGCCAAAGCTTGGTCTTCCTCCAATGGAGTCTCCAGATAGATGATTACAACCAGAATATGTGTCCAGACCTTTTCTATCATCAAAATCTCGAACTGTGTCGTTCTCTCAGTGAAGTTGAGCTTCAATTCTCCTCTCCCCGACAATGACGCCAATTAATGTTATCACCCCAAGAAACTCTCCTAGGTTGTATATCAGAGTTCTTGGGAACATTACAAACTCAACAAAAATGTTGGAAAATGGTGGATGAATGGAAGAAGTGATGCATATTCAAGTTAGATAACCACTTCTACTATGCTTAACCCCAGACATGGGTGAACACCCTCAGAATGCAAGGCTTTAGACCACCAATTACTCACAGTTTAAGGAAAATGTGATGATGGAGAATACTAATCACACCAGCAGATGCACAGGACTCTGTGATGGCTAGCTGCAACCAGTTAAAAGGTCTGTAAATCTATTTCTTAATGCACAGGCAGGATGACAACTCTCTGGCATTAAAACAACAGAAACTTGCATACATATTCAATAATACGTGCTAAATTCTAACACAGAGGTGGGATGACAGACCCTCTAATGCTAAACATCAACAGCACATGAATAAATGCATAACAGACACAAACTGGAACAAAGAAGAAGTGGAAAGTGAGTAATTAACAACAAAAGAAGCTTGTATTAGCTGAAAATGAAGACCAGAAGCTGCAGGTATCACAGTAGTTACAGTCTCCAGAAGTTGAAGTTTTACATCAAAATAACATTCATCAAACCCATTACATCTTGTTTGTGGGTATATATGGAGTTTGTTTACAAAAAATCTCTGCTAACCTATGCGTGGAGGAGTCATAACTGACCACCAACCATATTTACAATCAGATATGGTCTTTGATTGCAATTTGATTGTTTTAATGGACAAAATGACCTTTCTGCTGTTTGGCCGTCCTTCTCTGAGCAGGCGGAGTACCATATGGGACAAAAACTCCATAACTGGTGAATGAATTCAACTGCTCGAGGCAGTACTTTCCTTCCTCAGCCGTGTTGTCTCTTGAATGCAGTGGGTGAAGTATTAACTGCATAGTGCTGGAGGACGATCACCTTTATCCCTTGGAAGCGCGGGGCAAGCCAAAAACATGAAAATTGCATGGAAAATGAATGAGGAGCTAATGGGACTGGCGAACAGCTGCGATCTCATGGCGAGAGGCATAGACAACACGGGACAACATCAGCCATCGGATCGTGTAATCGGACGGTGGAGAACAGTTTATGGAGGCTATCGGGAGGGAACGCGAATGGAGGATTGTGGGCCATCAGATCATAGGATGGACGATCGGATGGCTATCAGGAGCGGCAGCTGCACGGATGATAAAAACCGGGGGTCGTACTGAAGAGGGTGGTAAGCGGTTTCCCTGCATCGCTTGTGGAACTGTGGTGGTTTTCGTACCGCGGGGTGCGATGCAATACGAATTAGATGCGTGGCTGGAGGGTCTGGCGGGAAACAGCTTTCCCCGCTGACTAGCGGATGCGTAGGTCACAGGAGAGGGAGCAGCGGATATCATCAGATCGCAAGGCGACGGATCGGACGGCTTAGGTTTAATGCACACGTTTAGAGTGATGTGACAGGTAAGGGCCCCGGCAGGTTATGAGATTGGAGAAAGCGCGTAGTTATATGTGTTAAAACCTTAGCGCCTGGGGCTAAACAAAAATGGATTTATACGGGGTTTACAAAAGATTACAAAGGAAAATGAGAATAATGGTTAAGGGAGAATAGGGAGAACGGAAGAGGAGGCGGAAATGAAGCCAGCGGGAGTTATAAGGGAATAATGCAAATAAAGGAGGAAGATTAAATGAACCGTTGTAATAACGTCTTTGACCCGGCAAAAAACCAAATTGTGTAGCAGAGCTAACACTACCCAGTGTTAGGCCGTTTCTATATGTCTGGATCTGGATAGCCGTTATCTCCCATAATAGTTCTGCATGGACTGGGTCCTGTTCTTTGTTCTGCTTCTGTGCCTCTATTTCTACTCCCGCTGCATGCTCATGCTCTTGGTGTAGGGTCATGGCCCGAGCCACCACGTTCTTCATAATCCAGTATTGTTGTATGGTTTGTTTGAACAGTGATTGCCTCCCTCGAGTGGTTCCTGGGTCTGTCACCATGCTTTCCCATTCATCCATGGGGATATCTCGGTATTTGAGGTTGGCTCTTAAATCTCTCTCCCAGCTCGCAATCTGAGCTCTGACTTCCGGCGGATTTCCTTCCATGTAGGCGTCGATGATTTTCTTCATTTGTTCCCCATCAGGTTTCCTGCCTCTTCTTTTTTGTTGTCTGCTTGTTCCCTCCTCCTTCTTTGTTCCTCTGTTTCCTCTTTTGGGGGCCATTTTGCTCCCTGTTTGGGTGTTGCTGCCTTGCGTCTAGTGAGTTCGGTCTTGGTCAGAGTTCTTCCTCCAGTGTATTGTATTACCTATCACAAAATCGATGCATTCATCAGCTTTGTGGTTTAGACAGAGTTCAGTTCCCCAATTGCTCTTTTTCTTTCCTTTGCTTGTACCTTCTATCTTCTGATTTCCAGCCAGGGTTTGTGTATCATCTACCTTCTTTTTTCCAGGCAGATTGGGTTTTGTGACTGTTAAATTCTTTTTCAGGGTCAGGTTTCTCTTTGGTATTCTTCCCTTAACCCCCCCTTTACAACTTTCTCGGCCCTTACATTCCTTTCTCCTCGGTCTCGAGTTTACCTCCTCAGATGGTTTCAAGGTAAATTTCTTTTCCCTCCTTCCCCGGGGTTTCTCTGACAGATTTACAGGGTTCCTGGTGTAGCTCCTCTCTTCCCCCTTGGGGCGCCTTAATTCCGGCATTCCTCTGGTCCTTAGGCTTGTCCCTTCCCAGGTTTCTTCCCTAATAGCTACTGACACAATCCCCTCCATTCCTACAAGCTTGGCCTGGATCGAGAGTCTTCGGGGTATACTGGAGGATGAATTTGCAGGTTGGCTCTCTCCCTTTTTGGGTGTTAGCTCATGCCTTCTTTTTCCTCTGGTCAGGAATTGCCTCTGTTCTAAAGGAATGGAGTCTATAGCTAAGGGAATTCTGGAGGCTTTTCCTTTGAGATTGTCTATCTTAAACCTGGGGCTAAGCTGAATATCAATCTTCCTGCTATAGAGACTCATTAAGCTTTCGGAATTGGGGTTTAAAAGGGTTACATACCTGCTTGCCGCGCGGCTCCTTCTTCCTGCTGCTGTCTTCGTCTTCCTTCTGCAACCACCTCTCTTCTCGCCACCTTTCCTCGTCTTCGTCTGCATGCAAAGAGCTGTTTGCGAGGTTACTTTGGTTTTAGTCTCTTTCTTCCTCCGACCCTTGACTCTTACCAGCATCTGGCTGTCTTGGTTACTGGCACAGATTCCTTTGAGCATGTATCAGTACCCTGCACTCCTGTCCTTTCTCTCGAGGTCCCTCATTAATTATCACATTCTCCCGGTTGCTCTTATCGTGTCACTTCTGACCTCATTCTGCCTCTTGGTGTCCTTCCTCTGCCCGCCTCGCTGGCCTCTATCCTATCCTCTTCTCTATCAGTTTGGTTCATACTCCCGGGTTACGTACCTTCCCTGCCCTGCTCCGTCAACTACCCATTCTCCTGTCATCTCACTTCATTCTCTTCGTCTGTCCTATCCTCCAGTTGTCCTCTTCCTTCTTCCCGATCTCTCTCCCGCGGTCTCTCTAGATTTCCTCTCCTATTCATGTTTCCTTCCTTATCCTTTTCTAGTAGATGTCTCAGGTCCACCATTTCCTCCTTCTAGCTTAGCTCGGCCTCGCTTTCATCCAGCTGTCTTCCCCCATTTCTACATCCCCAGTTCGCCAGGCTGTCTGCTGGTTCATTACCCTTCCTTCTCACATGGGTGGGGAGGATGTATGCTACCTTTCACAGTAATTCGCTTATTTCCTCCACTAACTAGGCCGTTCTCCAGCTTCGGCTCATTTTTTCCGCTGGAGTGCCATTTTGTAGTTGTTTCACGATGTCTATCACTAGTTTCGCATCTCCTTCTACCTGCAACTTTTGGTACTTCTCCCTTATGGTGATCTCTAATCCTCTTCTCAGCGCATGAAGCTCAGCTTCGTTTTTGGTTGCATTGTCGTAGTCCATTGCATAAATTCTGAGTGTCCTTCCTCTATCGTCTCTAAAGACTCCTCCTATCCCTGCCTCTCCTGGGTTACCCTTCACTGCCCCATCGAAATTCAACTTGATGAAGCCCTGTTGGGGATTCCTATAATAGTTGCTCTCTTCCACCTCATTATTATGGTTTTTCCCTGCTGTAACTTTCATCATACTTGACTTTAGTTGCAGGCGCACCATTATTCTTGCCTCTGTCTGGTCGACTTTCCAATCTTCCTCATACCATTTCTCTGTGAGGATGGTTTCCCTTATATTCTGAGTGATTTGGTTCCATATCTCGTCCTTTGCTCTACCATCTTCCTTGAAAGTTAGGCGGTTTCTCTCTTTCCATATGTTCCAGAGAACGAATCCTAATGAGAGTTTCCAGGCTCTATTCAGGATTGTATTTTGGTAAGGTTTGTTCTGCCATTTTTCTATTGTTATTTTGATACTGTTTCTGTCTCTGTCACTAATTTCAAAAAGATCCTGATGTTGTCTCCACAGGTTGTTGCTAACTTTGCAGTCGTTAGCTATGTGCTCCATGGTTTCTTCTTGTGCTTGGCAGAGCGCGCACCATGAGGGGCCGTGTGTTCCTTTTTTTCTTAGCTGGTCCCATGTTAGAGCTCTCTCGTGGCTCATAATCCAGGTGAAAAATGCTACCTTCGGCCAAGTTTTTGTTTTCCAGATGCTGTCCCATTTTTTTATCTCTGGGTTTCTGTTATATCCTTCTTTTAGATAGTATCCTTCAGCTATTGTGAACATTCCTTTAATTCTCTTTCCCCATCTGATAGTGTCCGTCCCTGTTTTGGCCGCAATTTTCCTTGTTTCCATTTCTTTTTCGTATATTTCCCATTGATTTGTTTCTGGCGCGTCTGGCCAGTTTTCCTTTTTTTCCATCTTCTCTAATATTCGTCCCTTTTCGGGCTCCAATAGTTTCTTACTGCACTTCTCTCAGTTTGTGTGGTGAACTATTGTATCTCTTGGAGTTGAGGTAGTTGGTTGAGTTTGTCTCTCTGTTGCCATGCTTCTTCCCAGAAGTTTGCTTTGTCCCCCTCTCGTATTTCCCAAAAACTGTGTTCCCTTATCAAATCCCTGTTGGCTCTTGCCAAATTCCAGATTGCTGATCCTTTTTTTCCGTTTGGCTTCTCAACTTGCCTTCTGGAGTCCTAGGCATCTCATATTTTCTTTCCCATATCTTTTTCCACAGGTCTTCTCCTCCTTGTATCCATCACCACCAAAGCTTTGCTCCCATTACTTGGTTCAGGGTATATGGGTCTCTCATTCCTAATCCTCCTTCTGTAAGGGGTTTTCTTAGCCACTTCCATGGTAAAAGTGCCCACTTTTTTATTTTTCTCGTCCCTTGCCATAGAAATTTTTTAAACATATCTACCATTTTTTGACATATTGTTTTGGGTGTAGCTTGGCTAGTCAGTTGATATATCGGCAGGGATTGAAGTACCGATTTGAGCAATATTATACGACTCGGGGTATTGAGGGCTCTGAAAGTCCAGTTTTCCATTTTCTTTTGCAACTTCTTCATTAGGATTCCCCAATTAGCAATTATGTTTTGCTTATCATTTAGCTGTATGCCTAAGTACTTAGTTGGGAATTTGTCGATTCTAAATCCCATGGTTCTTGCAAGGAACACTTGGGAGACATGCTGGGTGTTAAAGAAGTAGATTTCTGATTTTTCTTGGCTTACCTCTGTTCTCGAGGCCCCTGTGAATTCTTTGAGAATTTCCATTATTTTTTTTGCTTCCTTAAGAGTTGCCTATCCGTATAACATAACATCGTCAACAAACTGTTGATGAGTTAGAGGTAGGTCATTTCCCCATAGTCTTAATCCCCTCAATTGTTCGCTATTAACTTTTGCTTTTATCAGCCTTCCCAGTCCATCCGCTGCGAGTATGAACAAGAATGGTGATAGCGGGTCGCCCTGCCTGAGTCCTCTGGATGGATTGAAGGCTTCTGTTGGAGATCCATTTACAAGAATTGACATTACTGGCGTAGTGATCATTGACATTACCCAGTTAATCCATCTGTCGTCAAAACCGTAAGCCTTGAGTATACATTGCAGGTATCTCCAGCTTAATCTATCATAGGCTTTTGCGAGGTCAATTTTTATCATCATTCCTTTAGTTTTTGAATTCTTCAATGAATGAATTGCTTCTTGTGCTACTATAATACCATCTACTATTTGTCTACCTTTTACGAATCTCGTTTGTTCCGGTGAAATCAACTTTGATAGTATTGGTTTGAGGCGGTTTACCATGATTGTAGCTAGAATTTTATATATCACATTGCAAAGCGCTATCGGACGGAACCCTTGAGGCTCTTCTGTTTTTTCTGCCTTTGGTATCAGGGCTAGGAAAGTAGCGTTTAAAGCCGGGTGCATTCTTTTAGTGCAGTGGGACTCTTCTACTGCATTTACTATGTCCTGGCTCAAGAAGCTCCACATGGCTTGAAAGAATTCTGAGGTAAATCCATCCAGCCCTGGTGCTTTGTTCTTTGCCATTCCCTTTACTACCTCTTCCACCTCAGCTTCCTTTATGACTCTTAGGAGGGCCAAATTCTGATCTCTATTTACAATTTTGGGTATGTTTTGACTGATTTTTTCAATGTCTGCCTCCCTGTTGATGTTGGGTTCTGTCAGGATTTCTTTGAAGTGTTGCACTAACAGATTCTCCAGTTCTGCTTTCTGGGTTAACCTGTTGCCTTGCTTGTCTTTTAGGGAGAATATTCTATTTTATTGTTGGTGTTGTATCATTGCCTTATGGAAGAATTTCGTATTCCTCTCTTCTTCCTTTAACCATTGGATTTTGGATTTTTGTTTCCATAAGATTTCCTCTTGTTTTCTTCTTTCCTCTATTTTGCTTAGCACCAGTCCTTCTTCTTCAGCTAATTCTTCACTTCTTCCTTCATCTATGATTTTCTGTTGTATTTTCTCCATTGAAACCTGCAGTTGTTCCTTATCCTTGTGAATATTTCCAAATTCTTCTCTATTCCATTGTTTAATCTTGCCTTTTAGATATTTTAATATTAGTTGGAGAGTGTGCATTTTGTTTCTTCCTTCCCTCCGGTTCTCATTTTCCTTCCACCAGTTCTTCATTTTTTCTATAAATTTAGGGTCTCTCAGCCAGAATGCCTCAAATCTGAAGGGTCTATTCTGGTTTTGCTGGTTCATCGCAATCTCTAGTTTAATGGGCTAGTGGTCTGACCCTAAACATGGAAGGATTGTAGCTTCGTAGAAAATATCCTTTCCTAAGAGGTGTTTTGTTGCAAGAAATCTGTCTAGCCTAGAAGCTATTTGATTGCTCCCTCCTCACTAGTTATTCCAGGTGTATTTCCCATTTATAGTTGGAATGTCTATCATTTTCAGTTCCACCTGTAGGTCCCTGAATTTCTCCATTTCTGGTTCTTCTCTTTGCAATCCACCTTTCTTTTCGTCTTTTGCTATTGTCATGTTGAAGTCCCCTGCTATCAACCACAATTTTTCTTTATGCAGGTTACCTAACTGTTGGAGCTGATGGAGGAATCTTTCTTTTTCCATTGGAATATGTGGTCCATAAACTGCCGAGACTAGAAACCAGTCACTGTTTCCTATTAATCAAACTTCCCCGTGAGGATCCTTTTCATTCCTATCCAATATTTAGTTGTGATTTTTGTTGGGTTCCATAAGATCGCAATACCTCCCACACTTCCATTCGCATCTATGGTCATGCATTCATATTTTGGTTTGATTTTGTTTAGGATCTCCTCCATTTTCCTCCCTGGGATTTTTGTTTCCTGTAGCAACATTATTTGGGGTTTTTCTCTTCTTAGCCTTTCCGCTAAGTGTCTTTGTTTTCCTTTACTGTTCAGGCCCCTTATATTCCAGGATGTGACTATCATGAGGTGGTTGGGTTGGTTTGGTGAAATACCGCCGAGAGCGGAACTACTCGTCCAATATTCACTAGCATTTCGCCCATGAGTTGTATCGATTCCTGTATATTCCTTCTACCTCTTTTTTTCCCTCCTTTTGTTTTGCTTTGGAGGTCCTGAGAATTGTCCTGTTGGAGGCCTAATTGTTCTACCATTCCCAGCTTTCCTTTGCCCTGTTTTTCTTGGTATTGTTGGAAGGTCTCTCGATATAGTTTTTTCTGCTCTTCTGGGATGAATCTTTCATCCAGGTGTTTCCATTCCTCTAAGAGTTTCCGTAATACTTCTTCTTCAGAACTTAATTCTTCTCCTCTATTTGTATCAATTTCCATTACTGCATTTTCCACTTTCTCCTCTATTTCCTTGTCATCCTTGCCTGATGGTTCGCCTTGAGCTTTCCGCTTGATGTGTGATGTACCTTGGCTTGTGTTGTGTTCTTTTTCTTTTTCTCCCTGGTAATCCATTGTTTGAGTCTCACTTTCTTCCTCTTCTTCTTGAAGGATTTCAAAGCTATTTTTATAACTTGTTTTGTTTTGTTGTTCTTTCATTGTTTCTTTGGGGTTTTCCTTTGTGTGTCTTCTTTTATTTTTTACCTCCTAAAACCCTTCCTTGTCTTCTTGATTTTTCGTCTGCGATTTGTTTCTTCTCTCCTCTTCTTTGATGTTGAGCGGGCATTCCTTGAATAGGTGGCCATACTCATGGCATCTTCTGCATCTGAATGGAATGTGCTCATAATCCAGGGTTTGTTGCCATACTTCCTCATGATATTCTAACTCTATTGTGTCTGGGATCAGGTTAGCTATGTTCAGGTAGACACAGATTCTTGTGTATGAGGTATATCTTCCCTTTTTTGTAGTTTCTGCTATTTTAACGAATCTTCCTATAGTGTTTCCTATTCCTTCTAGGATTTCTAGATCCCAAAAGTCCATTGGGAGTCCAAATAGTCTTATCCATACTGGTGCTGCTAGGAATTTTTCCTTATCTGGGTTATATCATTCTTCCCAATATCTCATAAACAATCCCGCATTATAATGGAAATGTGGACCATTTTAAAACACATTTTCTTTATCTTGCAGGTTCGAGAAAATTACCGTAAAAAATCCTTGTGCTCCCAGCTTCAGTTCAATGTGGCCTCGGGGTTGCCACTTTTGGTAGATCCATCTGGTGAAGTCCTTTTCTAGCAGCCATACTCTGATGAATTTGCATATGAGTGCATGGTCTTTCATGTAGCTTCTGTAGCGCTCCAGTTTGTTCATTGGGATGATAAATCTTGGTTTCTCTGTAGCACATGGTAAACACCTTCCTTTGTTGTTGGCCTACCATCGAGCTCCCAGGATAGGACCCGGTTTTCTTGTTTCTTCCGCCTGGTTGCAGTTATCCTATCCTTTCCCTACCGCTGCATCTCGATAGGAGGAGATCTCTCCCCTCCTCCCTTCCTCTGTCATTGTTGTTAGTTCTCGGTATCAGTGTCTGTCGTCGACTGTATCTCTTGCTACTTTTTATGCGCTGCCTAGCTCATGGCCAACATATAATATCATATTTTTAGTGGTAATTTTAATTTTGGTTTAAGTAAATGTAATTTAAATTAATTTTTTTTATTAAAATGTCATATTATTAAATTTCGTAATTTAATTATATTTAAACTAAGCAAGACTAGTTGTAGCCCTTGTAAATGTAGAAACTGGTTCTATTTTGTCATTGTTGGTCTTTAATATATTATAATAAAATTGTGTTATAGTCAACTAAAACCAATTTACAAAGGGGATTTCTTTTGACAAGAGTTCAAAGGAATAGATTATGTCAAATCAATTTATCTAGAAAGAATTTACAAATCATCACCAATAAAAAAGATACTAATTTTTATATAAACAATTTCTTCACTTTTCAATGATTAAAAGTTCAAGTATAACTTCTAAAAATATAAGTCCAAATCATTCTTAATATTTTTCCAAAAATATTGAAAATTTTCACTAAGTAGAAAGATGCTCAACCATTATTCATACAAATTCTCACTTGAGTAAAATCTTTCACAAAAATATATTGTTTTATCACTAGAGGGATGATCTCTTTCTCTCTCTTCATGTATGTCTTAATTGTTTTTGACTTTAGTTTAACTATATTTAAACAAAGTGAGAATGTATCCTTGTTCAAATGTGTTAGTTCATACTTTTCAAAGTTCAATAATTAAACTAAGTGGCAAGGAACGCTAGCTATGCGGCCTTGTTATACTATCGTATTATATTAATTTATTGTTCTTATTTACATCCTTTTTGTGCCTACTTTTATTATATTACTTATGCAAACATTACAACAATGAGAAATTCTTGTGAAAGGCTAGGTGTGGTTCCTAAGTTCATGAAATCAGATTTTGTATCATACAAAGTAGATTCAAAAGTAATAAAAGAATCGTCTAAAATGAAAATTTCATTTGAATTTTGAATTGCAATTTAATAGGAGTTCAGGTCTTTGTTTTTAAGGTTAAATAAACATAATTCAAATACTATCGTTAGTTTTGCAGCTCTAGTCCACCAACTCCAAGGCCTAATGAGGGAAACCATAATTCATAAGCTTCGCTGACCTAATGGAGATTGAAGTAAATGGAAGATAAAGGATATACAATTGGTCTAAATCCTATTACCTAGTTAATAGGTCTTCTGGGTTTTGCAACAAAACTTACTATCCAATCTTAGTTAAGAGGATTGGTTTGTGGTGACATATGAACTTCAATGTACTGTGATCCTTATTTTAATTGAGCCTATTACGAGGGTGTGGTGGCTCCTACTAACATCATTATTGATTACTCGTGGAGTGAGTATGCATGCTTTCTGAGCCTTCCCTTCTCCTCCTTTGTGTGTTGTGTGGCTAATTTAAAAAAAGAAAAGAAAATTCACTGGCAATACTCTATGATACTCTTTCAAAAGTTTTTCTATGTGCACATTAAAAATAAATGGAATATGCCCAACAATTGTGAGTCTACACAATGGAATAGTTCATACCATATAAAAAAACTCCTATCATATCATGAATCACAACCACTGCAATAACTTGGGGTTTTCATAGCTCAAAAAACGAATTAGTGTCATGACTTGTAGGCTTTCTTTGGCTTGTGGTTCTTATTTATATGATGCTCATAATAGTTGCAAGTCTTACTGCATTGGAATATCCCGATATTAAAATTTGTTCCACATCAAATACTCTTATAAGGCCTAATGTACAAAAATTCACTGTTAACCTAGGGCTTTGACAATTGAGACAACTATGCGCCAGTTAGGCTTAAACAAAATCCTCAATGACAGTGTACCCTATATACACCCTATAGATCTTTAATTTCAATTTAAAATTTATAATAAAAAATAGTGAAGCACACATTAGACATCAAAGCATCTGACATAGAATTACCCAAAACAACACCAAAGAAGAGCTAAACCTTGAGTTGTGTTACTCATATAAAAAAAAAAGAATACAAATACAAGGGGAACGAAAAGAACCACAGGGTTTCCAACCTCTGCCATTTGAGTGATTTCCATAAAAATATGATGCGGGTTCAATCTCCTATTGCAAAAATTGGGAGCAAAAACCATTGTAAAGCCCTGGATAGCTCCACGATTTGAAGCAAATGCAAAGTTCAAGTGAAAAGGACTATATCTTATGATGATACAAAAATCATGGCTATACCACTTCAAATCAAAGTCATGAGTTGTTGTTGGTGTTTTAGACAATGTGATATTTGGGTAGCATATGATGAGCATTATTTATTCAGTAATGTTAACATTAACTAAAAGAAACACGTGCTGCGATAAATGCCACCTATTGGAAAATTCAATGTGGCAGTTTATTACTTCAATTTTCCTTTACCTTAATATTTGCTTGTGTTAGTCTTCTTGTTTTGTTTATTTAGATCTTTTCATCAAACAAATATCACGAATAGAAACAATAACAATAGAGGACACAAAAATTAAGCTCTTAGCTTGGTAAAAACCCCTCCAAGCGAAAAACCCAAAAAAATATTCTCTCCTTATAGGATCTACTTCCAATGAGATAAGAATGATACAAACCCTAGACCAAGTCCTCTTCCAAGTACCAAGTCATCCCTTCTAACAAGTCCTTCCTTGATTTAACACCAACCAACTTCAAACTGCAACTTTGACCTCCCAGCTTCAGTAATACTTCTTCGACCTGCAACTTTGAGCTTGTTTTCGCTGTAGAAACCCTAATCCAACCTCCTCTTGAGACCTTCCTTGAGCACACTACAAGGAAAATAATTTCTAGCGGAGGTTATAATGGAGGTTTTTAGTGTTATAAAATTAGCAAAAATTGTCAAAAAAACATCCGTTTGGGTTAGTGGATGTTTTAGCAGAGGTGTTAACGAAACTTCATCACAATTGAAAAAATATGGGTGATCGAAGGTTGTAGAAGATGTTTTTATTTTTTATTTCTTATTATTATTATTATTTTATTTATTTATTTTTTTCAGTGCACTTAATGGAACAAGTAGCACCAGTGCGCTACATATATAAAAGCACTAGGCAACATACATAACTAAAGCATTGAAGCGTTGATTGCAAAGAATACCAATGCGTAATATAGACTGCACTGGTGCTAAGAGATAAAAAGGCCTCAGGGCGTTCTTTTAAGGAATGACATCGAGGCATGCAAAAAATAATTACTGTGCCAATGCTTTTTTTTAAACTTGCAGCGTCGATGCATATTGTTTGCACAAACAACCCGGTGAGTTAGTTATACAAAAGGACTGGTGCTGTTAGTTTTCATAATGCACTGGGATGGAAATAATATTTTGTAGAATCGGGGAGTTAGTTATATGAAAGCATTGGCAGGTTAAGAATTACAATGCACTGGGGCGTTAATCTCAAACAGGGCTGGTGCTTGAAGAGATAAATGCACCGATGCTCTTGTTTTCTTAAAAGACACTAGACATGCAAACATATGTCATCACAATGCTTTTATATAACATAACAAACCGCTACATTTTTATGTTATAGACACACTGTTTTTTTTTGAATGAGATTTTCTCTTTTTTTTGGAAACATCGACGTGTGACAGTGCAATTATTGTAATTCTTAAAATTCGTTATTCATAAAAAAATCAACATATATTTTATAACAATATTCATATAAATTAAAATTTGATTAGTGCATTTATATACGATGTTTGGGTTAATTTATTATATTATCAGATTTCACATCTTTTCATTATAATATCTAATCATCCATATATTTAATCAGTGGTGTAAGATTTCATAGCGACCTTGGATAACACAATAGAATAAATTAAAATGTATTTTATTATATATCAATAAGAGGTTCTTTTCCATATACAATGGGATTGTTATTGGTAACCCCTTGTCTTTCAATTGGGACAATATGTCCATTCCATTAAGCAAAATGTCTGATTTCCATAGACAATTATTTCAAAAAATACAACAGGTTGCATTAATATCCATATCAATCATCATTTTTCACTAGAATTGTTGTCAGTGCTCGAGCTAATTCCATGACTTGGGTTATTTGGAGGAATGTTTTGTTGATTGCATCGATTATTTTCGTCTTCTTGATCTTGTAGTTCCATATGAAAACATAAAAATAAAGTGTAATGAGTTTATCTACATTGGTGAGAATAATGAAAATTGAAATAAATAATATACATAAATGTAAATTGAATAACAATGTACCATAGCAAGAAGTGACTCATAAATTGTGCACATGGTTTCAAAACTAAGTCTCATGCCTTGTTGCAACAAGTCTTCTACTGGCGTAGTTCCATATTTTGTTTCTTGCATGTTTTAAAACCTATTATAAATCATAGATTTAATATAAAGGATTTTTTTGTTCTATTAATTATTAACTCAGAGAAGTAAAACAAAATAGATACTTACAAATTCCACAATTTTTTTTTTGATATGCCAACATATACTCACAACTCTTATTTAACCCAATGCTCAATTCTTCTGATGGCTCTTCTTTGTATGTTAGCACCTATTTGATGTAAAAATTTCTACAAATATAGCTCTGATACCATGTAGAAATTGCTTGTAGATTCAAACTGCAGATGGTAATATGTTAAAACAATTGACTTGAATCTACTCTACTCATCAACGGAAACAATAAATGATCGATGAAACCACGAAGCATATAAGAGAAAGAATTCAACCACACATAACACAATGATTTTATGGGGAAAGCCACAACTAAAAACCCCTGCTATCTATATATTGCATTACTCAAAGAATCCGGATGAATACAATATGCTCTGCTCAACCTTGAGTTCAACCTGCACAAGTATTTTCTATCCTCTGCCTGACTGACTACCTTTGGCCAATACTTAACCAAATTTCCAAGCCTCCAAGCTCCCAATTCCTTGCACTCACAAGCTACACGCACAAACTTGTTCTTCCTGTTGCTTGGTCTCACAAAATCGTGCTCACCAAAACAATAAGAAGCACAAGTTTGTGCGTGGAGCTTTTGAGTGCAAGGAAATAGGAGATTGGAGACTTGGAAATTTGGCTAAGTATTGGCCAAAGGTAGTTAGTCAGGCAGAGGATAGAAAATACTTGTGCAATTTGAGATCAAGGTTTAGCAGAGCATATCGTATTCATCAAGATTCTTTGACTAATGCAATATACAATTAGAAGGGGTTTTTAGCTATGGCTTTCCCCATAAAATAATTGTGTTATGTGTGATTCAATTCTTTCTCTTATATGCTTCGTGATTTCATCGATCGTTTATTGTTTCCATTGATGAGTAGAGTAGATTCAAGTCAATTGTTTTAGCATATTGCAATTTGCAATTTGAATCTACAAGCAATTTCTACATGGTATCAGAGCTAGATTTGTAGAAATTTTTATATTTGAAGACATTCAAGGATGGTTTCAATAAAACAACTTAAAATATACAAAAATGAAACCTTGAGTTGTTATAAGGAAATATTACAATTACTCACAAACTTTGAAATCAACTCTTTTTTCCTTCTTGTCTTGTTTTATGTGCTAAATGAGTTCCATCTTGTTTTTTTTGGTAAGAAAATACTTGAAAATTATTATTTAATGCTAATTTATTTTTTTATATGTACAAAGTCAATCATGATTACATACATTTTTTGTTGAGATGGCCCCTCCCGTGATGCAATTATGTCCATTTCTTTGACCATCTCCTTATACACTTTTTTGGACATTCCTACTGGCATGTTTTTCATATCAGCGCGTTGATCATTCGAGATTTTCATAATCTTCCTGAAAAAAGTAATAAACTATTTTTATAATGATATATGAAATATATAAATAATAAAATCAATATTAATAAATGAGTGGTTTATAGTAATATATACATACAATTCTAGAAAATCATTTTATACAATTAAGAATATTACATTTTGAATGATTCTTTTGTTGTTGTTGTATGTTTTTGCTATTGCCAGTCTGACATGTCTCATTGACCATTGCTCTGGAAACACTTCCTGTACACTAGATATAAGTTGATGCTTAGAATCATTTGATTGATTTTTGTATTATAAGTGGAAAGTACGTCTCCATGTTCATTCCACTAGATCCCTCATGGTTTTATAAAACTCCGTCCCCCTTAATTAATCTCCAGCACTAATCCAGATGAGCTAACGACCGATTCATCGTCATTTACATGTTTTATAATTTTCTTTTCTTAGAACGAAATTTATCTTTTCCTTCGTTGTTTCTCCCTATAGAACATTAAATATATATGAATTAATAGATTGTTTGAAACATGTTATCTAATATTATTAAGTATATTATTAATGAAAATTCAAAAAAAAAACTCATATTGAATAGTATTTTTTCATTCCCCTAATTCATCATTCTGTAATTTTTCTATCAGGATTTTACGCTCTTTTGCACTTAGATTAGAAATAATCTTATCGACCTTGTTCATTTTGTGGCTCTGTATGACACACACCAACCAATACATATTAGTTAAACTTACATATAGTTCAAACATATTAATTTTATAAATAATTTACAAAGAACTTGCCTTCTATGTTTTTTTTTATGTGCTATCATTGTGTCAATCAATATTTTTGTTACTCGAGACCTTATGATACATCTTTTTTTATCAATATACAACCTTTAGCGTTCAATATAGAAGCCATTAAATATATTTTACAAATAAATCAATAATTTTTAGCCAAAAGGCTCTTGTAACTAGTGCATTTATCTGAAGAAATGCATTGGTGCGTTTAGAACATTAAATGCATTAGGCATTTAATTTTTCAACACTGTCATGGAAAATTCAATTTTAAAATTAATTTTAAATTATTACAGTGTGATTTGTAAGGATAAACACACCGAAATGATTTAATGGTGTTATTTGGAAGAGGCGCGTTGATGCGTTATATTAGATCGAGAGCACCGATTAAGAGACTAAAAAAATAGAAAGTGTTATAATATACCGGTGCATTGTATTACAGAGGGAGCACTGGTGCGTTATATTACAAAGGGCACACCGCAGAACATATAACCATTTTTATAAAAAACAGAGAGGGCCGACAGGGTTTAGATCTAATTCAATAATTGATTCCCCTAATTTACATGTCAAATGCCCTATATATAGTAAGTACATAAACCCATTAAATCTAAAATGACTAAATTGAAAAACCCTAATTGTGAAGTGGTAGAGGAAGTTAAACCCTAACATGAAATTTTGCAGGAAGAAGCAAGGGTTTAAGGTAACCATTGGATTTTTATTTTTTATTTTTTGTCTCAATTTTAATTTAATTTAAATAGTAAAGCAGATTGTAAAAAAAATTACTAGTAAAATCTATAGTAATTTTTATTTTTATTTTTTCTGAAATATGAATAAATCTAACCGAAATTGTAAAATATTTTAGCAATAAAATTTAAGATTGTTGCTATCCAGGGTTTTGAGAATCACCATACCTTGGTGGTTCCAAAATGTTTTACAACTCCATAGTGCTCTCAATATGTTTCTCTTGCAAATGATATCTCTTTTAATTAAACCCTAACATAAATTGTAATTTTTTTTATTAGTAAAATAAACAATAAAATTTAAAATTTTTACTATGTAGGTTTTTGAGTGAATAACCATACCTTTTAGCTTATGATCTTATGAATGGTTCTTCTGCTGCATAGTGCTCTTGATATGTCTTTCTTTCAAATCACTCATTTGAAATTTTGGCTAAAATAAGGAAATGGTGAATAACTATTTACTATTTAAAAAACTATGAAACTAGATTTCGAAAAATCAATGACCGCTCGTTTTTGAATTTAAAAAAAAAAAAAAAAAAAAATAAAAGCGGGGTTTTTTTTTTTTTCAATTTCTCCGCACATCAATGCGATTAATAATCAAGTGCACCGGTGCGTTTATAAAAAAAACACACCGACATTGCCGGGTTGCTAAATTTTTTCAACGCACCGACATGATACTTTTTTTTTTTTTTCGAAATCCAAAAACGGTGCGATTAATTTTTTTAATGCAACAATGTGACTTCTATTTGAAAACATCGGTGTTCTAATTGTTATAAGAGCACCGAGTTAGTTGAATTCATTTTTATTTTTTAAAATTGGGAAACAAGTATGTAGCGGTGCTGTTTTTTATTGAAACACATCAATGCACTTTATTTATTTTCTGAATGCTCGAAATTGGTGCGATTTTTATTTGAACACCCCGGTGCTGTTAATTTTTTAAACGCATCGCTGTGGTTTGTTCTGATAAGCGCACCGATCGGATTTAAAAACTATTTGAAATTTTAATTTCACGTAAAATGACATATTAATCTCTAGTTATCCATTAGGATGCATCCAAATGAATTACATTAGTTCATGGTATACATTTTCCACTTAAAGTCGCTTTATCCTTAAAAAATGGTTTGAAAACTATATTGAAATTCAGATTGTGGTTATATGATTGTCGAGATTAGTTTTGGATATGCACACAAATTTTTATTTATGTTTTTCTCAAATGTATGGACAAAATCTCAATAATATCAAATGGCCACTTCTTTAAATTGCAGCTCGTTCCATATTGATGATCGTCTTTCACAAAGTTCTCCCTTTCCATCTCTAGTAAGTTCAAATTTTATTTATATTTCAATTATCTAATTGAATTTATTACTTTTAATCAATGTCAAATTTAATAAAATGTATCCAAATTTGCAGGAATCTGATTTAGAATCAAGTTTAGATGCAGAAAATATTACTCCATATTTTCAAAAACGTTGGAAGCTCTTATTAGGAACAACATATTGCAAGCAATTGGTAGATGAAAATGGATATCCTCTTTACCCTACCAATTGGAACATGGCATCTTCTAGCCGCAACCCTGGATCAACGATGGTAATAATTTCTTGGTATATTATAACTTCAACAAACCAATTGCACTGACGTGCTTACTAATACCATCAATATTGTATTAATGACATTCAATATTTTTTGAAATTAGGATTATAATGATGATGAACGACCAAGTACCATCTTCCGGAGCACTCCACTACAATGTCAACTCAAGAGAAGGCTACATTAAGAGAATGAATAAGAGAGGAAGCATACAAAGAATGGTTGAATCAACCACCTATTCAATTCCCACTACGTCCAGATTCACCAATTAGGAATGAATACAACAATAATAGTTCTTCATCACAAGTTGGAAATGGAGGCAATCAAATGGAGGTTGGTATGGATGATTACTTATGGGATATAACTGCCATGGAGACAATTTTGTTAGATGCATTCTAGAATAATGAGCTAGGGGATGATGCTCATATCACTCATACCTTATTCGAAAGCTTGAAATCTGCTTCCACCACCCCTCTTTTTATTGAGAAATCTAGGAGCAACAAGTGTAGGTGATTTCTCTTATTTTGATAGTTGCTTGTGATGAATTTTTACTTAAATCGATTAGCTTTCTTCTTTCAATTGATTACTATTATTATTCTCTTCATCAAACAACTACCAATCCATAAATAACAATAAGACAAAGGACATAAGGTGTAGGTGATCAACCAAGGTCAAAACCTCTCCAACTTGAGAGGAAACCCCACCAGAATTCTTTCTCTACTTATAGACCTTCAATTGAAAAATTCCAAGACCTTTGACCCTTAACCAAGACCCTCCAGTCAAGCCTTGCTTCCATCAACTTATTCAAAACTGACTTCCAACAAATTCTCCTGTAAGTTCGACATCCTCAGCAGATTCTTATGCAATTTTGACTTGTCCAACAAATTATTTTGCAACTTCGACCTGTCCAGCAGATTCTTCTACAACTTCAACTTGTTGAATGAAATCTTCTGCAGAAACCCTAACCCTTGCACGTGTGATAAATATTGTTGTATTCTTTCTCCTTTATTCTTTGCTAAGGTGGATACTCTCTCCTAGAGAGTTCAACTTCCAAATAGATTTGCTTGATGTCCTATCTTCACTTATGCAATTCGTCTTCATCTACCGAAATAGGAGCCCTAATTTATTCGCACATGTGGAGAGTGTTAGCCAAGAAACAATCCCAAAAACTTGATTTTCTCTTCCTCCTTCGTCCTCTTCTTCTTCGCACTTCTTTTCTTTCTTGTGATCGAACTTGAGTGTGTTTAGTGTGTCCTCCAAGTGAGGTCGAGGTCTCCTTATATAGTCTTCTCATTATGTCGAATTGCTCCTTTAAGGCCGACTTGTCCATGAGTGTAAGCCAACTTGAACATTGCATCATGACGAGATCTTGGAGGGTCTTTTGACTCAAATAAAATTTCTTTTACAATATGTAACATGCCCAAATGGGTCTTCAATACATGACAATAATTTTCTTGACTTGTAGACTCAATGACAAGCCCTAGAAGCTCTCAATGGGAGATTGACCCATAAAATAAATTTCCTTGAGCATGAAACCCATGCCTTAAGAATAAAAACAATAAATTTATTTTTATCATTACATCAAATACATAAAATCATGATTACATATGTCATTATAAAGACCAAACTTAGTTACATATTTCAACACTCCCTCTTAACTATGGAGGTATTCATAATCCATACAAGGTACTTGGACATTTTCAATTTGAAGAATTCTCATAAGAAGAGTCGGATTGGTAACCCATATTTTAGCATCATGTAAACCATCATTGTCACATAATAAGGCTTTGAATAACATCTCCATCTCTCCACAAGATCATAGCACAATGAGGGCAAGACCAATGACTTATAAACACCATCATCATTGTCTCTCAATGAACATACCCCACCCGGGTGTTCACAGGGTATGTCCTTCTAGGAATATTCTTATTTTGGAAATATTCTTATTTTTTATACGAGATATCGTTTGCAAATAAAGCTTCTCTTAATAAAATGAAGAAAACAAAGAAAAAGTTCACTCCCACACATAAAAGCCTCGTTGAACCCGCCACGATGACACATCATTATAGCTGAGCGCAGATCGCAAGTCGCACATCTCTACTGGCTCTTTATTAATATCACTCATATTTATGTTGTGATTGCGATATAAACGAATGTTGCATGATCTTTGATGAATGTATGTGATATTTCATATCGCAAATCACACATTGCACACTGCAACATCACTCTAAACAAAATATTTCCACAAAATATTTGCGATGTGAAATTGTTGACTCAACACCACTTAATAAAGATCCGTGTGAACTTAGATTTTCATTAAATTTCAAATCTAACGGTTTAATGTTCCTCGGTTGATGAAATTGATTTAATTGGCGAGTTGTTATTTGAAACGTATGTATTTGTCCCACGTGTCCTTTCGTCCTTGGAGATCTAAAACATTCCTCTGTATTTCCTTTCTGCAGGATAATACTAATTAATGACATTCTGTTGAAATGTCCAAAGCAGAAAAGAGAGGAAAAGGGTCGTTTGTTCAATGAGAAGTAACTCAATTCAAACCAGAGACAATGAAGATGGATATGTTATTCACAGATACCACATGCATGTCGTAATCTAGTACTTCCTCTTGGGAATCAATATATAATCTATTTGAAGAAGAAGACCCCAGAGTAATAGCTGTTAAAGAAGCAACAATTGACGCCTCATCATCATCCGAGGCTAACTTCTCAGATGTCGTCAATTCCTTTCTTCATCAAATTGTTGCACGACCTAAAATCTTACCTTACGTAGATATGATTAAGTGGATGATTGATAATGTGAATATTAAAGACAGGAAATTCTTGACATTAAGGTAAACGATAGTAGGATCCTTCTGAGCTGAATATTTGAAGAGGATGTGTCATTTTCCAGACCCTTAGAAGATTTACGACAAGTAGTTTCTCAAAAACATTTCAGAGAAGAACAAATTAGAATCAGAGCCCATTAGACAATGGAGACAAGACCCAAGCAAGCAGAAGCATGATAGCAAGGGTATGTATTCTTTAGCTTCTCTTGTCAGTCTGTTTTGTTATATTGCTACTATGATATGTATTTTGTAGCTTCTCTTGCAGTTTCATTTTGTTATGCTGATGTTATGATATGTAGATTGTTCGATTCTCTAAACACACAAAAATTTACAGTTGAATGGGTTCCCTGATTCAAGCCGCTTCTAATTCTGAAGTAATGGATTGGGATACTATCTTGTCCAATAATATTGCATCCAAAATATTAGAATATAGGCAAAAGCACAGTGCCTAAGAAAGAATTGTACCACCTTTTTATATCAGCGCCTATATTATGGATGACATTTGTTTTTCTTTCGATTTTACTTCAATGGGATGGAAATGGATACTCCAAGACTGTACACCAATCCACATATATCATGATATTCTATGGGAATCTAAGTACCAACCTCATTTTTATATAATTTTCAATAAGGTCATGTTTCCTTTATACAAAGCCATTTTTTATAGAAATCCACCCAGGTTGTCTAAAGAAGCTACAGCAGACTTCACTGATATTGGTAGTTGGTTTACTAAAGAAAATTTCACTTATGTCAGATTTTTTGGGAGTCTTGCGGCCCCACATGTTCTTCCTATTTATGTTCCCGATAAGCTTTTGGCCCGGGAAATTGCCTATCAGACCATAGGTCATGGTATAACTAAAGTTTTGAAGGACTCCAAAAAATATTTTTGGCCACAATTTCCTATTCAATGTGGTTTCTATGCTCTTGATAACTACAATCATATTGTCCTAGAGATCAAGCAAATCGAAAGCATGCAACTCCCCACTATTCCTCTTAGATAGTATGACCCCAAACAGGTCATTCATGATTTCACTACTCAGGTTAAAATAAGGCCATTTGTTCATGAACCTGATGATTTTGATGATTTATTTGAAACATGTGAGTCATATAGACAGGTGGAACATTTAGCTTAGATTCGGCTAGGTACCGATGATTTTGTCTTATTTCGAGAGTACAAAAATAAAAGGCTGGAGAAACTGCCTTCTAATTGCCTAATTTCTTTACAGTCAGAATTTCCTACAGGAAAGTCTTTACCGTCATCTTCAAAAGAAACAAAAAAGACATATATTACTGCACTCACAGAGAAATAAATAGAAGAGATCCCATCTACTAGTGATCTCGATAAAGGCTAGGATATGTTCAACAAAGAACTAGATAGCACACAGGAGAAAGAAGTCCAACATTCAGACACAATGGAGATAGAAAAGATTATTGTAACTAGTAAAGCAAAGCCTCCTATAACGGATTCATCAAGTCAAATAATGGATAAGGAAGTTATCTAGGCAGTCCCCAACTCTGAAATCATCCTCAGAGTAGAACAGATTCCGCCTCTTGACAGTTTTTACAGTCCTGAACACTGATTTGTTGTGAGTCGACAGAAGAAGAAAAGAAGAATGGAACATTCTCAATAACTTCTTCCTGGAAGCATTCCATTAGATGTGGTATGGAAAGATTATCAAGCTAACTCATTTGATGATTTAGCTAATCTTTTGCAATATGCAAGAGCCTATGCTATGGCCACCATCTTCAAAGCCACTGAAGTTCAAAAACTAGTTAAAGAAAGGGACGAAAAAATATTGAAAAAAAAAAAAACAATACTTAATTCAAGACATGATATGGAGTAGGAATTGCAACTCAAGTTGTCAAAATTACAAACCGAGTTTGATCAATTAAAGTTCAAAATGAAGCTAATATTCAAAGCCGAAATGCACAGATTAACCAGCTTCAACTTAGAATAACTCAGATTCAGAAGGACACTGATATTGAAGGATTCAAAAAAGAATTCAGAGAGATCAATGATCTCCTAGCACAACAGCAAGTGAACTTATGTAAGAAGTTAAAGATCATCAATGACCTCTACAAAAACAGTGACTCATTGACTAATCAAATGTCTGAATTAAGAACATACTATGAAGATATCAACAACAAGATTTCTGACTTCATCACTTGGAAGGACAGTTCAGAAGGAATAAAAGCAAATATCCCTATAATACAAGAATCTTACAAAGATCTTCTTTTTAGGGATTGGGATATCATAATGAAGCACCTGAAGAAGAAATTTACAGAGCAAGAGACCTAGCAGGTCAAATTACAAAAATTGTTAGAGAAAGTCTTACAGATGCTAATATTATTACTGAGTGCCCATGAGAATGCTTGCTAGATACTCAATCACTCATAGAATATTGGCATAACAAATCAAAATAAAAAGAAGATAGCATCAAGAAATTATCTAAGTTAAATCTTGAATATCATCAGTAGTTTTTGGTAAAGCCCTATGGACAATGGTTAGTTCTTTGCAGCCTTGTTAATGCAACTGAGTACATGCTCCCACCTCTTTCAGATGCCTTGTTTGTAGGATAGATGCGGATCAAGTCAGCTCATCCCTTGGAATTGAAGTTGATGGAAGCTATTTACAGGTTGCGAGAAAAAATGGGAGAATAGTCAACTTTTCATCTTTAGTTTCTTGTTAAAACAGAAGCTATTTTTATCTTTTTGTTCCTTATTTCGAGGAGTGTTTGTTTCAACCTCCTCAGCAAAATATGCATTTTTTGTTTTGATATTATGACTTTTATTTATAAATACCTTCTCATGTTTTTAGAGAAGGGGTTCAGAATTTCTGTAAGAAGACTCAAGGAACTTGCACTACTATATTTCTTTGATAATTTTAATAGAAAGGTTGGGCCAGAGATTGTCTTCTTTCATAAGCGGAGCATTGATATATGTGGTACTATTATCTTTTATTAATGTTATGTTCTATGTTTGAAAGTCAATTAAATTTTATCACTATTTTATTATATACAATATCACAATTCGATTAAGCATTAAGAATGTATTAATTGTTACCTTTAGTTGTATGTATGAAGTGGTATAATTTTTATGCGATATGTGCTTAATAATTCAATTTATTAGCTATTTAATTATATTTAATTTGTTTTAACTCTCTTAAATGTTTGATGATCTATATTGTCTTTCATTAATAAAGAACTCTTTATGAAATCGCATACGAAGAGTTAGTTATATAACGGGAATTAGATAGATAGATATAGATTTATTTATTTGCATTCATATTTACTATATCAAATAGTTTTCATTAACAAAGAAATCTTTATGAAATCGCATATGCAAAGTTAGTTATATCCCAGGAATTAGGAAAATAGATATAGATTTATTTATTTTCATTCATATTTACCCTATAAAATAGTTTTCACCCCATCTATATCACACCCCAAACTCCGTATATATCTGAACGGGAAACTGGTCCCTATATCCCCAGTCGGAACCACTATCCCAAATGGAAAAGGAATGGTATTCAAGTTCCTGACTGGGTGGTTTCCCTGATGTTGAGGCAAAGACATTCCGAGCCTTCAACGGACTCTTGACTTTCCAACTCCTAATGACCTTTGGACTTTTACAACCTTTGGACTTCCAAATGACTTTTGGAATTACATACGAATTTTGGTATTACATGTATTTTTGACTTATATGAATCTTTGGTCCATACATGACTCTTGGACTTCCACTTATTTGTCTTTACAACATTACATCACGACTTCCACATCATCATATGATGACGACATGACATTTCACTATTCTTAATGACTAGGACTAATAGTGATTGATGACATGGACTTTCTTCAATGGTGACATGGTTTCCACTTGTGTCTTCATTTTTCATGTAGCTTTTGATCATTGATGTCTTCACCCTCCAAGGGTTTTCTAACTTGGAGTCTTAAGGGTGCTTCAATCATCAATATTTCAATGTGTTTTTTGTTCTTCAATGCTTCCTGTGTCTGTCTTCTTTGCCCAATCTTCCTCATGCATGATTTCCATGTTGTTCCTGAGATACCTGTGGTTGTAATCACTCATGACAACAAACCATTAGCTTGAAAATATCTTAGTCTAACATGTTTTATGCAGATTTTATGTTCATGTCTCTTCAATGTGCTTTGGAAAGAAAAAGGAGAGCTTATGGATGCAAGGGTGCACTTTGAAAGGCTAAAGGGTTGAAGGGGCGAGGCTTCAGGGCTTTGACATGTGCTCATGTGCTCAAAAGGAAAAGACAATCAAGGTAGGGCACATGGCACAAGTTTGAAGTACAAATGAGAAGTCTTTGGGATTCACAAGTGCAATGTTCTCTCAAGGGAGAGAGGGAGGGCATGGGGCACACTCTTGGAAGTTGAAGGTGGAAGGCTCCAGGACTTTGGGGTGTACTCATGTGCTCAAGAGGCCCAGGAAGTCGCATGATGCAAGTATGAACTCTAAAGGGTGAAAATTCATTCCTTCAATGTATGCTCATGCGCTCAAAGGGTTAGGAGGGCATATGGTGCACTGTGGAAGGTTGAAGGGTTAAGATTAAGGCCTTCAAGGTGTGCTCATGTGTTCAAGGAGGGCACACTTCTTCAAGTCAAAGGAGTGCTCTCAAGGGAAGACTTGGTTTCTGTTGTCGCTACAAGAAACACCCTCAAAAATTTTGTCTACAATCAAATTTTGGATCCTACTATGGATCCTACAATCAATTGTTCCATTTTCACTTCTTGGTTAGTTGATTCTTTTGAGCTCCCTTCTTGGATTGGAAGTGTTGAAGTCACTTCCTCACACATGCTCAGTCCATAACAAGTGCATGAGCACATTCTTTTACACAAGCTTGAACAAGTATAGCACGCTCCATCAAGATTGTGCATGTGCAATTTCCAATCCATGTCGACAATCAGTGTGCACTAACATTGACAGTTTCTCACTTCTAGTTGCATTTGTACTACTATTTTAGTAAGTTTTGCAAATTGTCGCTTCGTGCACCTTTATTTTCGTGAGTGTCATTTTCATGTTTTCAGCTATCACTTTTGATTGCTTTCCCTTTAATTACTATCGTTTTATTGTTATCTTCACCCTGGCATGTGTTGTTTTCACCGTAGTTCGCATATTGCAAGTGTCATTCACACTTTTATTTTCATATAGTAAGTGTCATCTTTTGGCATGGGAATTGCCACTTATTGTGTAAACTGGAGTTTTGGTTTTTTTCAAGGGGAAATATTTGTGATAATGAGTTGTTCTTATCATGTATAGAGGTTCTACACTCATTTCCAAATTTTAACGCATTGTCACACAAGTGTCGTCATTGTCGTCGCAAAGTGTATCTTTAGTGTCGCACTTGGAATGGACTGCCACAACGTTGTTGCATTGAGGAAGTATGTTGTTCATGTTTTTTGAGTGTCCCGAGTTGTGTCGTAAAGTGAACTAAGTGTGTGAGCATGTTCAAGTCTTGCTTTTATTCAACTTCCTCTCACTAATCCAACGCTTAGTCAAAATTGGAAAAACTCCCAACTGGGCCACTCAGCCTCATCCAGCCCCACTTAACTACGCACTGCACAGTGTCAATCCTCAAGAAGAAACCTTGTCTTTTGGCACTACACAACTGCCTCCCAGAACTGTACATTTTACAACCTTAGTGCTCAATCCCATCCCCTGCGTCCCAAGACTATGCAATATTTATCTCCAGTCAAGCCAACATTGCACATTGCGCAGTCTTAGTCCTCAATCCTCAGTCTTGAGCTCCTGAACTGCATAACTGTGCAATCACCTAGCCTCTTTTCCTTCCAATACTGCACTTTTCGCAATTCCAGTGCTCAAGCCCAAGCCTTAGCCTCCAAAAGTGTTCAATCATTCCCTCTAGCTAGGCATGAATTGTACATTGTGCAGTCTCAGACTTCAAGCCCAACCCTCGAGCTCTTAAGTTGCACAAATATGCACTCAATTGGCCTCCTTTGCCTTCCAGAACTAAGAATTTGCCTAAAACAGTGCAAAACCCCTCAGCTTGGCTCACTGAATCCTAAAACTACACAATTTTCTTTCCCAATCCATGTTGAATTGTGCATTGTGTAGTCTCAAGGCTCAAGCTTCACCCCTAACTTCTTGAGTTGCACAACTGCGCAATCATTGAGCCTCTCCCTCATCATGTCACCCAGTTTCGGCTCAATTAGTAGACCATCATGCAACTTTTGAGACTAGGAGTTTATCAGACTAATGTCATCTTGTCATGAGTGGATTGCAAATGCAGGTACTCTATCATGTTATGGAAAGATGATGAAGAAGGAGATGGAGAAGGAGAAAATGCTAGAAAACACCTAAGGGGCTGAGGAAATAAGATGATCATCAGGCAAGACTATGAAGGAACATTGGACTATCATAGAATATGGAAGATTGAGACTAAAATGAAAACTCCTTATCTTCAAGTCATAAGGAGAAAGAAGAAGAACATGCACCATTTTTTCAAGAAGACACAAAGAAAGTAGCAACAAAATATGACTAGAAATTTTCATGTCATCATGCAATCCATGTCATCAGTGTCATGTCATGTCATGTCATGAGCCATCATGTGCCACATCATTCGTGATTATGTAATTCTATATTGGAAAAGGTAATGTGAAGTGGAAGTCCAAGAGTCACCTATGTAATATGCAGAGTCATGTAGGAAGTCGAAAGTCATGAGAATTCAAATAGTCATGAGGGTAGTCCAAATCCATAAGGGAGGTGAAGGATCACCCCATTCGTTATATATACACCCTTATTGTACATGCAAAGGACTTTTTCACCTTGGCTTCTCCCATAAGGCATCAGAGAGACAGAGTTAGTACTTTTGGGGAGCAAGTTGTGGCTCAAATGCTTCACTATTGGAGCTAGTGATGCTCATTATATTCATGTATCTTGGGACTTTTACTTAATACTTGAAGCCTGAGGGCCGACATGTTTTCATGCATGGATTGTGAATATTTGTAAGATTGTTCTGTGAATATTTATGATTCATTTTTGCTTTCACCTGTACTAAAGTAGTTGAACTATTTCAGTTATTTTAGTTCTTATCTAATTGAAGATGTGTTGTAATGGTTGTAACAATCGTCTCATCTATGTGGGCAATTATGCTTGATGTTAGGAGGTTACCTTTCATTTCTATGTGCCTCTACTCGGGTGGTACTATTACCTCTCTCTTAGAGGCTCACCTTTCCTCCATTCCGAGTAGAAGAACCTAGATACACCTACAACTAGACATTCACCAAACACACTTACTTGTGTTTCGTAAAGGCACATATACGCTTCTCTCTCTTGACAATAGTTAAAGCCAAGGAAAATCTATAAGAAAATATGGCAATCAGGTCAACACTCCAGATGGGGCTCCTATTCCAAATGGTGTGAAGTCCAATTGAGTCTTCACATCGGGGAGACCCCCTTGGTTGACAGATTTCTAGCACCATCAACAACTAGCGCTAGAAGGAGGGACATATGACAATTTGTTCCCATTGAGTTTGTTCTAAATCTCTTATCATAAATGGCTCAACCTAAGAGCATATGGTCGAGGTGTTTTTCTAACATATCACCTGGTAAAATTTTAATCCCTAGTGAGCCTCTTTATCACTTGTCTCAATTGAGGTTTGATGGTGAGGATGGAACATCCATAACCGAGCACATTTCTAATTTTCTTAAATTTTGTGAATGTTATGAAATCAATGATGAAGAATTTTCTTGTGTGGCTTTCTTCCTCACTCTTAAAATTTGTGTTAATCAATGATGTCATATATTACCATCTATTTCCAACCATTCTTTTCATCATTTCCTCAAGGAGCTTTATCAAGCCTTCGATAGGTATGATTACCAAGATGTTCTTAAAAGAATTAATCAGTTAAGAATGAAGCCTAATGAAATAGTTCAGGATTTATGTGATCGATTACTTCACCTTTGTTGTGAATTTCCTAAAGGAGATATGGATTGGGATTTATTGAAACAAAAGTTTCAATGCTTGGTTCACATTTCTTTGAATGGTGAACCTGAACCCCCTGATGTTTCTACTTCCCCAACTCCTATGAATTATGAGACACCTCTAATTTCAGAGGAGGAATTTACTGCTCCTTTTGTTCCTTGTCCTCCTCCTTTTCCAGTTTTGATGAGGGTTCCTTCGCACAATGATAACAAAGTTGGTAAATCTCTAGATCAAATTCCTAATCCATCTCTTCATCCTCCTTCCATTTTTCATGATTCAGATTTAATGGAAGAAACCCTGAAATGGCTCATGGAAGCTAGAGTGAGGGATAATTTTTCCATTCCTCAAGATGGTATTAACACTCGTAACTCTAGTCTTGAATCTGATTTGGATTTTGGTTATCCTCTATGATATACATGCCATGACTCTTTGTATCGTGCTCCACTTGATCAATCTTCTCCACCAGATAATTTTTCACACTCCCTTGATTTTCAATTTCTTGGTCTAAATTGCAATCAGGTTCAAGGTAGTCACACTACATAGGTATAGGAATAGGAAGGTGAAGATTTTTTCAATCTTTCTTCCCTTTTTCAAAATCCTTCGTGTAAAGATGGTGTTTCCTCATTTTTGGTTGAGATTGAATCTAAGAATCTCGGTGATGGATCAAATGAAATTTGTTTACCAAATCAATCTAAAACCTTGGGGAATAATAATCTTGATGATGATGACTTTGTTGATGTATGTGATGACAAATGCCTAAGTGCACCAGCTAATTTTTTAGTTTCTAAAGAATATTATGTTTCGAAAGATTTAGATCTAGAATCTGATTCGGTCAAAGAAGATGTTCTTATCAAAAGTTCCTCTTCATCTCATTATCCCTTGTGCTCTGTAGTTTGCGATGTATTGACATGCAATGAAGACGCTCCATACTTTTCAAGTTCTTCATCCAATGAGTTAACTTTTCAATTCACACTAGGTGGTGAAATTATCCATGATGCAAATGAAAACGGTCAAATCATTGAGTACTCTTTCCACCCCTCATCATATCTTCTCTTGCATGAAGATAACTCTTCAAATCAACTTGATAATGAAATTTCTCTGATCCATACATCTTCAGTTTTGCGATCAGAAGAATCTTTTAACTTAAGTAATCTGGTTGTTGAAGTTGAAAATTTTGGTCAAATCAGTGACAGAGATGGCTACCATCCAGTGAACAGTGGTCTTATTGAAACTAGTGGTAGTAGTTATCCTCACACCATGCACAATCTGGTTCAATATTCAAAATGTGATTTTACAATCTTTAAAGGTTCCATGACTTATCAGCAAGTCGAGGCACTTCAAATTCCGTTTATGGTTATGTCAGGATCTCGTGACTCTGGTAAGCCCCACGAACTAAGTCATATATGGTTCCTCTCGCACAATCCTTCTCTTTGCATGGTTTCACTTGATGTAAATTTATTTTTGAAAGATGTTTGGTATTTCAGATGTAATTTTTTAAATTTTCAAGATTTCACTTCTAATCAGATTCAATAATATTCTTCAGTTGATTCATCTTCATGCAAATCTCTTGCATGAAACTTGGGTTTGGAATGTGCATCTCTCTTAAAGTCATGGAAATGTGAAGTTGATCACCTCAAAGATCATCTTTGGTCGAAGGAATCTTATCTATCAGATTTATTTCATGATAAGTGACTCTTATTTTTCCTTGTGAATATCATATCATGAATCTTGTTCTTCGTAACACTTGAAATCATCTTGAGTGTGAATGAATGCATAAGTTATTGTGCAAATCAAATATTCTGACCGGTCTCATGTGTTTTTTGTACTGGCATTCCTTTTCACTTACTTTGATGATTACAATGTTAGTGCAGTGTGTCATTTGTCAAGTGAAGAAGATGATTCTATTATTCAAATCATTTGTGAAGATGTTCAAACTAATCTATCTTTGTTATTTTCTAACCTAGAATCTCATGCCAAAAATGTTCCATCTGATCATGATATTAACTATCATTTGTTTCACCACTTTCCCACTAGTATATCTAATGACAGTTGTTGTACATCCTTTGATCCTCATGGCTCAACATCCCACCATTCAAATATTTGTCGAGTAGTTGAGGCACTTCAGCCATTATTAATGGTTATGTTAGGTCCTCATTATCTTGGCATGTCTATTGAATATGATCAGATCTATTTTTCCTTACGAGATTCTCACCCTGATTCCGCGCATTTAATAGAAGATTCATTATTTAAAATTTTTCAAGGTTTTCAAGTGGATTGTTTCGAATTTCATGATTCAATCACCAAATGGTTGGAGCAATCTTACGTGGAAAGTTCCATTGCAAATAACAGGTTTCAGCCTTTTCTCATTCTTTCTAATCAAGATGACACAGAAGAAGGTGCATTCACAAGAAGTCTTCGAGTTTTGTCTAATTATGATTTCCGACAAAAAGGCAAGAATGTGAACTAGATAAAAGTAGTGGTTGTGACACATCTTTCTGACCACAGGAAAGACCTTCCTTTTGTTGTGCAATTTCTTCAAGTTCTCATATTTTCTCTTCCACATTATTTTGTATATGTTTTAATCAGTCATATATTTCTCATTGCAGTTTGGGAACAACTACAATGGCTTCATTGGAAATTTCATTATACGTGATCCCAACCTTCTCACTTTGTTGTAGCGGCTACAACCACCCTCCAAAATTTTTCCTTATCCTGTTTTGGAGCCTCCCTACCAACCTTCACCGCATCTTGCCTTGCTTCGTCAAGTCCTCAAGCTTCAGTGTCTTTCTTGCTCAAAGGCAGCCTATCAATCACAGTTTGATATTTTCCCTTCATAGGCTGCTCACCTAGACTTGGTCCAGATGAGGTTGAGAAGCTACCCAATGAAATTTGTGCATTTCTTAAGGGAAACCACCCTTCCCTCCAGTAATTGCACAATTACCTCTGACAGTTTGCTGGGCTCCAGGATTGCGTAATCCTGTCAGCCAACCCTCCTAGCAGGATTTGCGCAATTTTTTCCATCAACGGGTTGTTTAGCCTAGAATTTGTGCAAATCTGGGAAGTAGTCAACTACTCTACCCAAAAATTGTGTAATCCCCTTAGGCAGTCAGCCCAGCTTACAGTAAAAAATGCACATTTTTCTCCAGCAGTCGAGCAGTCACTTGCATGTGCAGCTGAGTTGACTGGTTCCCTCCAGGACCGAGCAAAATAGACTTGCATGCATAGGCTGCTTCTCCCAAGGTAGCATGCAAAGGCATCCCTTGTCTTAGGGATCTATGTTTAGTAGTTGGAGGTTACATGCAAGGAACAATTCAGAAACCTCCCTCCAAGTGTTGCTTCCCCTAGATTTGTGGCATGCGCGTCACAACCTCGATGTTATCAAAACCCATCAACCGGACATTGTAGAGCTCATTCCTCACATCAACCTTGCAGCTCTAGCATCCCACATCACATCTAAGAGCAGTCGGCACATTCAACTCTGTTGTTTTGGGGTAAGCCCACTTTCCTTGCCTTGTGCTGCATTTCTGTCACTTTTTTTGTTTTCACTTGATTGCTTGATTTCTTCGAATGCCTGCTATCATTTACATATATTCTAGCTTTTCCTAGCTCTATTTCAATTTCTGTTGATATCTCATTGTTGTCGCATGCATGAAACTGTTTTGCACGAACGTTCGCCCAACCAACAAACAGCCTCACCCACATGCATTTTGATCTATTTCCTCAATCTTCCATTCATGTTTTTCAGTATACTATCACTTAGTGTCACCATGAATTCCATCAACTTACTTTCTTTCAGTTGCTCGTCAGTGAGTCGGGCCAACCTTGGCCCGGTCTCTGCCTTCACCAAGGCTGCATTGCACAATATCGAGAAGGAAGGCTCACCATCCTCTCCATATTTGCGCATTCTAGCCTAGCAGTAGCCTCCTGGACTAAATTGCGCATTTCTGGAGGTTAGTGGCTACTTGGCCCAAAAATTTGCCCAAATTTGTCCCTAGGCTAGTAGTCTTTCCCAGCTGGAATCACGCATTCTACAATCCCAGCAGCCAACTGCCCAACTGGATTGTTCATTTTGCAGTTCCAGCAGTCAATCAGCCTCCCAACAACCCGAACTGTGCCTTATGCATTCTTGGCAGTCGGTCTCCCGACCTCCTGGCCGAAATTGCACAACCTTCGTGATCATTCACCCAAGTATGTTGCAAGTTAGTTCTCATGTCCATTTTCATTTTAGACTGACATATTGCTTTCTATGAGTGTTGCCATGTCTCCAGGTATCACAGGTGTTCATCTGCCTCTCAATAGTACGGGTACAATGGTTTCCAAGAGAGCAGGGATGAAGACACCATTCAGAGCACGCTTGGGGATGTATTCGATCAAGTGCCCATGGGATTACCTACTCATGAAGAAATCCAGTAGTTTGTGGACAAGGACATCAAGCAGCAACATCATGAACAGCAGCTGAAGGGAGCATACCAAATGCAACTAACGCAGCGAATGAAGCGAACGCAACAAATGAAAGAGGAAGGTTGTTGACAACATAGACACTGGGCAAAGTTGCAAGATCAAGCAGATCCACTGATAATGAAAGCAACTTTGGAGACTCAGGCTACGAAGTGACGGCGCGACATGAAGATCGCATGAAGGCAGAAGATGGAACTAAGAAGAAGTTGCATGCGCTGAAGCAACAACTCAGGAAGGACATGAAGCTGCATAGACAGTCCAATGAGTTGCAGTAGGAACAGGAAGAGCAGTGGGTGCAACATACTCTCACGGATGAAACTACACCAGTACAATTTAAGGATCCATCCCAGCAGCTGACACAGAGAAAACATGGTGAGTAGTATTTTTGATCACATGCAAAGGATCTAGCAGCATGCATGTCATTGAGCATATGCATGCAATTCAACCCATTCAACACACTCACCCAGGCAAAGAGAAGGAGCAAGTCCAACTGGGGTTGAACATGCACTTCGGTAAGTTGATGTGCATGACCACCAGCACACACTTGAAGATCAACACGGAAATTATGCATCAGTGTGTTGCCGGTTCAACCGTACCCAAGAAGACCATGCGCATGTTAGCAGACGAGTTGGATGAAGGGGCCGAACCAATGCGGTGGTTGCAACGGAGGAAAGGTTTTGCTTCAGCAAGATGTCACCATGAGGTGCATGCACACCATCACAGACGACCAAGCTTGGCATCATCTCACAAACTTCACCATCACAAGTGTGTCAAAGAGTTGGTCTCACCATAGTGGACTGAGTGTCAGTGATGTCTTGCAAGGCTGCTCAAGCCTCGTTCTATCACATGAGTACATGTGCATTGTAAGGTTGAGTCATGTCAAGTGTAAGTCAAGTGTCAACAATTGGATGTAACAGTGATAGAGTAGGTGAAGAGTCATGAGGGTAGTTGAACTGTCACAAAAGGGGATGTCAAGGGTCACCCCACCCTTTGCTATAAATAGTCCCTCATAACTCATTGTATAGGCTTTTGGTCAGCCAAGCTTTTACTGAGACTATCTTGAAGAATACTTGGACAGTATTGTAACACGCCTTGGCTTCTCCACAGCACGGAGGTAGTACATCTCTTTGACGGAGCAGGCGAATGTGGCTATAGCATTCCATTGATGGGGATAGTAGGTTTACATGGTGTATTGTATGATTGTGACTCACACATCTTTAATAATAAGAGCTAGAACATATTCATGGATATGTTGTTATTCTAGTTGGACTGTTCCAGTTTCCTTAATGATATATGTTATTTAACTTACGTACTTGTATATGAAATGATTTGTATGCAATTATATGAATCTTGTTGTTAATTTGTTGCATATGTTGTTAATGTTGTCACCGTCCGTGTCGACTGCTCTGTCAGACATCAGACAGGCCTTTCTCATGAACCATGTTATATCAACCGTCACACTTATCTCATATTGATCCGTGAGTTATGTTCGTGTTATCTTACCTTGTATGTTGTGATTGTCGCATTCAAGTCAACTGCTCTACCAGAAGATGTGCATGTCCTTTGTGTTGCATGTTCCTAGCCTAGTTGGGACTGATCCCTTTCAACCTGGAACTCACCTTAACTTTCCTCTCCCTTTGAAGTGTTGGAACCTCTCATACTCATTCCTTGACTCACTGCATCAGTCACACCCTTGCTACCGACAGAGTTATCTTACTTTCCTTTGTGCAACATCGTGGTCAAGGAATTACCTTACGACCCACTGCTAGGACTCCTACACCAAATGGTTTGAGGTGTAATTGGGACTTCTTACTGGGGAGATCTCCTTGAAATGTTGGCGGGTCCAACACCGTCAACATTTCTGGCGCTAGAAGGAGGGCTTGATGACAAGCAGTGTCCTCTCATCCAATTTTGAACCTTTGCATATCTTTCATGGAGTCTTGCATTCTTCTTCCCCCGAGGTGTTTTTCGAATCGTGAAGATGTCTCAATCTCAGGGAATCTTTTCAATCTCTTATCCACTCACATGCATGGTGGTGAAGGAAAAGTGGCTTGGCCTGAGCACTTACATAACATTCTTTCCATGATTTATGAGGAAGATGAGTTTACTGACGAATAGGGCAGTCTGTTGCTTGCATTCACACTTCGTGAATCTCCATTTCGTTGGGTGCTCAGCCTACCGGCTAACACCATGCACTCATGTGAGCACTTCTGTGATCTTATTGAAGACATGTTCTATCATTTTGATCCAGACCATCTTGACCGGAAACTATTATATCAATGGAGGGCTCCGCATGAATCCGTTATTAAGTTTTGGCAGCGCTTCCGTGACTTACAATTTCAATCTGCGAGGAGCTAGATGAATTTTTCTTATCTCTAGGACCGGTTCGAGTACTATCTTAAGAAATCTACCTGTCCTAAGAGGAAGCTTGATGTCAAGCCTCGCTCAATCTTCTTCGTTGATGGAACTATGCAATCTCATGTGGGAGCAGGCACTGTCTCAACAGACTGTCCACCTCCCTCTCATTCAACAGTTCCACCATCTCCTTGTGATGTTAAGGATCATGTTCACACACCTGTGCAACCTTCATACCCTCCCAACATCACTCCACACAATTTTAGTGCAGATTTGGTTGTGAGTCCTTCGAGTCCTCATATGCATTCTTTTTTTCAACCTCCATCTTCGCACCCAGGTGTTCCTCCGGATGATGTAGTCTTGTGTTGATCCATTTTGAACTATTCACTTGTTGTGAATGAGTAAAAACCCACTGACGAAGTTGGTGTTGCACAACCAAAATGCATTGTCATTCATGAAGAGTATGAGTGGGAGATTCAGCATCAACACTCAGCGAAGGATGACTCCCTTCCATCCGAGCCCCCTTTGTTCTTTCCTAACATCATTGGTGAACCTTCCATCCATGATTTTTCATTTGTGTCTTCATCTAAGGATGCACCCATTGTTGATCTTTCGCAGGACACACTGTATGTTAGCCCATCATCCAACAATGGAGAGGACCAATCATTCATTGAAAATCCACTTGATCTTTCATCTACTCTTTCCAAAAATGCAAAGGGTGAACATCCTTCCTTCTCATCTACCCCTCTGTGTGATTCGTCAAATCATGAGGATGCCGACCAACATCCTGAATTTTCTGATCTTGGTTGTCGTGATCTCTTCACCTCATCATCTGATCACGATGTTGATTCACTCATTGTTAATCCATTTAATCCACTGGTCTATGAAGATCCATATGTCAACGAAGTCGAAACCCCACAGACCGTTGAGGCACTTTAGCCCGAGTTGATGGTTATGTCAGGCCCTCACTATCCTGAGGTTGGTTTCGCTTTCGATTAGGAAATTTCTCAAACACTCAAGGCTCCTCATCACTCATCTATATGCACTCAATATCAATCTAACACTCAAATCACACTTCCTCCACTCAAACTGCAAGATCCCATTACTCATGCATTGGATGAGTCTTATATTGTAAGCACTCATGTGCAATGCAAGTTATCCTTGTTTCTTTCATTTGCTTGCATGTCACAGTCAAGAGTGTGCTTGTGCTTCAAAGTTGCACGTAGTGTCACACAACAACATGATAAGTCCACGGACTATCTGTCATGCACATTCACTCACTCATGTCGCGTGGGCACTTTGAAACACGAAGTGTGGTTGTCTTCATTGTTATATCTTTCTTGTATGCCGGTCCACACAACTGGGTTACTCGCGAACCAAGCCTTCACCAACATGGGTCTACCAATGCACCGGTGGCTACATTGGAAGTATCACTTCACGTGATCAAGCCAATGCACTTTTAGTGTAGGAGTAGGAGTAGTGTTTGCTTTCAGTTGTTTGCTTGCATGCTTTTTTTCTTTCATGCTTTGATTGCTTGTTTGTGCACTTGCTTCGCTTTCATTTTTTATTTTGCTCTTATTTTGAATTGTTGATTGTTAGTTCGTTCACTTGTTTCGTTCCTAGGTTAGTTCACATGAAACCATGTGTGACTCATGAAATGAGCTGGGTAAAGTATAAGAGGGTTTGTACAGCTATCACTACTTGGTTATATGTCATCTTGCCTATGTATGATGAACTTGTTACTCTTAGTCCATGATACGTCGAAGGAAAATAAGTACTCTTCAAAGTGAACCTTGGTGTAAACACAACGCTTTCACGCTAACTACTGTCACCTGCTCTAGTTGGTTGTTTTTTGGTTAACCCTTGTCATCTCAATCAAGTAGAGTAAGGTGAGGGGGAAAACCTTAACAAGCACATCATAGATACAATAAACTAATTCTCTGCTGGAACAACCTCTTCTGCTCTCAATAAGTTGGGATCCCTCTTTCGCCTCTGAAATGAATAAGTGCTATGCACAGTGAAAAATGATAAGAATGAAACGTCAAAAAAAAAAATGAAAAACGAATAAGGTGAAAGAAGAGAAAGGCTTCCTACGCAGGGAGGTGATGCAAGTAACTCCGTCGGGGTACTGACCAGGCTCATTGGCAGTGGAGCCATGCTTGTGTTCCTATGTGACTCCATCGAGGTACTGTCCAAGCCTGCTGGTAGTGGAGCAACACCAGAGATGAAACTTAGACTCTGACGACTATACTGCTTGTGCACTTATATACCCCTCGACCCTAATTGAAACAACTATGTTGCCTTGGCTTGGAATGTGTGTCAATAGACCAAGATTCTAGCAGATTCTACATCTTACAATCAAGCTAGTGTTAAGCCAAGATGAGTTGAGAGTTGAACAATACTTTCGGAGGTGTTAGACTTGCTTTTCACGAACAAGGTCCATTCAAAGAGCTGGAGTTCTACCAGTGTGTCGCCAAGTGTTGTAGTGGCTACAACCACCCTCCAAAATTTTTCCTTAGCCTATTTTGGAGCCTCCCTACCAACCTTCACAGCAGCTTTCCTTTCTTCATCAAGTCCTCAAGCTTCAGCTTTCTTACTCAAAGGCAGCATGTCGATCACAGTTTGATTTTTTCCCTTCACAGGATTCTCACCCAAACTTGGTCCAGATACAAGCTGAGAAGCTTCCCAGTGAAATTTGTGCATTTCTGGAGGGAAACCAGCCTTCCCTCCAGGAATTGTGAAATTCCCTCTAACAGCCTGCTAGGCTCTAGGATTGCACAATCCTACCAGCCAACCATCCCAGCAGGATTTGCGCAATTTTTTCCATCAAGAAGCTGTTCAGCCCAGGATTTGCGCAAATATGGGCAGCAGTCAATTGCTCTGCCCAGAAATTGTGCAATTCCCTTGGGAATTCAGCCCAGCTTACAGTCAGAAATGCACATTTTTCAACAATAGTTGAAAATTCGCTTGCATGTGCAGCTGAGTTGATCGGTTCCCTCCAGGACTGAGCAAAATAGACTTGCATGCATATGCTACTTTTCTCAAGGTAGCATGCAAAGGCATCCCTTGTTTCAGGGATCTATGTTTAGTAGTTGGAGGTTACATACAAGGAATAATTCAAAAACCTCCCTCCAACTGTCGCTTCCCCTAGATTTGTGGCATGCACGTAAAAGCCTCAGTGTTATCAAAACTCATCAACCGGACGTTGTATGGCTCATTCCTCACATCAAACTTGCATCTCTAGCATCCCACACCACATCTAGGAGCAGTCGGCACATTCAGCTCAGGTTTTTTGGGGTAATCCCGCTTTCCTTGCCTTATGCTGCATTTCTGTCACTTTTTGTGTTTTCGCTTGTGGGAGTATTGTTTGCTTGATTTTTTTGAAATGCCTGTTGTCATTTACATATATTCTAGCTTGTCCTAGCTTTGTTTCAATTTTCATTGCTATCTCATTGTTGTCACATGCATGAAAATGTTTTGCGTGGACATTCACCCAACTGGCAAACGGCCTCACCCACATGCATGTTGATCTATTTCCTCAATCTTCTATTCATGTTTTGCATGCACTGTTTATCACTTCTGCTATCACTTAGTGTCACCATGCATTTCATCGACTTACTTGCTTTCAGTTGCCCATCGACGAGTCGGGCCAACCTTGGCCCGGTCTCTGCCTTCACCAAGGCTGCATTGTGCAATATGGAGAAGGAAGGCTTACGTTCCCCTCCAGATCTGGTATTCTTTCCTAGCACTGGCCTCCTATACTGAATTGCACATTTTTGGAGGTTAGTGGCTGCTTGGCCCAAAAAATTTCGCAAATCTGTCTCTGGGCCAACAGTCTTTCCCAGCTGGAATCGCACATTCCGCAATCCCAATTGACAACTTCCCAACTGGATTGTACATTTTACATTTCCAGTGGCCAGTCAGCCTCCCAGTAGCCCAGACTGTGCCTTGTGCATCCTTGGCAGTCGGTCTCCTGACCTCCTGGCTAAAATTACGCAACCTTCATGATCATTCACCCTGGTATGTTGCAAGTCAGTTCTCATGTTCATTTTGGTTTTCAACTAACAAATTGCTTGCTATGAGTGTTTCCATGTCTCTGGTTATCACAGGTGTTCATCTGCCTCTTAGCAGTATAAGTACAACGATTTCCAAGAGAGCAGGGATGAACACTGTTCAGATAACACTTGGGGATGCAGTCGATCAAGTGTCCATGGGCTTACCTACTCACGAAGACATCAAGTAGTTTGTGGATAAAGACATCAAGAAGCAGCATCATGAACTTCAGCTGAAGGCAATATACCAAATGCAATGAACACAGTGAATGAATCGAACGCAACAAATGCAAGAGGAAGGCTTTTGACAACATAGAGGTGGCAAAGTTGCAAGATCAAGCAGATCCACTGATAATGAAAGCAACTTTGGAGACTCAGGCTACGAAGTGATGGCGCGACATGAATATCGTGCGAAGGCAGAATATGGAACTAAGAAGAATTTTCATGTGCTGAAGCAACAACTCAGGAAGGACATGAAGCTACACAGACAGTCCAATGAGTTGCAGCAGGAATAGGAACAGCAGTGCGCGCAACATACACTCATAGATGAAACTATGCCAGTACAAGTTAAGGATCCATCCCAACAACTGACACAGAGCAAACATGGTGAGTAGTGTTTTTGATCGCATGCAAAGGATCCAGCAACATGCATGTTGTTGAGCGCACTAATGCAATTCAACCCATTCAACACACTCACCCAGGCGAAGACAAGGAGAAAGTCCAATTGGGGTTGAACATGCACTTTGGCAAGTTGATGCGCATGACCACCAACACACACTTGAAGATCAGCACGGACACTATGCATCAGTGTGTTGTCAGTTCAACCATACCCAAGAAGACCATGCACATGTTAGCAGATGAGTTGGATGAAGGGGCCGAACCAATGCACCGTTGCAACGGAGGCATGAGTTCACTTTAGCAAGATGTCACCATGAGGTGCATGCACACCATCACAGATGACCAAGCTTGGCATCGGCACACCAGCTTCACCATCACAAGCTTGTCAAAGAGTTGGTCTCAACACAGCAGACCGAGTGTTAGTGATGTCTTGCAAGGCTTGCTCAAGCCATGTTGTCTCACATGATTACATGTGCATTGTAATGTTGAGTCATGTCAAGTGTAAGTCGAGTGTCAACAGTTGGATATAACAATCATAGAGTAGGTGAAGAGTCATGATGGTAGTTGAACTATCACAAAGGGGAATGTCAAGGGTCACCCCACCTTTTGCTATAAACAGTCCCTCATAACTCATTGTATAGGCTTTTGGTCAGCCAAACTTCTACTAAGACTATCTTGAAGAAGACTTGGACAATATTGTAACACGCCTTGGCTTCTCCACTGCATGGAGCTAGTACATCTCTTTGAAGGAGCAGGGGGATGTGGCTGTAACGTTCCATTGATGGGGCTAGCAGGTTTACATGGTGTATTTTATGATTGTGACTCCCACTTATTTAATAATAAGAGCCAGCACATTTTCATGCATATGTTGGTATTGTAGTTGGATTGTTCTAGTTGCCTTAAAGACATATGTTTCTTAACTTACGTACTTGTATATGAACTGATTTGTATGAAATTATATGAATCTTGTTGTTAATGGGTTGCATATGCTGTTAATGTTGTCACTGTTCGTGTCGAATGCTCTGTCGAACATCAAATAGACCTTTCTCATGAACCTTGTTATATCAATCGGAACACTTGTCTCAGACTGATCCATGAGTGTTGTTCGTGTTATCTTACCTTGTATGTTGTGACTTCCGCATCCGTGTCGACTGCTTTGCCAGAAGTTGTGCATTTCCTTTGTGTTGTGTGTTCCTAGCCGAGTTTGGACTGATCCCTTTCAACCTGGAACTCACCTTCACCTTCCTCTCCCTTCGAAGTGTTGGAACCTCTCATACTCATTCCTTGACTCACTGCATCAGTCACACCCTTCCTACTGACAGAGTTATCTTACTTGCCTTTGTGCGACATCACAGTCAAGGAGTTACCTTACAACCCATAGTTGGGACTCCTACACCAAACTGTCTAAGGTCTAATTGGGACTTCTTACCAGGGAGATCTCCTTGACATGTTGGCAGGTCCAACACCATCAACACACAATTAGGTTAGGATTCAGATTAGTTTCATTTTAGTTTCTCCCTCTCTTGCACTCATTTTGCACTTATTATCTTTAGTATTTCTTGTATTTTCTTACTAATGTCTTCCAACATGTTTGGTTTAGCCTCCTTTGTTTGTGATTTGGTTTCTCTTCCTTTTTGTGTCGTGTATTTTCCTTTCTGTTCTATTGATAATACTTTTCATGAAGGGTGTACTATTTGGCCTCGAAAGGACAATGTGGAAAAACAGAGAAGGACTTTGTGACAATGCAACATTTGGCTAACTCTCCATCCTTCTTCCTTGTCTTGGTTACACCTTTTGGTCGATCCTTGCGTTAGGAAAGCCTTGTGTCGAACCATGATCTCCATGTCTATTTTGAAAACCTCATTCCTACACTCGTTCTTTATGTTTCGGCGTTTTCAGGCTGATCTAATCAAGTAGAGAATGACAAGGGAAAAATCTAAATGAGCAAACCTAAATTAGAGGTCTCTATATGCTTCTCTAAAGGAACAACCTCTCCTGCTCTCAATAATTTAGGATCCCTCTTCCGCCCATAAATAAATAAGTGTCAATGCACAATCCTCTTTAAATAAATAAATAAAGGTGAAAGAAGAGAAAGGCTTCCTGCGTAGATAGGTGAAGCAAGCTACACTCCATCGGGGTACTATCTAGGCTTGATGGCAGCAGAGAAATGTTTGTGTTCCTCAAATGACTCTGTCGGGGTACTGTCTAGGCCTGTTAGCAGTGGAGAAACACTAGATATGAAAAAATACTCTCTGAAAATCTAAAGCTCGCGAACTTCATTACCCTTTCCTGATTCGAAACATTGTGTGATCACTAACCTTATGTTTATGTTTAACCAAGTAAATGAATGAAGGGGACTATGTTTATGCATGGGATAAATGGGGAAGCCATGGTAATCTCAATGATGAATCAATACTCCCTAAATAACTAGACCCTGCACGAAAGAATTAACCAAGACAAACAAGTTGGAGTTATACCAGTGTATCGCCAAGTGTTGTCGCTGTGACAAACACCCTCCAAAAATTTTCCTACACTCAAATTTTGGAGCCTATTGTGGATCCTACGATTGGTTCTTCAGTTTTCACTTCTTGGGCAGTTGATGCTTTTGAGCTCCCTTCTTAGATTGGAAGTGTCCAAGTCACTTGCTCACACATGCTCAGCCAGTAACAAGTCCATGAGCACATTATTTTACGCAAGCTTAAACAAGCATAGAACGGTCCATCAACATTGTTCATGTGCGATGTCCAATCCATGTCGATAATTAATGCTCACTAACATTGACAATTTCTCACTTCTAGCTGTGATTGTACTTCTATTTCGCTAAGTTTTGCAAATTGTTGCTTCACACACCTTTATTTTCACATGTGTGTTTTCATGTTTTCGGTTGTCACTTTTTATTTCTTTCCCTTGAATTAGTGTCATTTTCATGTTATCTTCGCCCTAGAAAGTGTTGTTTTCACCGTTGTTTGCATATTGCAAGTGTTGTTTGCACTTTTATTTTCATATAGAAAGTGTCGCCTTTTGCATAGGAATTATCGCTTATCATGTAAAGTGGAGTTTTCGTTTGTTTCAAGGGGAAATATTTGTGATAATGAGTTTTTCTTATCATGTATACATTCTCCGCACTCATTTCCAAATTTTCATGCCCTGTCACACAAGTGTCGTCATTGTTGTCACAAAGTGTATCTTTAGGGTCGCACTTGAAATGGGTTGTCGCAATGTTGTTGCATTGAGGAAAGTATGTTGTTCACGTGTTCTGAGTGTCTCGAGTTGTATCGTCAAGTGAACTAAGTGTGTGATCATGTTCAAGTCTTTCTTTTATTCAACTTCCTCTCATTAATCCAACACATGGTCAAAACTAAAAAAACCCTCGAGTGGGCCACTCAGCCTCATCCAGCCTCCCTAAACTACGCACTATGTAGTCTCTTCCTCCTAGAACTGCGCATTTTGCAATGTTAGTGCTCAAGCCCATCCCTTGAGTCCTAGAACTGCGCAATATTTCTCTCCAATCAAGCCAGCACTATGCATTGTGTAGTCACAGTCCTCAAGCCTCAATATTGAGCTCCTAAACTATGAAACTATGTAATCACTTGGCATCATGTCCTTCCAATACTGCGCATTTCACAATTTCAGTGCTCAAGCTCAAGTGTTGGCATCCAAAACTGCAGAATCATGCCCTTTCACCAGGCCTGAAATGCGCATTGCACAGTCTCAGACTTCAATCCCAACCCTTGAGCTCGTGAGTTATGCAACTACGCAAACACCTGGCCTCCTATACCTTCTAGAACTGCGTAGTTGGTTCAAACAGTGCAAAACCCCTCAGCCTGGATCATTGACGCCCAAATTTGTGCAATCTTCTTGCCCAGTCCAACTTGAACTGTGCATTATGTAGTCTCAAGGCTCAAGCTTCACCCCTAAATGCCTGAGTTGTATAGTAAATATGCCTCCCCCTCAACTTTTCACCTGGTTTCGACTCAGTGAGTAGACATTAGTGGAATTTTGAGGTCTAAAATGGGCCTCCTAAGAAAAATGTACAACCAAAAGAAAATTGATAAGAACCAATAGGATTCAAGATGATGATGTCGACCATGGGGGCTGATTCATCATTTTTGGAGTAAAAAAGTAAAAATAATAAAAAATAATAAAATAATAAAACTATTTTTTCAACTTGTATTTTCAACTTATCTCCTAAGGTTTTACTCAAATTTCAAGTGGGAGTACTCGTTGAATGCAAAATTCAATTCCTCATCCAAGGAATACCCATGTTGCATACTTTCGATGGAACCTGCTACATAAAAAAATGAGAAATACATGAAAAAGCATTATTGCAATTTCATTTTTCATGTTTTTCTCAGTTTTCATGTAGTAGAGTCCATCGAAAGTATGCAACATGGGTACTCCTTGGATGAGGAATCAAATTTTGCATCCAAGGAGTGTTTCTACTTGAAATTTCAGTAAACCCAAAGGGAGATAAGTTGAAAATACGATTTGAAAAAATAGTTTTTTCTTTTTTCCCTCTAAATTTTGATGATTTAATCTAATCTTATTTTATTATTTCCACTATTATTTTATAATTTCCTTACGAGGCCCATTTTAGACCTCAAAATTCCCATAATGTCATCATGCAACATCTAAGACTAAGAGTTTATCGGATTGATATTGTCTTGTCATGAGTGGATTGCAAATGTAGGTACTCTATCATGCTATGGCAAGATGATGAAGAAGGAGATGGAGAAGGAGGACATGCTAGAAGACACCTAAGGATCTGAGGAGATAAGATGATCATCAGGAAAGAAGATGAAGGAAAATTGGACTATAACAGAAGATGGAAGATCAAGACCACATTGAAGACTCCTTATCTTCAATTCATAAGGAGGAGGAAGAAGAAGAACATGCACCATATTTTCAAGAAGACACAAAGAAAGCAGCAGCAAAACGTGACTTGACATTTCCATGTCATCATGCATTCCATGTCATCAGTGTCATGTCATGTCGTGTCATGAGCCATCATGTGCCACATCATTCATGATTATGTAATTCTATATTTGGAAAGGTAAAGTGAAGTAGAAGTCCAAGAGTCATCTATGTAATGTGAAGAGTCATGTAGGAAGTCAAAAATTCATGAGAAGTCAAACAGTCATGAGGGTAGTCCAAGAGTCATAAGGGAGGTGAAGGATCACCCCATTTGTTATATATACACCTCATTATACATGTAAAACAATTTTTCAACTTGGCTTCTCCCATAAGGCATTAGAGAGACAGAGTTAGTACTTTTGGGGAGCAAGTCGTGGCTCCAATGCTCCACTATTGGAGCTAGTGATACTCGTTGTATTCATGTATCTTAGGACTTTTACTTAATACTTGAAACCTGATGGCCGGCATGTTTTCATGCATGGATTATGAATATTTGTAATAATGTTCTATGAATATTTATGATTCATGTTTTCTTTCACCTGTACTAGAGTATTTGAATTATTTTGGTTATTTAGTGCTTATCTAATTCAAGATGTGTTGTAATGGTTGTAAACAATCATTGCATCTATGTAGAATACTCTACTTGACGTTAAGCAATTATTTTTCGCTTGTGTGCACCACCACTAGGGTGGTACTATTACCTCTCTCTTAGAGGCCCACCTTTCCTCCCTCCGCACTAGAAGAACCTCGATATACCTGCAACCGAACATTCACCAGGCACACATGTTTTTCACAAAGACACATATACGTTTCTCTCTCTTGCCAACTGTTTAAGCCAAGGAAAATCTATAATAAAATATGGCAACCAGGATGATACTCTGGATGGGGCTCCTATTCCAAATGGTATGAGGTCTAATTGGGACATCACATCAGGGAGACCCCTTGGTTGACGGATTTCCAGCACCGTCAACAATTTCTTGAAGGGCATGGTTCGGAATGGGGAACGGGAAATGGTTTAGGAAGTGGAAGTGTACTTTTCACTCTTGGAGGGGGCATGGCGCACTTCTGAATAGCGAAGGATTCTTGATCATGGCTTCAAAGTGTGCTCACGTGCTCTTGGCCTTAATGGGTTTGTTTTGAAATCAAAATTTGTCTAAGTCTGGAAGATAGGAAAAGGGACGAACATGATGAGTTTTAGACATAAAACCATGTGCGACACATACCAACTCATCACGAAAACTCAGACAAGCTTGAACAACGATAAGTATACATTAAAACACTACTTTTCATGGATTCCCCAAGTACAACGATGGAAGTGTGTGCAAATGCGACCAAAAAGTGTCGTTTTACAACAACAAAGATGTTACGACCATGAAATACACCAAATATGTTCTACTCAATGTGATGACACTTGAGAACACTCAAGAACACTTGAAACATATAGGATGACATGAAATGACACTTGAAGACCAAGTTGATACTTGACACACCGATAAAGTAGGCTCCAAAGTTCGAATGTCATGAAATTTTTTGGAGGGTGTTTTAGCAACGACAACACATAGTTTAACCTTTTTCTGTCTCTCTCTCATATTTTCGTCCCTTCAAGGCAAGCCGATATGCTAGCACTAGGTTGAATTCAACTAGGAAGAGTGTGTTGGCCTGTGAAAGAGTTTCACACATGGTCTATGTCTCATCGCATCAAAATCCATCATTTTCCATAATAAAGTCTTCCTCTTTAGGGTTCTTGTTACAATCCCTAGGTAATTTTTCCCTAGGGAAAACCCTAACCTAAACCCTACACCATTCTTGACAATTTCCATGACACATTACAAGCCCCATATTCCACCTCCATTCTTTGGGTCTAACTTGTCATTGGTTTACTGGGATTTGGCACCCTCGTGTCCACACTCATTGAGTAGAGTTGGAAAACATTGCCCTGGAGGTTGGTTCAGCTAAAAGTAGTAGAAAACATATCATGGACACAACAAAAGAAAAATAAATTCAAAATGAAAAAGGTGGTCGGGACATAAGTTATCACGTGGGAAAAATCCTAGCACGACCTCTACCCTCCTCATTAGCCATCACCTGGTTCCTGACCACATGATGCTCATTTACATCAGAAGGAACCTTTGCATGTCTCAACCCTAATGAGAAATTAAATGTTTCATTTTAAGGGGTAATATTGAATGTTACATCATAAGGGAGAGCTCTAACCCTTGAGAGGTGCACCGTAATACAAAGAATTATCAAAAAAAATTAAAAGGCTCACTAGAGGGGTGTAAAATGTAGGTCGAGCAAGGTAACTCATGCCTCCATGATTTATCCCTTCATACATTCATACACTCAAGATGTGGACTCCCCATCAATTGATTCCCTTGATCATGGCACTTGGCCATGAAGCCTTCCCCCTCCTCATTTCCATACATTTACACTAACACCTATTGATTGAGGGGTTAACCTCAAAAATGCTACTTCTACTTGAGGGCTAGAAGCACCTAATAGGATTGACCATTAGCGACCTCTATCAAGTTAGGGAACACCTTTATGGGACTTCGTCTAGTTAGATATGAGAAGGTGATCCAAGTTTGAAGTATTAATATGCCCTGAAAATCCAAGTTTGGTCCACTTAGATGCTCATATGATCTTAGTCTTTAATGGATGGTTTCTTTCACTATAGCTCATGTTGGTTTTTTCAAGTGGTCCACATCAACCCAAGTCTTGAGGGCACGCACTCCAAAGGTACCCATGGCCTTTCAAGAGAGATAGATGATTTAGTAGATGAAGTGTTGAGAGCATTGGGCCTCATGATGACTTGAGCATATGTTACATGTCCTAGAGCACCCTTGGGACCCAGGACATTGGTCTACCTTGACCTAGGATAAAGGCTTCTTCATGATTGCACTATTGGACCTAGCATGCCCCAAAGCTAGCCTTAACACTACTTGATGGGTAGGTCATGATTCAAAGCCCAGATGAGGAAGGTCATCCATGAGAGACTAAGGAGGGATTGTTGCACTTGATGGAGTCATAACATTGGAGAAAGAAGTAAATATTTGGACCATTGGAGACCCATGGAAATGACATGGAGACACCCTAGTTGGTTTGGGACCACATAGTGGGACTTGAGGCAGGTTTGAGGGACATTCCTCAAATTTTGGATGATATTGGCACTCAGACAATTTTTCAGCCTTCATCACACCTTCGCATGAAATTTGGAGCCCACAAAGGGCATGACATCAACATTTATGAGGCTACAGCTCACAAGTGTGGGCATTTATGGCTTGTTTTAGCATTGAGCTAGTGGGTTGGCTTGTAACCCAAGGTTCATTTCAAACTTGTTTTAAGAACTTCATTAGTTAAAATTTATTGAGGTAGACCTCATATAAATAGAGGTCACCTCATTTGTATTTCTCATCATCACTTGTGTAATAATTCAACCACCTTAGAGGATTTCAACCGACCTAAAAGTGTCTCGTATTCTTGTGGAGGTGTGATCTATTGTGGAGATTTTGCTTTTGCAGACTACCTCTTGTTGTGGAGACATCATTTTGAGATAATAAAGGACTTGTACATGCATTTTTTCTAAGTACTCTTTTTGTTGATTATCTTTTGAATGGTTATTGCATGGAATGGTTGTTGTTAGGTTTATGTGCTAGTATTATTGAATATTTTTCTTTGAAAACTTGGCAAGTATTGCATATATTAACTAAAAGAATGTATGGAAATTCCTTGAATGAATCATCATGTTAAACTCTCTTCATAACTTTATCCCCTTATCAAATGATAACAAGGGTTTTTCTTGCCCTTACTCCATACTACAGTTTGATATTTCCATTAGTAGATCTCCCTTAGACTCCATTACCCAAGGATCAAGCACTAGCCATCCACATAGGTTATCACACCATAGAAAAGCATATTTTAACATTTTTTGTCTCTCCCTCACAGTTTTGGCCCTTCAAGAAAATTTGTTAGGCTAGGGCTAGGGTAAAATTCAACTAGGAAGAGTGTGTTGGGCTATGGAAGGGTTATACACATGGTTTATGCCTCATTACATCAAAATCAATCATTTTCAATAGTAAATTCTTCCTCTTTAGAGCTGATGTCACAAGCCCTAGGTAAATTAGCCCTAAGGTAAACCCTAACCTAACCCTAGGCCTCAACTTAGGGATTTTTGAAAGCTTGTGGCTCCCATTGTTGATCATGTCCATCTATAGAAAGCCATTTCTTGGCCTTATGTACCTTGGCAACCCTTTTTCCTTGCTTATTCATTTAACCCTAGGTCACAAGTGCCCTAAATAGGCCTCTTGGAGTGCACGCTTTTCCTTATCTTTGTTGGATTGAGCCTTATTCTTAAGTTAATTGACATTCATGAACCTATCAGTAATCACCTCTAACACATATACATTGAATACCTATAAGGTGACCAATACAAGGAAGTCTCCCTTGTGGTGAAGGTATACTAAAGAGAAAGAGGTGGTGAGTTGTTGTGATAGTGGACCTCTATCTCATAGTGTTGTCCTTTGATATGGCTCTTGTCTTGGGAGCCCCCTCACAAGACCTACTAGATTATGAGGTAGCACCATGTTCATGGACATGGGCAGTGTTGGGATGCAGCCTTGAATGAAATTTGTGAGGACTTGGAGTTAGTTTTCAAAAGAAACAAATGGAGTTGCAAATTAGATTTCTTAGTCGATTTGGATATGAGGAAGTGTGCATTCTTGTGCTTGGACATATAGACTATAATGATCACTCAATTTTTTTGGGCATAAAGGATTGTAGGTGCAGAAGTGCATTAATAGGTTGGTTGAGTAGTAGTTGTCAGTTGGTACACTAAACAAAGTATTATTTTGTAAAGGATAACCTTTGAACTAAGTTTAAATAGTGGATGCATGAGGCAATTGAGCAGTGAGTTTAGAGGAGGTGACAATGTGTGAAGTAACAAGATTAACATTAAATGAATCTGCGAAGTAGAATTTGGTTGTTTGGGCCATTTGAAAAAGCAACTTGCACATTTTGGAACTTATAAGGTTGTTATGGGTTGTAACATACCCCCTCCTAATCCTCATCATAACACTGGTTAAGAGCAGGTGGTTACAATGTTGACCCAAAATCCAAGGTGCCAATATGGAAATGGAGTCTAAAATCTCGATCTCATCAACTTACTTAAAAGTCTTAGTTCAACATCACCATTGCGTTCGTCTCATCAAGACGATTCCGATGATATAAAACTTTACTTAAATCTCACTTGAATCAGAAGATGTGACCATTTGAATTTCTAACAAATCAGAAGATGCCATGTCATCAACTTAGCCATGTGGCAACCATGCCATGATACATGTTTCCTTTTGTTGCTACTGAGTCTTGCTATGTGTCACCACACACACTCAATTTTTAGTGCATTAATAGATATAATTGATATATGTTTGGAAATTATAGAGAGGGGGTGTGAATCAGTAATTTTAAGCTTCAAGTTTTTCTCAACATAAATTTCTTCTTATGCAGTTAATGACTTATGTATATGCTCAATTATTAATGGTTTCCTTTTGTAGTTACCAGAGAGAGAGAAATTTGCAGATATACTTATTCATAATTCAAGAAAATTCACACAACATTCAAGAAACAACACATGAAGGCACCAGATATAAGTGGAAACCCATAAGGGAGAAAACCACGAATTTTTGGTTGAAAGTGATGTGAAGGCAAGCTCCTACTTCCCAATTACATCATATTTTTTTAGGCTCCAACCTACAATAGGTTGCTACCTCAAGGAAGCTCTGGTTCCTAGAAATTTTTCTACAAACTACAACCCACGGGAGGCTCCTACCTCAACAAGCTACAACCTATTCTTGATCAACCTACAACTTGAAAGGAGACTGCAATATCCCAATCACAATACAGAGTCAAGTTTTATGGTTACCTTATATTAATTTCTTCTCTCAAGTCTGTTGCTCACCTTGTCTACTTCTCTTCTTCAATGTTGTTCCTCTTCTGTTACTTTTCTCTTCTTCTCAACCCAAAAAGTTGCTCATGAAACCTCTCATACAAATTGCTTAACACAAAAAATTCATCTTCCCATTCAACAACGTATATTTTAGAAGCATAGCTTATTGGCTGTTCGTATTCTATGCAGGGATATGAAATGAAGAGTTGTCTCTTGGTCTTCCAAAGTTGTTCACAATCTGTCTCTTCATTTTCAAATCTAAAAATCAGAAATTTGTAAAATAAAATAGAATTGAAATAATACATATCAGCAATAATGATTACTAGAGACAAATGAGATTTGTATTAGCTACATTTTCCAAACTTGTACCATACATTTTCCTGTTTAATGAAAGCATATATTTTACAGCTTATGTCTCAATATATCATGTCCCATTTTTACATCAAATTTAACCAATCAACATATTTAATAATCAACCTTCACAATGATCAATATGGTTAGCGATGATCAGCCTTTTCACTTCAAAAAACCTTAACACAATCAACAACATTCAGAAAAAACATTCAGATTAATGACAGCAAGCATCCTTGACATCAATGCCCTCGTTTCCAACATTCCCCCCTATGGCATTGATGGAAACACAACAATTTATTCTCATGTTTGTCATCTTCTTCTACCTCTGCTTACCTCCCCCTTTGACATCAATGACAAGGGCTTTACTTCTCCTTTTGAAAAGAATTTAAAAAATCTTCTCTTGCAGGACCTAAAAATAGAAGCAATGTAGATACCAAAAGAAGTCAAGACATCAAATTATGAAACCATGCATGTCAATGGAATTTCAATGCTGGACAATATAGTGTTTGTAATTACAAACACTACTCCAAAAAGCATTGAATAAATTCATTCAAAAAAAGCTTCTTTAGTGTATTTCCATGTTAGGGCACAAAACCCTAAAATCCAATTGTTTTTCATAAATCGACATGCATTTTTCTAATTAATACCGGAAAAAAAGCATTCAGCGATTCAAATACTAATCAAATAAGGTTGCATATTATATTCGAATTATATATATATATATATAGAGAGATATATATATATATATATATATATGATATTGTTGTAGCTCATCTTTCACTATGTTAAAAATGTAAAGAAATCGTATATCTCAAAAATAAAAATAAAAATAAAAAATAAAAAAAATATCATAATAGAAAAGTCAAAGTTATTTTGATGGTGGTTGATTTTAAAATGAACGAGATTAATGTTGGACTGAGATGGTGCATGATTGGATTGATTTTACACAGTTCAACAGGACCTAGCGAAAAAGTTAATTGTTAATCGGACGATTTTGGCGAACGATGTTGGCGGGTTGAGTGCCTCTGTAGTGAATTTGGTGGGTAAACCACTTTCATTAGATCAATGGATTGGATCCTCTGTGGTATCACTCGTAGATGGGCCCACTTACCACCACGGGTCGCCCCGTGAGTGGTAAGTGGATTCTATTGGAATTCTGCAACAAGCGAGCGAAGCAATTTAATCAAGCAAGCGGGGATTGAAGAGAGGAATTGAAGAAATTATTGATTTGGATGATGAATTCAGCCACAGTTCTAAGAAATCAAAGCTACAGGGAGAAGAAAAGGGATCTGAGCCTTTGGCAGAAATTTCCTCCACTTCAATTTCTTTTCAATTACAATTGGGAGAAGTGAGGTGCACACCTTCTTCTCCTATTATTGAAGAGACTCAACAGAGCTTTGTTTATATTTTGAAGGAATCATATGAATAGAATGGAGAAAAGAACAAGAAGATTAGGGAGAAAAAAATTTCTCAACTTGAAGCCCAATCAATGTTAGAGTATCACATCGGGTTGCTATCAGCCATGGATTTGGAAAGAAATCAAGTTAAACTATATTTTTCTCATCCCTCTTCTTTGACAGTTTCCTCGGCAACAGGATTCAAAACTGTAAATCTAACTATGGATGCAAGAGATATTCCCTTTCCTAATAAAATCAATCTACACAGGAAAAAAGGAGAACTCATTTATAGTGATATGAGCAAAACATCATTGGCAGCCAGTAAAACAAAAGATTTATTGGAAAAGGTAATAAATCAACTAAAGCTAAGAAAAGAAAAATCCAGAGCCTTGCATAACCAAATTGAGGAACTAAGGAAGTTGATTGTCAATCTTGGGGTAAACCCTGACGATAGATATTTTGTACATAAGCTTTTACAGGGAGGAAAATTAGAGATTCAGGCGTTGAGGAAGAAATTAAAATTACCTGCAGTTGAGCATGTTATGGCCCCATAGGTTTCCCATGTTGAAAAGGAGAAAGAACTTATAACCAAAGAATTACTGGAAAGAAACATGGAAGTAGCTGCCTTGAAGGAGTCAAATGCCAGCTTGCAGCAAAAGATAGATACTCGTGTCTACACAATTTTAGTGCAACCAAATTTAGAAGATCCTGATGATAAACTAACCAAGGTTATGACAAAATTGAAGATCTCAGAAGATGAAATGAAGAAAATTCAGAAAAGTCTAGATGATACCAAAGAACATTTAAAATTTAAGGAGAGACAGTTGAATATGGCAAAAGAAAGTGCTTTACAGCATCAGAAGAACTACCAGACAACATGTGATGAGATTAAAGAACTGAAGGAGAAGATGAAAGGAAATATGTCTCTGATTTAGGCCAGAGAGATAATTTGGAATGACATTATTCAATAGGTAAAAGTAATTTGGGATTATATGTTGATTACAGTAGAAGAGAAAGTTATTGTCAGACATTTGGAAACACTCATTGCTTCTAGTAAAGAAAAATCCCAGTGAAGTTCCTAGTTAGCAAAGAAAATGATTGATTTTCTTAATTCTAAATCAAATCAAGAATTCAGAACTATGGAGATTGAATACAGGATGACTCTTGTTCTAGAAATAAATAAAATGGTACAGAAGAATCTCTATAGAAAAAACACAAAGGCAAAGTTGGGAGAGATCAAGGAATCAATTTTGAAGTTCAATAAAAACTTTCACAAGAGGAACAGCGCATGATTTCCCTCATGTTGGGATTAGCAAGGTAATTTACTCTCCTAGGAGACATATGAGACATTGTTGGTAGAAGCAAAGAGTAAGATTGATTCTTCACATGAGAAGACATCAATATTGAAGGGTTATACTATTTTCAACTATTTGCAGAAACACTTCCAACTGCTATGGTTGTTCAGAACACTCTTTATAGAGAAACCAACCTATGGCCTAATTACCAACTTCAAAATGGCTCATGTCAGATTTATCAAGTGCTCAAGTTAGGATTTATCAATATGGAAAAAGTGCAGAGCATTTATGTCGCCAGGTGAAGCAGCTGAACCTGGACCTTCTACAAGCGAGCATGCTCCACAATCACAAGTGATCCAATGAAAATCAACCATGTATTTTGTTTGATGAAATATTCAAAGAATATTGTATTTTGTAATGTTAAGTCTTTTAATTTTAGAGTTTAAATCCTGAGGAGGACCGAATATGTGTTTGATTAGTTTCTAAAAGTAGTTTTAGAAGTTTGTGGTAGTTAACAGTTTTTATAATTGTCACCTTTGTAATGTTACCATAAAAAAGACTTTGGAGAACCATTTTTTAGGTTCAGAATGTTGACTTCAGAGAGGAAAAATTTATGTGTAATGTGCTTATCTTTCTTAGAGATTGAATAAATCTTTCAAGGTGATTCCAAGCAGTCCTTTGAATATGATATGTGTTTATGCTTATTGTAAGTCATTTATTGTTCCTTCTGCTTTGGATAAGTGTAATGAAGTCATTTGTTGTTTTCATAATAAATATTTACTAAAATCACGATACCTGTAATTCTAAATGAAATAACCTTAAATTATGCTCCAATTTTCTACATACTCGTTTTTTGTATCTCTCGCATATTTTTCTAACGTTTAAAACATAAGATTATACTGTTGCAACCTTATGTTATGAACCTTTTATCATTTCTTTGTATCACCCTGCTACAACTTTAAATCATTTTCATAGTCAGTGAGGCCATCTTGAAAGATATATTTTATCCCAAGAATATTTCTTTAACATTACTTGTGAAACTCATCTCTGAATAATTATGATGGGACAATAAATTACATTTACTATATTTGTGTATGGATGTCCTAGTCACTGACCTCTTCTCAGCCATAGGTTGTCTCTAGGGTAGCAACATCTTTTGGCATCATTGTCGAGGAACGAATTTAATTTTCCCTAGTCTTGTTTTTAAAACTATTTGTTTGTTTGGTGAGCAAATAAACTAGGATGGCTGATTTTTCTCACCAAGTAGCAGTCCTCGCTCCAAGAAGGCCTCATACTAGGTCAGACACCTCATAGCAAAAGGCCCCAATTTTATCTGATCCTGAGAAATTAGTTTCTCGAAGGGTTTGGAGGGAAAAATCCACAAAGACTCCAAGTCCTACTTTTTCTGCTCCTGGTACTAGTTCCCTTTCTCAATATTCCAGAATTATTCATCCAGAAGAAATCACAAAAAATTAGATTTTTCTAAAGGGAGTTCCATTTCTCCTCAATCCTCCTTTCCTGAGCCTACTCTTGAAGAAAGATCATTTGAATCTGTTTCTTTCTCTTTTCCAGTAATTTCAGAGGTTGAAGAAATTAAAATTGTTGACTTTTTTGCTTCATACCAAGTTGTTCCTGCAATCTCCCATCCAGTCCCCATATCTGTGGTTTCACCATCTCCTTTTGTGTTTCAAGCAAGAAACCCTCCTCTTCCATTCCAAAATCATAATATGGTGATTCCAGGATTTATTTTAAACTATTATTCTCCTCTCAATCTGCCCCAACCTATGAATTCCATGCCTTATGATTATTTGAAGTTGCTCCCAAGGTTCACAGGAGAAGATGATGTTACAGCAAAAAAACACATATAAATTTTCTGTGCTTTTGCAGAAAACCTAAATGTGGAGTATCTTGATGTAGTTATGAGGTTATTTGTACAATCATTGGATGGAGAAGCAAGAAAGTGGTTTAAGACCCTCCCAGCTAATTCAATTAACACCTGGGAGGAATTGGAGAATTCTTTCATACAAAGATGGGGAGAAAAGAAGGATCATGGGTATTTTTTTACTGAATTCAATGCAATAAAAAGAAAACTAAATGAAGAAGTGGTTGAATTTATCAAAATATTTAACAAATTGTATAATAGTCTCCCTTTAGAGATAAAACCACCTCCTGTTGGTGCAAAAGTAGTTTTTGCAGGAGCATTTGAATCAGATTTTGGTTTTACCTTAAGGGAAAGATGGTCTCCCACCTTAGATCAAATTCAGACTGATGCATTGGAGATTGAAGCCAATATGTCTGCAGCAGGAAAAATAAAACAAAAATCTGAAACAATGGATAAAAAGAAGGGAAAAGAAGAAGTAGGATCTTCTAATCAGCCTAAAGATTCACATGAGAAAAAGTTGGATGAGATGACAAAGGTTATTAGGAATTTGTCTAATAAATTAGTAAAGCTTGAACTTGACAATAAAAATCCTCCTAGACAAATTCAACAAGGACAGAATAGAAATTTTAATCCTCAATTTAGGAGGCCACCATTGCAGATTATGCAGAGAGAAAAGAAAGACCAAGATCAGGTCCAACCTCCTTTGTATATTGAAGATGAACTAGAAGAAGCAATGGAAGAAACTCTTAAATTCCAGGAGAATCAATATTCTACTCTATCAGAGGAAGAAGGAGAAGAAATATATGAAGAGGATTTAAATCTTAAGTCCCATATTGCATTAGATGATGAGGAAATTGATGAGTATTGTAGGAAATTTACAGATCTTATGCCAACAGAATTACACAAGAAGTATGATGTCAAATCAAGGAAGAGATCAATGACTCGGGATCATATAGAGGAACAATCGAAACAGCCAGCTCAATATTCAATGCAAAAATCTAATGAAAAGGGCAAGCAGCCTCTTAGAACAATTCATGTTCATCAAGCATAAACTTCTAAAAGCCAGCAAATTAAGGTGAGTCAAGAAAAACAAATTCAGCAGCCTACAGTGAACCAGCAAAATGTGCAAAGAGAGAAACTAGTAGAAGAAGAGAAGATTAAAGTAGCAAAGGAGAGTTGTTCTTTCGGTATTCAAAAAGAAATGAAGATTAAGATACCTATTCAATTGACTGAGTCAGTGAAACAGATTGCTTACAAAAAGCAGATTTCATATTTTATCAATTTATCTCAAACCAATGATGTTGCAGATACAGTCAATTTGCAAGAGGAGAGACCAGTAGTGATGTTTGGCCCTCATGTAGAAGAACAAGATTCCTCTACTCCTTTTTATATTTCTCTTCTAATGCATACTTTTATTCTTCATAAATGTATGTTGGATTTAGGGGCTTCTCACAATTTAATGCCTCTCTCAGTGATGAAACAGCTAAACTTCTAGATCGCTAAACCATACAAGGATTTATACTCCTTTGGTTCTTAAAAAGTCAAGTGTGTTGGTCTTATTAAAGACCTTGTGGTTTCTCTGGATCAAATTCCATCCAGAAGTATTGTAATGGATGTAATAGTTGCAGATATCCCAGCCCGAATTGGAATGTTTCTTTCTAGATCTTTGGGAGCTAAAATGGGAGGAGTACTAAAGTTGGATTTTACTTATGCAATCATTCCAGTCTTCGGTGGATAAGAAAGAAGACTATACAAGGATTCGAGGTTCATTAAGACTATTACAAAGGAAAGTTCTATTAATTCTCTTATTTATAGCTAGGAGAAAGATGATGTTTCTTTTTTTATGTTGCAATTACCTGAAGAAATTGTTGAAGATACAGAGGTGCAAGTGTCTTCAACAGACCATAATAAAGAAGCAATAGTAAGTGGAGTTTGGAATTTATATTTTGATGGAGCATATTCAAAGGAAGGGAATGGTGCAAGTGTTCTTCTGTTTTCCCCAAAAGGTGATATCATTCATCTTTCTTACAAGTTGGAATTTGATTCTACCAATAATATAACGTAGTATGAGGCTCTAATTCTTGATTTGCAAGTTGGCAAGAATATGAAGATAGAATGTATTTATGTCTTTGGAGATTTCGAGTTAGTTGTGACACAGATCAGAGGACAGTGTCAGAAAAAGCACCCAAGACTTAGAGCTTATCAGAATGAAGTTTGGGACCTAGTAGATAATTTCTTTTCAGCTTTTAACATCCATTTTATGCCAAGGGAAGGTAATAGATTGGCCGATTCAATTGCAGTGGCAACCAACACTTTTCAATCTCCACAAAATCCAAAGTTAAGGTATGAAGTTGAAGTTTGAAATAGACCTTTTATACTAGACAATGTTAAATATTGGCAGGTATTTGAAGATGATGAACAAATCAAAAGGATTTTGGAATTGGTAGGTGAATTTTCTAATTCATAGATTGATCAAGAAGTAGAAGCTGAAAATAATGCAGAGGAAGGAGTTAATGATGAATCACATTGGAAGAATTCCATGGTTGGCCAAAAAATTGTTCAACTGAAAGGTAATGTGATTCCCAAAGGTTTGGTACCTTTGGAGAAATTGTTTGATGCAAATGATGTTCCAGTGACTATTAGTAAGAAGAGTTTGGAAGATGATGTTGAAGATTATAACCTTGGAACTGAACAGCAACCCAAACTTGTGAAGTTGGCAAAAGGAATTTCTAAAGATTATAAGCACAGGTATGTAGATTTGTTTAAAAAATATTCTGATGTTTTTGCATGGTCTTATGAAGACCTTAAAACTTATGACACAGACATTATACAACATAAGATTCCTTTGAAGCCAAGGGTCAAACCATATAAACAGAAGTTAAGATAGATTAATCCTTTGCTTTTGCCTTCAATAGAAAAGGAAGTGAAGAAATTGTTATAGGCAAAAATAATTGCTCCTTTGAGGTACTCGGATTGGGTTGCTAATTTAGTGTCTGTGAGGAAGAAAAATGGAGAAATCAAATTATGTATAGATTTCTAAAATCTAAGCAGAGCCTCACCGAAGGACAATTACCCTCTTCCGAAGATGGATCATATGAGTCAACGTACAATTGAGAAGTGAAAAAAATATGGATTGTCACTAAATCCAAAGAAGTCTCACTTTACTTTAAGAGAAGGGAAATTGTTGGGGTGTATCTTGTCAAAGGAGGGAGTCAGAATTGATCCCAAGCTAGTGGAAGCAATCAATAATATAGCTCTGCCTAGAAATAAAAAGGAAATTCAAGATTTCATGGGAAGAATAAATTTTCTCAGGAGATTTATTCCCAATTATGCATAAATTGTTAAAGAAATCACTGATATGCTAAAGAACGATGCAGAGGTTAAATGGACCCCAACAGTCAGGGAGTATTTTACAAGAATTAAAAAGGATTGGAGAAGAACATGTTTTGATAAGTCTTATACCAAAAATCATTTCAATTTTTTCTTTTGCTTCACCTTCTACTATTGTAGTTGTTCTTCTACAAAGAAACCAAGACAATAAGGAGCAGCCAGTAGCATTTTTCAGCAAGGTATTGAGAGATGTTGAGTTGAAGTATAACATTTTGGAGAAACAAGCATATGCTTTGGTTAAAGACTTGAAGGCTTTCAAAACATATGTTTTATAGTCTCAGATCACTGCATGTGTATTGAAATCAAATGTTAAGGATGTGTTGACACAGGGTGATAGTGAAGGAAGAAGGGGAAAATGGATAGCTAAGATTCAGGAGTATGACATGGATATCAAGCCAACAAAATTAATAAAGGGACAGGGATTAGCAAAGATCTTAACAGAGGAAAATTACCAGGTGATGGGAATTAATTTGCTTGCAGAAATTTCAAAATCAAAATCAGATGATGAAAAAGGTAAGGGAAATGGACAAGATAATAAAATTGCATATAAATATCTTTGTTCTGATTGGTATAAAAACATTGTTCATTACTTATTATTTCTTAGTTGTCCAACTGGTTTAGACAGGGCGAAGTATAAAGCTTTGAGACTAAAAACCCAAAAATATGTCATAGTGAATGGCCAGTTATATTGGAAAGATCTTGTTGGTGTTTTGTTGCTTTGTCTAACAGAAGGGGAAACAATTGAGATTTTTAATGAGTATCATGGATGTGCTTGTGGAGGACATTATAATTGGAAGGTAATAACACATAAAATCTTGAAGGCTGGTTTTTATTGGCCGACTTTATTCTCATATGTTTACAGATTGGTTAGATGTTGTGAAAAGTGCCAACTTTTTGCTGAAAAGAAAAAGTTAGCACCACTGCCATTACTTCCTGTGTTTGTTGAGGATCCTTTCAGGGAGTGGGGATTGGATTTCATAAGGGAGATAAATCCACCTTCTAGTGGACAACTCAAGTGGATTTTAACAGCCACTTATTACTTTACAAAATGGGTGGAAGCAATTCCAACTAGGAAGGTAACTGATATAGTGGTGATCAAGTTCCTAGAAGAAAATATTTTTACAAGATTTGGCTGCCCTAAGAAATTGGTTACAGATAATTTCCAAGTATTCAAATCTGCAAAATTAATTAACTTCTTCCATAATTACAATGTTATTCTTTCTCATTCTACCACCTATTACCCTTAAGGAAATGGGTTGGTAGAATCCTCTAATAAAGATTGGTAAGGATACTCAAGAAAACAATTACAGAAAACAAAAAGAATTGGGATTCTCAACTAAAGTTTTCCTTATGGGAAAACAGAGTGACTACCAAAAGATCCACTAGTAAGTCACATTTTGAATTAGCATATGGAGTAGCAGCCCTCTTCCCTAGTCAGTTAGCCAAACCAATAGATGCACTCATTCAAGATGTTGAGGAGGAACAAAATGGATTGACTCGAAGGATAAACCAACTAGTAGAACTGAATGAGAATAGAGAACAAGTAATTGAGAAGTTGATCAGCTATCAAGAAAAGATGAAACTCATTTTTTACAGAAAGGCCAAAGAAATAATTTTTCAGCCTGGGGACCTTGTCTTAAGATGGGATGTAAGAAGGGAAGATAAAGGCAAGCATGGTAAGTTTGATCCTCTGTGGTTTGGACCTTTCAAAATAGCAGAAGCCAGAGCCAACAATACTTTCATTCTAGAAAATCTAGATGGAGAACTATTGCAGTTGTCTATCAATGGGCAGTATTTGAAACACTACTTTCAGCATTGAGCATTTTTAATTTCTTCCATTGTAAATATCGATATGATCATTGTAAGTATCCGGTGAGCTTCTCATTGTAATGTTTTAAGCTATAATGTGACTCCATGCCCGAGGTGAAGGAACTAATCTGTGGTTCTTAGTGTTTTGTTCCAAAACACTATCCCCAGGTGGAGCCAGATGTTGTAGCTCATCTTTCACTATGTTCAAAATGTAAAAAAAACAATAATCTCACCAAAAAAAAAAAAAATCTCGCGATACAAAAGTCAAAGTTATTTTGATGGTGGTTGATTTTAAAATGAACGAGATTAATTTCGGATCGATATGGCGCAAGATCAGATTGATTTTACACAGTTCAGCGAGACCCGGCAGAAAAGTTAAAAGTTAAACATCGAACAATTTTGGCACGCGATGTTGTTGATGCAATCGGGCCTCCCCCACATGTGAAACTTGACAGCACTATTAGCATGAAAGATATGGGATTGAGTGCCTCCATAGTGGATTTGTCGGGTAAACCGCTTTCATTAGATCAACAGCTTGGATCCTTTGCGGCATCACTCACCGATGGGCCCACTTACCACCACGGGTCCCCCTCCCCCCCCCCCGTAAGCAGTAAGTGGATTATGTTGGCATTATGTGGAAAGCGAGTGAAGCAATTTAATCAAGTGAGAGGGATTAGTTTATTAAACCTTTTTCCATGTCATTCCTCCATATCATCTGACACCTCAATCTAAACCTCCATGTCATTACCACCACATCATCCATCCCACGTCACCAGTATGATACCATGTTGTACATTTGTCCCTTCCACATTTAATTTCATTTTTTCCCTCGTTTTTCCCATTTACCCATAAAACCCTATTTTTACGCTCAAAGTCACTTATTTGTTGTTTGTTTTGGAGCGTTCCCAAGTACCACTGCGTCCGCCAACTCACCAATTTGGAGTCCAACATCATCCAAAAGCTTCTAGGTATTTATCCACCATGTATACCCGCTCAATTATTTCAAAATGTCAAAGAAAGCTTCCATGGTGGGTTCTGCAACCCACATTCCTCTTATGGACACGGAAAGAGACATTTTGACCATGTCTACACTCTAAATCTCATGGAGCTCCATCAAAATATCCTAGTTGGTCAATTAGATTCCCCTGTATACTCTGCAGTTGTAAAATCAGGATTATTCTCTGCAATTATCCCACAGACATATTTCTTCCTAGAATTTATCACTTGGCTGACTTCTTCTCTTTATCCCCAGAAATGTTTTGTGATGAATTCACTAGGGGAGAATATTTTCCAAGTTTTTGCCTTGTTAATTCAGCAGGCCCTTGATTTTCCACCCTCAGAGCATTATACTTATTTTTTTGAAGAAACCCTGGTTTCTGATTTCCAAAACTTATCTGGAGAAAATTATGCCAAATTGTCTTTCCATCTCATGCCAGTTGGACATATTTTATCCCTAGAACCAACTGTGTTTCCCCTATATAGTTTTGTTGAAGATGTTCAACTAGTTTTGCAAGTAATTTCCAGGGTTTTGGGGAGAGAAAATACTTCTACTATTGATCGTGCAGTTATAGGATTGTTTAATTTGGTCATGCAGCCTGGAGTGACTCTTAACATACCAACTTTCTGGGAGGGTTTAGTGAATTTCCAATTGTCAAATTTGAATCTTACTGGTTGTTTTATATTTCCATCTCTGTTTATTTACTTGTTCCTCTATGTCCATGTAGAGAAATTCATGCATTTAGGCTTGAACATAATGGATTTACATAAAAAGAAACAGTCAGTGATAAACTGGACAAACATTGTAAGAAGTCACCCTAACCATGAGGGTTTTTCATATTTCACTGCCTCTTTTATGTCACTTGTCTATTCAATTATAAACAACTTAGTTCCACCATGCCTCTTGCCAAAAGCCCAGTCCTTTTTACAGCTCAGTAAGGATGTCAAAGTAGGAGACTGGTTCCAGTTTGAAGATTATGTTGAAATTAGATTGTATGGAGCAGAGGTTTCCCCTTACAGGCTCCCTTCTTTTGTACCAATGAGATTATTTGCATTGGAGTTCATTAGACAAAGTCTAAATGTGGATCAAATTCATTTTGTCCCAGCAAAGAAGGGACATTTGTTCAAGTTTCCCAAAACTGTTGGACCATTTATTGTTAATAATAAATAGGATATGAAACATATGCATATTCAACAAGGAGATAAATGGTCATATGATCCTCATCAAATTATTTCAAGAATAAGGGTGGAAAATTCTTATGCTCCCTACACACATGAATCAAGACCTGAGATTGAAAAGCTGGCTAATGGTGGTCAATCTCAAGTACAGAAGGGGATGGAGGTTGAGACTCCCCACCCTACAGAAAAAGGATTGAAGAGAGGAATTGAAGAAATTATTGATCTGGATGATGAAGTCAGCCACAGTTCTAAAAAATCAAAGCTACAGGGAAAAGAAAAGGGATCTAAGCCTTTGGCATAAAGTTCCTCCACTGCAGTTGGTTTTCAATCATAATTGGGAGAAGTGAGATGCACCTTCTTCTCCTATTCCTAAAGAGACTAAACAAAGCTTTGTTTCTATTTTGAAGGAATCATATGAACAGATTGAAGAAAAGAACAAGATTAGGGAGAATGTTGTTTCTCATCTTGAAGCCTAATCAGTGTCAAAGTATCACACCAGGTTGCTATCAGCCATGGATTTGGAAAGAAATCAACTTAAATTATATTTTTCTCATCCCTCTACTTTGACAGTTTCCTCGGCAGTAGGAATCAAAATTGTAAATCTAATTATGGATGCAAGAGATATTCCCTTGCCTGATAAAATCAATCTACGCAAGAAAACTAGAGAACTCATTTATAGTGATTTGATAAAAACATCATTGGCAGTCAGTAAAACATAAGCTTTATTGGGAAAGGTAATAAATCAATTGAAGCTAGAAAAAGAAAATTCCAGAGCCTTGCATACCCAAAATGAGGAACTGAAGAAGTTGATTGTCAAGCTTGGGGTAAACCCTGAAGATAGATATTTTGTTCAGAATCTTTTACAGGGGGCAGAATCAGAGATTCAAGTGTTGAGGAAGAAATTAAAGTTACCTGCAGTTGAGCATGTTATGGCCCTAGAGGTTGCCCAAGTTGAAAAAGAGAAAGAGATTATAACCAAAGAATTACTGGAAAGAAACATGGAAGTAGTTGCCTTGAAGGAGTCGAATGTCATCTTGTAGAAAAAGATAGATACTCATGTCTGCACAATTGTAGTGCAGCCAGATTCAGAAGATCATGCTGACAAACTAACCAGGGTTATGACATAATTGAAGATCTCAGAAGATGAAATGAAGAAAATTCAGAAAATTCTAGATGATACCAAAGAACATTTAAAAGTTAAGGAGAGACAATTGAATATGGAAAAAGAAAGTGTGATGAGATTAAAGAACTAAAGGAGAAGCTGAAAGGCAATATGTCTCTGATTCAATCCAGAGAGATAATTTGGAATGACATTATTCAGTAGGTAAAAGTAATGTGGGATTATAGGTTGATTGTGGCAAAAGAGAAAGCTATTGTCAAAGATTTGGAAACAATCATTGCTTCTAGTAAAGAAAAATCCTAGTGAAGTGCCTAGTTAGCAAAGAAAATGATCAATTTTATTAATTCTAAATCAGCTCAAGAATTAAGAGCTATGGAGATTGAAGATAGAACATCCCTTGTTCTAGAAATAAATAAAATGGTACAGAAGATGTAGAAAATATTGTAGATTCACAAGCTCATGCAATTTACTAAGGCGCAGGACAAGAATTTACTTCTACGTTCAACCAGTGGAAGCCAACAGACAAATGAAAACAATATGAACAAGAATAAGATAAATCAATGGCACATAACACAAGATGTATCTGGGGAAAGCCACAGTTCAAAACCCCGCTATTTGTATTGAATTTATCAGAAATACAAGTGAAGATACAAAGATTGTTCTTACTAGAACAATTCCGCAAAAGTATTCTCAACTCTCTCAGTTCACAAGAAATCTCTTGGCCAACACCTGGCCAATTCTGCAGCTCTCCAAGCCCCTAATCTCTTGCATAATTACTAGGATGAATAGCCCGTATTTAAAAGGAATTCATGCTTCCAAAACTACGTAATCCAAACATATGATAAATCTCTAATCCATGTATGATATTTACACTCCAGTAAATAATACAACTGATAGTACATTGTCCATGCACTCTAATCTCAATTGGGTCTTTTTCAGAATCGACATGCATGAGTTTCGAATGAGGGAATCTTAAATTAACTAGAGTGACACTTGTGGATGCATTAGTGCACCAATTGACAGTTAACTCTCTATTAGTTCCACAAACAGTTTGGAACTAATTTAACTTAACTTAACTCAGTAAAATGAGTGATCTAATTTCCAACTCAATTTAAACTCATATTGGACCCCTAAAACTTAGGGAGAACATATACATGACTACAGAAAAACTTTTAACTTGAAATTCCTAAGCTAATTAAGTTAATTAAACTTAATTAACTATTTACAAGCTGTTATGAGAATATAATTCGATTTTAATTCTCAATTTAATTCAAGGACAAATTCAACTAGAGTTTCTTATTGCCATTTCTCAACACTCCCTCTCAACAAGAAAGGGATTATCAGTTACCCTAATCCTGTCTCGGTGAAACTCGAATTTACATCTTGAAAATGCCTTTGTCAAAATGCCAACATCTTGCTCCTCCATGGGAATGTACTCTAACAAGATAATCCACCTCAATACACAATCTCTGAGATGATGATACCGATATCAATATGCTTGGACCAATCATGAAAAATTGGATTTTCAAAGAGTTTGATACAACTCTTATTATCGTAGTAAATCACAGTTGGATCCATCTGCTGACCAAACAAACCAATCAGGATCTTCCTCATCCAGATGGCCTTACATGTTGCCTAACTCGCAGCCATGTACTTTGTCTCTGCCGAACTAAGTGCAATAGATCTTTGTTTCTTGATGTACCAAGAAATTGTCGCTGACCCAGTATTGAAGATACCTCCTGATGTGTTATTCTTGTCAGATGGACTCCTTGCCCAATCTACATCGGCTTCACTCCCTTTTTCTATCTATACCATAATCCATACTGAGAAGTGCCCCTGAGGTATCTCAACACATGCTTTGTCGCCTTCCAATACAACTTGGTAGGCCTAACCATCGCTTGAATAAGTTTCTTAACTGCATAGCACATATCTATTCGTTTGTTCACCAAGTACATGAGTGAACCCACAAGCTTCCTGTAAACAGTAGCTTCCACTTCTTACCCTGAAAGAGCATCCTCCTTCCTCCAGTTACCAGCTAGAGGATTCTGCATGGGTTTGTTGCTCTCCATGCGAAATCTCCTAAGTATCTTGTTGGCATACTTGCCCTGAGACACAAACAACTCCCCATCTCCTTGCCATACCTCCATGACAAGAAAGTAATGCATGAGCCCCATGTCCTTCATCTCAAACTCTCTTCCAAGGTCCTCCTTGCAATACTTGATCAGTTGATCATCACCTGTCAGTATGAGATCATCAAGATAAGTACAATGATCAACATTTTACCTTTCACCACAATGTGGTACAGGTTTGCATCCACTTCACTCTTCGTGAAGCCCAACCTGGAGAAGTAGATATCTATCCTGGTGTACCAAGCATGGGGTGTTTGCTTCAGTCCATACAACACTCTCTTGAGTTGGCACACATGCGACTCATGGTCAAAGGTTTCAAAACCTTCAGGCTGCTCTATGTACACCTCTTCCTCAATTGTGCCATTAAGGAAGGTTGTCTTTACATCCATTTGATGTATCTTCCACCCCATCTGCGCTGATAGTGCCAACATAGATCTGATCGACAAGTACCTTGCAACAGGAGCAAAGGTCTCATCATAATCAATCCCCTCTACCTGTGAAAATCCAAGGGCAACAAATCTAGCCTTATGCTTCTCCACACTACCATCAGCAACTTGCTTTACCTTGTAAAACTAATGGGAGCTTACCACTAACTTGTGCTCTGGTCTCGAGACAACATCCCAAACATTGCTATGAACTATGGAGTCATACTACTATGGCATCAACCCAAGCCGGTTGTTTCACTACTTCCTTAAAGGAATATGGCTCTGTCACAACACATTCGCCCATAAGAGCCATGTATCCAATGTACCTCTCAGGTGGCCTTCTCTACCTACGTTGAAAAGTGGGTGCTCCCACATTATCACGTGCATCATCCAACAACCTGTCAACCTCTCTGGTGTGATTTCTTCCTTCTCTGGAAAACTCTACTTGAGTGGATGTCTCCATTCCTGGATCCTCTTCATGTATCTGCTCCACATCAATCTAAGTCTCCTCAACCTTAGGAGCTAAAAGCTCCTCATCTACATGTAGCTCAAGCTCCCTCTCAAGGGAAACTCACATGGCCTTCTCCTCATCGAATCTAACATCCCTGCGAACCACTGTCATCCTGTTGGTCGGCAAGTACACCCGATAGTTGTGAGGTGTATCAGTGTACCCCACAAATATCCCCAACTCTGTTGTAGGCTCAAGCTTCTTCCATGCATCTTTGGTCACATGGAAATATACCGATGACCCAAAAATCCTGAAGTGACCAACATCTGGCCTCTTACTAGAATAAGCCTCCTCTAGTGTCTTCATCTCAAGTATATGATGTGGGCTACTGTTTTGAACATAAACTGATGTATTGCATGCCTCAACCCACAAGTGTAGTGGTAGGCCTTGATCATGCAACATCGCCCTTGCTCCCCCTACTATGCTCTTGTTATTCCTCTCGACCACCCCATTCTGCTGAGGGTTATGGGGTGTTGTCAACTCCCATTTAATCCCTTCCACTGCACTGAAGTTCTTAAACTAGTTTGAGACATACTCGCCACCGTTATCACTCTGTAGAGCTTTAACCTTCTTGCCCGAATCTTTCTCCACCAATGCCTTAAACTCACAAAACTTTGCGAAAGTTTGATCATTTGTATGCATGAAAAATATCCAACATTTACAAGAATAGTCATCAAAAAATATAACATAATACTTGTGTTTGGTTGTGGATGCTGTCAAGAATGGTCCACACACATCTGAGTGGACTCGCTCTAGAATAGCTTATGATCGACTGTCTCTGTCATGAAAGGAAGACTTGGTGTATTTTTTGAAAGTACACCCCTTGCATGTATCAACTTGCTTAAGCGTACCTTTAGGAAGACTGGTAGAGCTCTGTTGTATCTTCAAAGCCCCATGATACAAGTGGCCCAATCACCTGTGCCACAACTTGCCAACGTCTCGGCTCTGCACCCTTTCTGCTTTTGTGCTCAAAGCAGCACACACCTCTACCTCCAGCTTATAGAGATTCTTCACCTGAATCCCTATCTTCTTTACTTGATCCGTGGCTATGTGTTGAAAGACGCCTTTCCTTTCGATAAGATCACATCATAGCCTCTATCCTCAAGCATGGCAACGGATACCAAGTCCTCCTTCAGCTCGAGCACATACATAACATTCTTCAAGGTGAGTGGAGCCCCATGCCCCCTCTGAAAAGTAATCGTGCCCAATCCAATAACAGTATACTTCCTGTCGTCACCCATCTCAATATGCATCTGGAGATCTTTCTCCTCCAAGTCACTGAATAACTCTTTGTCGCTAGTCATGTGAAATGAAGCTCCACTGTCTAAGTACCATACACTTCCCATCATTAATGACACCATGCATGCAATGAGGGAAAAGTCCAATTCGAATTGAGAGGCCAAAACCTCACTCGCTGCTCCTCTTGAGGACTTCTTCTTGGACTTCTTGAGTGGACAATTTGTAGCAAAATGGCCCAACTCATGACAATGCAAGCACTTAACGTTCATCATGTATTTCTTCTTACCTCCATGATAAGAATCTAATTTAGAATGGAAAGCTTTCCCTCTCCCATTCCTCGCCTTAATCATTAAGGCACAGTTCTCTTCATCATCAACCTTTGATGAAGAGTCATCCCTGGTGTTCTCCTAATCTCCTCCTGCATCAAATCCGACCACAGTCGTTCCCAATCTGGCAGCTTCTCCCAACCATTGACAGGGTTCTAATAACTATGCCAACTCTTTGGGAGTCCTAGAAGAGAAAGACTCACCATATCATCCTCGGCAACCATGATTCCAACACTTCCAAATTCATCACAACACTAAGTGAACTTGGTCAAGTATTTTGGAATCGTCTCGCCTTTCTCCATTTTTATTTTTCAAAGTTTGTCCTTCAGTGCCAATTTCCTTTGGTCACTGTTGTTTTGATACAATTCCATCAATTTTTTCCACATAGCATACGAAGTTTCCTTTCCATGGAGACTCGAGACAATGTGGTCTCGAACTCCCTCAAGGATTATCTGCCTCACCTTCGCCACACACTTCTTCCATTTGGCCAAATTCTGTGCATCTGATGTTGTTGGCTTAGGAATTTCTTGATCAACGAATTCCTTCAAACCATTATCCTCTAGCATAGCCTCCATTATGTCCCTCCAGGCTATAAAATTCGAGTTGTCTTCCAAGGCATACTCGAACCGCAAAACATAGAATGCCATCTGTTGATCCTGAAGTATGTATTGCAAATTCGAATTTCACCTGTAACCCAAAACTCAAAACTTCGAAATCTCCTCTAGTATATTGTTCTCAGCTCCGATACTATGTAGAAAATCCTGTAGATTCACAAGCTCATGCAATTTACTGAAGCACGGGACAAGAATCTACTTCTACTTTCAACCAGTGGAAGCCAATAGATCGATAAAAACAATTTGAACAAGAAGAAGATAAATCAATGGCACATAACACAAGATGTATCTGGGGAAAGCCACAACTCAAAACATCGCTATCTGTATTGCATACATTAGAAATATGAGTGAAGATACAAAGCTTATTCTCACTAGAAAAATTTCGCACAAGTATGCTCAACTCTATCAACTCACAAGCAAGCTCTTGGCCAACACTTAGCCAATTCTGCAACTCTCCAAGCCCCTAATCTCTTGCGTACTTCCTAGGATGAATAGCCCGTATTTAAAGGGAATTCATGCTTCCAAAACTGTGAATCCAAACATAGGATCAAACTTTGATGCATGCATGACATTTACACTCCAGTAAATAATACAACTGATAATACATTGTCCCTGCACTCTAGTCTCAACTAGGTCTTTCTCATAATTGACGTGCATGAGTTTTTGATGAGGGAATCTTCAGTTAACTAGAGTGACACTTGTGGATGCACTAGTGCACCAACTGACTGTTAACTCTCTATTAGTTCCACAAACATTTTGGAACTAATTTAACTTAACTTAACTCAGTAAACTGAGTGATCTAATTTCCAACTCAATTTAAACTCACATTGGACCCCTAAAAATTAGGTAGAACATATACATGACTACAGAAATATTTTCAACTCGAAATTCCTAAGCTAATTAAGTTAATTAAACTTAATTAACTATTTACAAGTTGCTATGAGAATAGAAATCGATTTTAATTCTCAGTTTAATTCAAGAACAAAGTAGATTGGAATATCTTATTTCCATTTCTCAAAAGAAGAATATCTATAGAAAAAACACAAAGGAAAAGTTGGGAGATATCAAGGAATCAATTTTGAAGTTCAATACAAACTTTGACAAGAGGAACAAGGCGGTATTTACCTCGTGTTGGGATCAGCAAGGTAATCTGATCTCCTTGGAGACATATGAGACATTGTTGGTAGAAGCAAAGAGTAAGATTGATTCTTCACATGAGAAGACAGCAATATTGAAGGGCTCTACTATTGTCAACTATTTGCAGAAAGACTTCCAATTTCTCTGGTTGGTCAGAACACTCTTCACAAAGAAACCAACCTACAGTCGGATTACCAACTTCAGAATGGCTCATGTCAGATTTATCAAGTGCTCAAGTTCAGATTTATCAATATGGAAAAAGTGTAGAGCATTGATGTCACCAGGTGAAGCAGTTGAACCTAGACCTTCTACAAGCGAGCCTGCTCCACAATCACAATTGATCCAATGAAAATCAGCCACCTATTTTGTTTGATGAAATATTCAAAGAATATTGTATTTTGTAATGTTAAGTCTTTTAATTTTAGAGTTTAAGTCCTCAGGAGGACCGAATAGGGCTTTGAGTAGTTTCTAAAAGTAGTTTCAAAAGTTTGTGTTAGTTAACATTGTTTATAACTGTCACCTTTGTAATGTTACCATAAAAAATACTTTAGAGAACCATTTTTGGGGTTTGGAATATTGACTTCAGAGAGAAAAAAATTATGTGTAATGTGCTTATCTTTTCTTGGAGATTGAATAAAGCTTTCAAGGTGATTCCAAGCAATCCTTTGAATATGATATGTGTTTATGCTTATTGTAAGTCATTTATTGTTCCTTCTTCTTTGTAAAAGTGTAATGAAGATGTTGGTTGTTTTCATAATACATATTTACTAAAATCACAGTACCTGTAATTTTAAACGAAATAACCTTAAATTGTGCTCCACTTTTCTACATACTCGTTTTTTGTATCTCTCACATATTCTGCTAAGGTTTAAAACATAAGATTCTACAATTGCAACCTTATGTTCTGAAACTTTTATCATTTCTTTCTATCATCCTACTACAACTTTAAATCATTTTCATAGTCGATGAAGCCATCTTGAGAGATATCTTTTATCACAAGAAGATTTCTTTAACATTACCTATGAAACTCATCTCTGAACAATTATGATGGGACAAAAATTTATTTTTTGTATGGATGTCCTAGGCATTGTTCTCTTCTCAGCCAGAGGTTGTTTCTAGGGTGACAATAAACACCATTAGGTTGCACCATATTTATCCTTCTAGCGCCATTGTATCAATTTATACACACTCTTATAGCTTTATCTGTGCTCCCTTTATGACCATTTCAACAAATTATGAACATTTCTCCTTAAAATGAAATGGAATAGCGGAGCAACCAAAACACGTCGTGACATGACCAATCCATAGTAAGTAGTTCTAGAATGATATATCGAGGAAACCAACGAACGGTCCAGTTATTGGCCTTCAATTAACTGAGAGTGGAAGTTGTAGAGTAGTGGATGGATGGAACCGCGCCATATTGTGAGAAAGCATACTATAGTAAGGTCGCAATAAAAAAAATAACAAAGTAAAAAAACAGTTGCATTGTATCAATTTATGTGTATTCACCACACTGAGAGTGGTAGCTGTAAAGCAGTGGATAGATGGAACTGCACCATATTGTGAGAAAGCATACGGTAATAAGGTCGCAAAAAAAAAGGCATACAATAATAAGGTTGTATTGTATCAATTTGTGTATTATTGTGAGAAGACCGCACTACGAATAAGACAAGCCACATACCATTAAGTTTGTAAGAATAATATATGCCAGTTTATATACATACCAGGTCGCATATTCAACAATAATACATGTCAGGCAACATATTATTTAACAATAATATATGGCAAGTCGCATACCATTCAGTTTTTATTCATCGATAATATGAGAGAAGGGCTATATGATTTATAAGAGAGGGTTGCATTATCATATAAGGTTGTATCAGCTATCGACGGCATACCTTTAGACTGTTTTTAAATTATATTGACTCTTTGTGAGCATTGTATCAATGTTCTCTCTTGTAGTGCAATAAAAATTACAATATATTGTAGATGTCGCCGACGGTAATAATGAAAATCTTCAAGGATATATCCTATTTTCCACGGCAAGGCCGCATTTATAAGGCATTTCTTTCATGGTCTCCAATGAATTCGCATACATATACACATCCCAGGCATACATATGTAATGTAAGAAGGCCGCAATAAAGAGGTTGCACAGTTGTAAATGCTAAAATGCCAACACCAACACATTGTAATAAGTGTCAACTTTATGGATAACAAGCATTGTGAGTACACCGTTTTATGAGAGTGATATATAAATACACTCATAATATACATCATAAAACCCTAAATATTGCTCCAATCACCCTAACGCATATTAAATTGTTCCAATGTGAATGCTTCTACTTTTCAGTATGAACGTTGGTCACCGTTCTCCAATTGCGAACGTTGTTTGAATTATTTGCAGCAGCGTAATTCAACCTAATATTTAAACTATCCAACACATCATTTGAATTATTTATGCATAAAATATGTTGTGGCACATAAAGGATGCCAAGCGCCACCATGAAGGAATTAATTTGTGTCAATATTGTACATTTAAGAAGACCGCTACTCAATAAAATAACATTGTTCATTGTATGATCTTTAGAACGTATAATCATTGTTTCGTAAAAGAGCATAAATGAACATATGTTAACACTCCCCAAAGATGTTATTTTATAAAGATTGTATAATAAACGTTTTTTAAACAACATCATTCCAATTTAAGGCTTATCTGTAGTGGCATTAATGTTGCCCTCCAATTTCATCGTTGATTGAAATATATATGGTTGTCAATATTCATTAGCTAACTTTCTATCCCCTGTCATCTCTGCTCCCATTTCTGTTGCTGTCAAATTCTAAATATTCATAATTTATATCCCTGACCCAATGGTCGTTACTCTTTTTTATGTTACCTTTCCTGCTAGCATTCATGCTTTCCATTACATATCAGAATTATTTTGAGCATTCATGCTTTCCATTACATATCGGAATTATTTTGAGCACTCAATTCTCTTTGGGCTACCATTTCCATCCTTGAAATGCTTGCTTAATCTCTTATCCTTTTTATCTTTTAGGGTTTTGCTTCATTTTTCAAGCTTTCTAATGTATGCAATTAATCAATGTTGGTGATGCCTCTTTCAATGGCATGCATTAGTGACTTCTTGTTTATGATTTGATGCTCTCAAAATTTTCTTAGTATTGGGTGCCTTTGAAAAATGCATTTAGCTTTTTCATTTGAAAATAGTTTAAACATAATTACTTCATTTCTGTAGAGAATATAGTCTGCAACATAGTGGATTTGAATGTTGATCTCATGAATTACAATCTTCAAAAATTTTATTTTATAGTATTTCCTGCTAGAGTATTTGATATTGCACTGTATGTCTATGTGCTTGGATATAATTGAAGTTTTTCCTTTTCTTTTCCCTAGTAATTCACATATAGTCATTTTTTAAGGCTATGCTTGATATTTCATGAGGTAGTAGCCTTTCATTTGACTATTTTTTTATTTTTTCCAAGAGCTTCAAAGGTCTTTTTCGAATGGTTGTAGCTACTTGCTATGTGATTGATAAGCCTCATGTTTCTACAACATATATGTCCTCTTCCAGAGATATGGAGAATGGCCTCTGCATATATTGTTATTCCTTCTTCTACAAATGAACTCTATGTTGTAGAAGCGCTTCAAGGAATTTCTACTTTAATACTTCAAGCATTCACCATTTGTATACATTCAAATCCAACATTCAAATATAGCATAGCATTCAAATCTTTTCTCTCATAATACAAGGTTAAAGGATTTAGAGGAATCCTAGTGATGCAATGAAATGTAGCAATGTAGCTTAGTCACTTGTTGGCCTTCTGATTGTAGAACCATTTCCATATGTATTTTTTTTAGCAGACTTTTGCAATCATAGAAGATATTTGCATCAAATGATTCTTTACACCAATATTGTGATATATTAGTTGGTGGACTAGATTTATTTATATAGAACTTGCAAATAGTATGACGTACATGTCGAACTCATGATGCTTCATGATGAAGGCTTCTAGAAACCAAACATAAAAATGTATAGGATTTGCTCTTGTAGGCTTGATGGCAATACCTTTGCTTTTGTTTTCACATATATATATCTGAAGAGATCTCAGTTTTGCTTTCTTCATAAATCAAATATTAGCTAAATACATGAGTTATCATAATGTACATTGATGCATTCCATATACATATTTAGATTCATCAGAAGTTGAAGAATTTTGAGAAAATTTTGATGATGCCAATATACAATGAGCTAGATTCATATTCAACATGTTTTGACTAGATATGCAAATGTCTAACAGGACTATGTACATTTGAGAATATTTATTTACATGCTTATATAAAATATATATACATATGTACATTTTTTCATAAAATTTTGCATTAAAGAATGAACCTTTGAATGATGAACTTAATTGATGTTGTTTATTCATGAAGAAGATGACTTGATCTTGCAATTTGAGGATGGTCCTTTGTTCTTGTTGCTTCTTGACTGCTTCAAATTCTTGACACAATCATATGCTTCTTGTTCCTCTTCTTTACTCCTTACTCATGTAGTCTCCCCCTTAGATAGTGCACTCAATTTCATATTCTCTATAATGTTTTAGGCTCTTCTTTTGAAGTCAAATTAGTGAGAAGAATCTACAGGAACTATCCCTAATTTTTTTCTCAAATATTCAAATGGTTCTCTAGCAAGAGGCTTTGTAAATATATCTATTATTTGTTCTTTTGTGGGTATGTATTCCATCTTCATTGTTTTCTCAGCCACTTGTTCTCTGAGGAAGTGGTACTTTATAGGGATATGTTTAGTCTTTGAATGAAGCACTGGATTTTTTGAAATACTTATTGCACTTGTATTGTCGCACTTAATAGATATAGGTTCACTGAAATTTACCTTCATATCTTGTAGAGTTTGTTTCATCCACAACACTTGTGTGCAACAAGTAGCAGTTGCTATGTATTCAAATTCTACTATAGATAGAGAAACTGATGATTGTTTCTTGCTTAACCATGCAACCAAAGACTCTCCTAAGTAGAATGCATTGCCACTTGTACTTTTCATGTCATCCACACAACTAGCCTAGTCCACATCTGTGTATGTTGTCAATGTAAAGTTCTTACCTTTTGGGTACCATAGTCCATAGTTTGTAGTCCCTTTCAAGTATCTGAATATCCTCTTTGTTGCTAATAGATGACTTTGTTTAGGTGTTGATTGATATCTTGCCACTAATATGACTACCAACATTATATCTGACCTAAAAGTTGTTAGGTATAATAGACTTCCTATCATAGATCTGTAAAGCTTTTGATCAACATCAGGCGATTCATCATCTGCACATAACTTGCATCCAATTGCCATGGGGGTTGAGACAGGTTTACAGTCTTCCATTTGGAACTTTTTCAACATATCTCTTAGGTATTTCTCTTGAGAAATGAATATGCCTCTTGAATTTTGTAGAATTTGTAGCCCTAGGTAAAAGGTAAGTTCTCCAATCATTGACATCTCGAATTCAGACTTCATCTCTTTAGCAAACCATTTTACTAGATGATCTTTATTGCTGCCAAACATAATATCATCCACATACACAACCACAATTAGTAATTCATCTCCATTAACCTTTATGTACAAATTACTATCAGCTCCTCCTCTCTTGAAACCTTGTTTTTGAAGGTACTTGTCCAGTCTAGAGTACCATGCTTGTGGTGCTTGTTTAAGTCCATACAGTGCCTTCTTTAGCCTGCAAACATAGTTAGGATTATCTGATAATAAAAATCCTTCAGGTTGTTCCATATAGACCTCTTCCTCAAGTTCTTCGTTTAGAAAAGTAGACTTCACGTCCATTTGGTATACTTTGAAATCATTATAACAAGCAAAGGCCAAAAACATCCTGATTGCCTCCAATCTCGCAACTGGTGCAAAATTTTCTTCATAGTCAAGACCTTCTACTTGTGAGTAACCCTTGCACACTAGTCTAGCTTTGTTTCTAACAATTTGACCCTATTCATTCATCTTGTTTTTGAATACCCATTTTGTGCCAATGACATTCTTTCCAACTGGTCTTGGTGTCAGTTCCCAAGTCTTGTTCTTTTCAATTTGGTCTAACTCCTCGTTCATAGCATCTATCCAGTTTTTGTCTTTACTTGCTTCATCAAAGTTCTTTGGTTCAATCTGTGACAGCATAGCAATATGAACTTGGTCTGATTTCTCTGCAAGTTGCCTCCTTGTTTGCACTCCTTCACTTTTATCTCCAATAATTTGACTTTCAAGATGATTCTTTTGTGTATGTCTTGAGGGACCTTTTGAATGAGTCTCTGTCTTTTCTAATTCTTCATCTTGTACTTCATTTTCTTTACTGTCATGATGATGATGATCTGGAGGATTGATAAAACTTGTGCTCTTGTTCTTATCAGGTAGCTCTTCATCAAACTTTACATCTATGCATTCCATAATCTTATGCAGTCTTTTATTATAGCACATGTATCCCTTAATTTTTTATGAATATCCCAAAAATATTCCCTCATTTGATCGAGCATCAAACTTTCCTAGATTTTCATCATTATTTTTGATATAGCATTTACTTTTGAATACTTTAAAATGTTTGATTGAAGTTGGTTTACCGCACCACAATTCATAAGGTGTCTTATCACAGTTTAGGTTGAGATGTGCCTTATTGAGAATATGCATTGTTGTATGTATTGCTTCTTCCTAATAGGTTTGAGGAATGTTTCTTTCTTGCATCATGGCTCTAGCCATTTGTTGAACAATTTTTTTTTGTCTCTCTGCAACTCCATTTTGTTGTGGTGTGTCTGCGATAGTATATTATCGTTTTATACCAAGTTCATCACACAAGTCTGGACACTCATTTGACGTAAATTCACCTCCTCTATCTGACCTTATGAACTTTATCTTGCACCCTGTTTGATTTTCTACTAGTGCCTTGAATATTTTTAACTTCTCAAATGCTTTTGACTTATTTCTAAGAAATGCCACCCATGTCAATCTAGAATAGTCATCAATTATCAGCATAAAATATTTTTCTCCTCCTAGTGCTTTTGTCCTGGAAGGTCCACACAAATTCATATGAACTCGCTGCAACAGTTTACTATTTGACAATTTATCCTTGACTTTGAATGATGTCCGTGTTTGTTTGCCCATTTGACATGACTTGCAAGTAGTGTTTTGAGGCTTCTTTATTTTTGGTAGATCTTTGACTGCTCTCTTCTTACTAAGCCTGATGATGTGATCAAAATTGAGATGCCCCAATCTCCTATGCCATAGACAAGATTCATGTTGTTTGCTGATGTGGCATTCTTCATTATCTTCCTTCAAAATGTATACATTATTCTCTGTTCAAACTCCTTTAACCAAAATCTTCCCAGTAGTTGTTGACCTGATTTCACAATCCTGAGCTCTATATAACATCACAAACTTTGTCACACATCTGACTTACACTCAGCAAATTATGTTTTAGACCATTTACAAATAGTACATCCTGAACCTTTCCTCTTCCATTATTCAGACTAATTGTACCCTTTCCTCTAATTATATTTGCTTCATCATTTCCAAATGTGACATTTCCAGTTTTATTTTCATCTAGAGATACAAAATTGATTTTATCTCTTGTCATATGTCTAGAGCAACCATTGTCCACGTACCATTTATTGTTTTGATCTTGAGCATATAGAACTAGGTCACACTTATCAGCTTTCTTCTCTTCCTTCTTCTTTCTCCATTGCATACATTCATCTGTTCTACAATTGTTCTGAGATGGTAATCTATTGTCTTTAAGCTGACATTCATATGACTTATGCCCAAAGTTATGACAGTAAAAACATTCAGTGATATCAAAGAGAGGAGCAAATGCATTTTTGTCTAGATTCATGTTTGTTTTGATGTTTGTGAATCTATTGTTAGCCTCACTTCTCTTAGAATTCCTCAGATCATTTCTTCTGACATAAGCTCTGCAATCTATGGCTTTATGTCCAAAATTTTTACAGCAGTAACAGTACCCATAGAAAAAACTTTTGTACCTGGTAGTGGATGACATTTGTGGATATAACCATCTTGACATTTGATAATCTTATCTCTTGAAGAAGTATGGTCTCTGATAGTTTGTTGTTTGATTGTCCATTCATTTTGTCTTTTGCACTTTTCCGGTAGTGCTTCTTTGCAGTTGTTCATTTGATGTTGGAGTGTTGCTCAAATTTTTGTTCTCAAATTGATGTGAACTATCATTGTCTCCCTTGACAACTTTTACAAAAGTAATTGTCTTTTTGTCCTCTACCTTGGATTCACTGGATTCTCCTTCATAGCCTAACCCAGCCTTCATGAGTGGAGACCTCTGAGCATTTAATATCACATCCAATTTTTCAGATCCTTTTATATGTTGAATATTCATGTTCAAATCAGTTTGTGCCTTTTTCTAGCCTTTTCTTTAGAATTACCACCTCTTCTTCCAATCTTTCACACTCCTGACTTTTCTCCTTTATTTGTTGCATTAGAATCTCTTCCACCTTCTTTGCTTCTTCAATTTCAACTTCCAACTTGATAATTTCTTCTGAATTTGATTCTTGTTTTACATATTTCAACAAAATCTCTTTCAGTTTTCTATTATTTTGTTTAAGCCCGTCTATTTCATCCAGACCATTGATCAACTCCCCCTCAAGATCTACCTCACCTTCCTCTTCTTGTTCATATTCCTCGCAATCTTTTTCAAGTTCTTCCAAGGCCATCAACATGAAATCATTAGTTCCATCTTCACTAGAGGATTCATTGGAACTTTCATATACATTGTTATCTTCTTGAGCATAGAAGCTTTTCCTTTTAAACTTTTTCTCTCTCTGCATTCTATTAGACTTGTTATTTCCTTTCCCTCTAGGCTAATTTTTTTCTTTCTTATAAGGACATTTGGAGGTATAATGTCCCACTCTTCCATAATTAAAACACTTAAATGGAAGTTTTCCTTTGTATTTATCTATACCTTTCTTCAACCTTCTGACAAATTTTGCTTCATCTTCATCAGAACTTGAGCATGAACATTCATTTTCTTCTATAGACTCATTTACCTTGAAAGTTGAATCTCTAGTTATTGACTTCCCTTTTTGAATTCTCATCTCATATGTTGTCAAGGAACCAAGTAGTTGATCTATGTTCAAAGTCTCAAAGTTTGTTGTCTCTTCTATAGTTGAAACCTTAGGATTGAACTTAGAAGGTAATGACCTCAATATTTTTTGAACTATTACACTTTCTTTGATTGTTTCTCCTAGACCCACCATGACATTCACAACTTTGTCAGCTCTTAAAAAGAACTTAGCAATATCTTCATCTTCATTCATTTTTAAAGTCTCAAATTACATTCTATATACTTGTAATTTGGCCATCTTTACATTTTTATCTCCTTCATGAATATTTTCCAGTTTAACACAAATTTCTTTAGTTGTCTTAGAATGCATTACTTTAATAAATTCAAACTCACTTAATCCACTTAGAATTTCATTCATAGCTTTTGCATTAGCTATAAATTTCAGTTTGGCATCTTTGTCACTAGTTGTTTCCTTTGGTTCTTCATACCCTACCATCACAACAACCTAGATTTCTACTCCAAGAGACATTAAGTATGTCTTCATTCTCACTTTCCAAAGGCATAGTTTGTACCAATAAACAGGAGGGATTTATTTGTTGAGCATCCTACGTAACTATCCATTCCACTGATTTAGGACCTTCTTCTAGTTGTTAGACTGGTACTAAAGGAACCTTCTCTCATACCAATTGGTATATGTTTGAAAATTACTGAGAGGGGGGGTGAATCAGTAATTTTAAGCTTCAAGTTTTGCTCAACTTAAATTTATTCTTATGCAGTTAATGACTTATGTATGTGCTCAATTATTAATGGTTTCCTTTTGCAGTTACCAGAGAGAGAGACATTTGCAAATATACTTATTCAGAAATCAAGAGCATTCACATAACATTCAAGAAACAACACATGAAGGCACCATATATAAGTGGAAACTCCTAAGAGAGAAAACCACGATTTTTTAGCTGAAAGTGATGTGAAGACAAACTCCTACTTCCCATTTACATCATATTTTTGTAGGCTCTAACCTACAAGAGGTTGCTACCTCAAGGAAGCTTCAACTCCCACAAATTTTTCTGCATGGTAGAACCCACATGAGGCTACAACCTATTCTTGATCAAACTACAACTTGAAAGGACACTGCAATCTCCCAATCACAATACAAAGTCAAGTTTTTTGGTTACCTGATATTAATTTATGCTCTCAAGTCAATTGCTCATCTTCTTTGCTTCTCTTCTTCAATGTTGTTCCTATTTAGCTACTTCTCTTCTTCTCCTTACCAGAAAGATGTTCATGAACTCTCTCATACAAATTGCTTAACACAAAAAGTATTTTTCCCATTCAACAATGTATATTTTATAAGCATAGTTTTTTGGTTATTCGTGTTCTATGCAGGAATATGAAATGAAGAGTTGTTTCTTGATCTTCCAAAGTTGTTCACAATCTGTCTCTTCATTTTCAATTCTGAAAATCAAAAAATTGTAAAATAAAATAGAGCTAAAATAATATAGCTCAGCAAGAATGATTACTAGAGACAAACCAGATTTGTATTAGCTACATTTTTCAAACTTGTACCATACATTTCCCTGTTTAATGAAAACAAATATTTTCTAGCTTGTGTCTCAATATATCATGTATCATTTGTACATCAAGGATAACCAATCAACATATTTAATAATCAACCTTCACAATGATCAACATGGTTAGTAATGATCATCCTTTGAACTTCACATCACGTATAAGCCTTAACACAATCGACAACATTCAGACACAACATTCTGATTAATGGCAAGAAGCATCAATGACATCAATGCCAACATTTCCAACAATAAGCAAACATAGACCAATTGCCTTGCCCTGTTGTGCCAAGCAAGCTTCCCTGCAATTACACACGTCTCAGTTCACATATTAGTCGCATGTCTCAAAAATCTAGGACATAAATATCTAACATAATTTTTCAAAAAACACGAATTTCTACATGCACAGGCAAGCATTCACCAAGGAGAATAAGCATCTATAGGGTGGAATGTAACATCAGCGCATATGAAAAAATATGCCTCTACTAGGGCTCTTGGCCTCCTACAACATACATACCATGGGATTTCCTCATCCCAACCAACATATAATGCATACGCCTACCATTCACTGAACCAAGCAGTATTGTATAGAATACACATCACACAAGGATTCTTCCCCAAGTACCTCAAACCTCATGGACATAATTGTCCCAAGCATACAAGATTTCATCATCTAACCAATGGTGATGGTATGTTACAAGTAACTCACTGCCCTACAGGTAGTTCTACAAAATTAAAGAGATGACAGCTTCCAAGGCCACCACCACCAGTTGTTCAACGTTCAAGATGCCCAATAGCAAGAGCATGCATTGCCAAGGCACTTATCATAATAACAAACCAAACATCACCGTAGTTGGTGTGCAATACAGATCAATTCTATGAGTAAGATAACACCATGCTTGTATTCAATTATTATACTCGCAATTGATCTCCTTCCTAGATCTAGGGATTCATGCATTAGTACCATGCTACATAATCACACAGTAATCATGTCAATCATGCATACAATGAGTCAGCCAAAGACCAGCTTTTAACACCTAAACATTGGTTTAGTTAATTTTCTAGAAACAGAATGAACCCCTTTTGCAGGAACCCTGCATTCAGTTGTTCATGATTGAGCCCATCCAGTCCAAGCATTGAAACCGAATGCTCTGATACCACTTTGTAACGTATCCCCTCCTAATCCTTTCCATAACATCGGTTAAGAGCAGGTGGTTACTTTGTTGACCCAAAATCCAAGGTGTCTTTATGGAAATGGGGTCTAAAAATTTCAATCTCGACAACTTACTTAAAAACCTTAGCTCAACTTCACCATTGTTTAGTCTCGACGAGAAAAACACCATGGTGATGTCAAATTAAATTTTTGAGTAAGTTGAAAAGATCGAAATTTTTAGACCCAATTTCCATAAAAACACCTTGGATTTTGGGTCAACATAGTAACCACCTCCTCCTAATCGGTGTTATGGTGAGGATTAGGAGGGGGTATGTTACAAAGTGGTATCAGAGCATCCAGGTTCAACACTTGGACTGGATGGGCTCAGTCATGGACAATTGATGGCAGGATTCCTGCAAAAGGTGTTCATTTTGATTTCTAGAAAATTAACTAAACCAATGTTTAGCTGTTAAGAGTTGGTTTGTCACTGACTGATTGTATGCATGATTGATATGATTAGTATGTGATTATGTAGCAAGGTACTAATGCATGAATAGATGGGCCAACTCAAACAATACAAAGTGGATCGTTGGTTAGTTTGGAAAATGAACAAGACTAGAATGGTGCAACAAGGTTTGGATGGCTTGGGTAGATTGGGAACATTAGAAGGAACGTAGAGGTCAAGACTCTTTGAGACCTCAACAGACTTGATATAGTGGTGTTGTTTAGAGAGTGAACAATCTAGTGATGGGAGCATGTAATGGCCTTTTTTTGTTCGCCCCATCCCATCTTGAGTTAGCAATTGACTAAGTGAGGCTAATGTAGTTAGGGTTACATTTGAGTTGCAAATACAAAGCTTGACTTTTATTAGCATGGCAACAAGTGTGTCATATCGAAAACAACTCGTCTAAGACAAGTTCACTGGGTCAACTTGTGGTTGTGTCTACACCACTTGAGAAGACTTTGGCTCAATGTAGCAACTATAGCAATCACAAACCTACAAATAGGTTTACGTAAGCACCAATTGCATAGGTTGGGAAGAGATTGGAATTGGAGATCCAATGAAGTTGGGTGCCTAGGTAGACCTTAGATGGATTTGCGATGACCATCGCAAGGTCGTTTATGAAGTGGAGCCTTGGTCACATCTTCTTGGGTTGGCTGAGTCAATCGAGTGTAAGTAGACCTTAGGTGGATTCGCGATGACCATGGAAAGGTTGTTTATGAAGTGGAGCCTTGGTCACATCTTCTTGGGTTGGTTGAGTTAATCGAGTGTAATGTGATGTAAATGAAAGTGTTAAATGGGTCTAGGACAAATTTGTGCACCAAAATTGGTGGTGTCATTTGATGGTTTGATGAGGGATAGTGGTCCTATAAAGGTGAACGAACTTGGTTTGGTAATGACTAGATCTAGCAAAGTGATTTTTTTAAGGATGATGAGTTGGTTGGGTTGTCAACCAAGTTACCATTGGGCATGGTCTTAAAATTGGTCAAATTGGACAAGGCCAACTTGTCGTGGTGAAGCAGTGCCAATTGTGTAGGCAGTTGTGTATAAATCAACAAGTGACTTGGGCATGTGGACAGAAGCAAACCATTAGAGGGCAAGAAACACAAGAAGAACAGTATTTGGATTTTGAGACAAGTTAGGGTGCATATCGTTATTTCACGGGATATTGAGGGCACCACTACTTCAAGGGTCGATGGTGTCACAGACTTGGGTTGAACAAAACAGTTCAATTGGATAGAACTATGTGAAAATTTGGCCACAACAATTATGGGCATTAGTATGGGCTTGTTCTCATACTTAAGTTTGTTTAAATCGTGGGTAGTTTCAACAATGTCCAACCTCGACATTCGCACTATATCTCTTGAACTTAACTTACTATTTTAAGTGCAGTTTCCCCTCACAAGGGATTTCCCTTTGTAAACAATGTGTTGGGTCCTGGATTCGTTTATGTTGTTGCAATTGTTTATGATTTATTGTTAAACTAGTTAATTTTTGTTGAAAATTGGCAGCTCAGGGATGAATTTCTAAAAAAAAATAGAAAGCCTAAAAATAGAATTTCTAAAAATAGAAAGTCTAAACATAGAATTTCTAAACATAGAAAGTTGAAAAATAGAAAGTCTAAAAATGGAAAGTATAAAAAGGATGAATTTCTAAAAAAAAATAGAAAGCCTAAAAATAGAATTTCTAAAAATAGAAAGTCTAAACATAGAATTTCTAAACATAGAAAGTTGAAAAATAGAAAGTCTAAAAATGGAAAGTATAAAATTAGAAAGTGTCAAAATAGTAAATCACCTTGCATCAATCGGTAATCAAGTATTGCTAATGAAAAAACACTTCTTATCCTTAATCCATCCTAATAGTTCAATCTCGACTTGATATTTTATCATTAATATTATTAATATTATTCTTATGATACTATTATATTATTATTTAAAAGAAATTCAAATCACTCAATCATGGCTCTCAATAATGTTCTCTTACCCTCTCATTATTGGCATGGCATATTCCTCTTACACTCTCTTTCACTCATTAAAGCGTGTCATAAAAGTTTCTCTTACACTCTTTTACACTCAATAAAAGCATGTCATAAAAAATTCATCTTACGCACTCTTTAATGCATATGTTACACTATCTCTTAAAAGCATAAGTTACAAAGGCATGTGTACCTCCTTAATGGCATGAGTTACATTTCCTAAATGGGCATATGTTACTCTCCCTCTTGGCATGTGAGTTACTCCTCCTTTATGGCATGGATTCGTTGCTCCTCATATATATGTGTGTGTGCGTGTGTGTGTGTCTCATTCTTTCTCCCCTTACTACTTGTGCAATGTGAAAGAAAAATTCGAACTTGAGAGAGAGTTGGAGAGAGTTGAAAAAGATTGTGAGAGAGAGACTTGGAGTGTAAGAGCAAAACATGGTGAGATAAAGTTGATTCAGTGCTTCAGTGTTTTAGTGTTGATTAAGTTGAAGGGAAGGTTCATTTAGTGTGTGCATCTGTCGCTGCTACCAGTGATCTTCATGCTACAACTTGTTCAGATTTAAGTGAACTTACTCATTCTCTTGATCTCTCATTGTACTATGTATCTCTGTTGAACATTTGATTTCTAATAAAAGAAGAATCTGGTTGGGTTTTCCCCTTGTGGGTTTTTCCCTGGTCATTGGACCTAGATTTTTTGTATACTTGGTTGTCATCCATTTTGCATATGGTTTATATGGTGTATGTTCTATCTACAATTGCTTAATTAATATTGCAAAAGAAAGAAGTATTGGAATAAATAATTGTTGAAGCATAGAACGTAAAAATTTCAACATGGTATTTGAGCTTTGGTGAAGACAAACTCCATTTGCAGTTCTCTTTCTGTTGGAACATCTCTTGTTCTCTGTTTCATTTGCAGTTTTTTTTCTGCTAGAATATCTCTTGATGTCCGCTCCATTTGCAATTTTCTTTCTGTTGGAATATCTCTTGTTGTCCACTCCGATTGCAGCTCTCTTTCTGCGGAAATATCTCTTGTTGTCGGCTCCATTTGCAACTCTTTTTTTGTTGAAATATATCTTGTTGTTCGCTCTATTCGCAGTTCTCTTTCTGTTGAAATATCTCTTATTGTTTCTTCTACTTGTTGCTCATTTTCTACTAAAATATCTCATCTTTTGTTGCTAAAATTTTACTGTTGAGTTTTACTACCGAAATTTCACTGTTGAAATTTACTACTGAAATTTTACTGCTGAAATTTATTGTTGAAATTTACTACTGAAATTTTAATGTTGAAATGTTATTGCTACTGTTCTTCCAATATTTCAAAGAACCCAAGATATAATAGTAATTTTGCATATAGTAATTAAGATATTGCATGTGTTTAATAGTTGTGGTTTTGGTACGTGTTGATGCATGCAAAAGTAAAAAGTAGTTTTACTTTCATTTATGCATGTGCAAGAAAGTGTTGTCTTAAATAGAAGTATAATGCATAGAAGGTTATGAAAGAATAACTTAGAGAAAGTGAATGTTGAAGATAGGGGGATTTTGACTCTCACATTATATGAGAAAAGTCATAATCTTATGGGTTTTAGTAATTTTGATATTAGAGTTTACTAACAATAGTTGTTGTAGGTAAGAACCATGACTTTTGCAAAAGATGGAATGATAGTTTTCTAAGCTAACCTCTTTTGCAGCAATCAAAGATGGATTATAATTAATATCATTGCAGGCAATGAAGTCAATATGTATAATTATTATTATATGTCTTCACTCTGGGATCAAAATTTGAAGATCTATATAAAATCAATGGAAGAACTATCAATGCATTGATTCATGATAAGTAATCATCAATATAAATTGTGGCACCAAAAGTGCATTCATCTTCACTATAAAGCATTACCTCATGTGAGAAAGATGGATTCTGAAATACCTGAGATTAGAGTGGATCTTGATGGAGTTTGCTAAGTGGTGATCAAGAAAATGCATTTCTTCTACCAATGACATATGACTTGTGGGCATTGGTAACTTATAGACGTCGGATCAAGAGGGAGCTAACAACTTCTTTCAATCCCAAAGTATTTTCAAGTCTTATCTTGTTTCTTTGTATCATTGCTCTTATTTAGATTTATCTTTATAGATCATTGGTTATTCTTCCTGCATGAGTATTTGAATGATTCTTTCACTAACTTCTTGAGGAAGATGTGATCAAGAAAAACAAATCCTGAAGATAATTAAGGTGCAGAATAGTGCAGGAAGAATAAACTCCAAGAGGAAGTTGGTGCAAGGATAATGAAGGAGCCACTCTCACATCTAGAAAAGAAAGAAAGACTTGCCTCATCACCAGGTATACTTTCATTATGTTTATTTACTTTGTTATTATTTCTCTTGCTCTTGTTCTCGGATCAACAGGTACATTCGATGAATGTGATAACCAAGCCCCTTGTATCGAGATTGAGGAAGACGTCGAGTCATCCCATGACTTGAGTGGACAAGAGCTCAAGACTTCTGCAAGGAAGCTGGAATCAATAAAGAGACCATTGTACCACATAACCCAAAACAAAATTGGCACGTAAGGATCTTTGACTACCCTGTCTACTTTCATGTGCCAAGGAAAGAGTACCAAGCTAGAAGCTTCAAGTAAAAAAAGTATGATTGTTGGTAATCGTGAAAATTCTAAAGCTTATAGAATATATGTGTCTCGTAAAAGAACTATAGAGTTTAGCATAGATATAACATTTAATGAAAATGTAGCTCTTTGAAAAGCCATAAACACTCCTCCTACTAATGTTGAAAAACATGATGATGCCTTGGATGCACAAGAACATCCTAAGCTTGAGCTTGATCTTGTTGATGAACCCATGGATCCCATGGACCCCTTGGATCCTTATCATGTGCTAGAAGGAGACCTTTATGGCTTGTGACACCCTTCAAGATGTTGATAAACGCATTGCTCCCTAAAGAACCTTCAAAGGAAGCACGAAACCATGTCGGTTCCAAGGATATGTTGTAACCATGAACAACATTATTCAAGCTAAACCATGCACTTTTGAAGAAGTTGTGAAGGCTCAAGTGTGGAAAGATGCAATGGATGAAGAATATGAGTCCATTCATAATGATGTATGGGAAGTGGTTCCAAGGCCACAAGGTAAATCTGATGTATCTTCTAAATGGTTGTATAAAATTAAACACAGCGTTGATGGTGTGAAAATTCCGCAACAGGGATCCTTACTACAGCAACTGATGATATTGCTCCTATTTGTTAAATTCCTTTAAACAAATTACTTGCAATTTTCTACAGCGGATATCGTAATACATACACTGCAACCTTCACTTAATTAAATTATAAGCGGAAACAAGAGACTGAGCAAGAAAGAAAATACAACACAATGAACACCATTATTTTTGGACAAATGTCCCCGGAAAAACCCAATGCGGGAAAACCGGTGCAGCAGCTCTAAGGGTTTATTATTATTAAGCAGTAGCAAATTCTGAATACATCTTTGAATACCTCTCAGGTTATTCAGTTACAGAGAGAGAAATACTGGCAGAAAGAATTGTGAGATTACCTCACACTATCACTGGAAATCCTGGTTGATCCAACCCCAGAATGATTGCCCCCGGCTTTTCTCGCTGCCTCTACACAATATCTACGTCAGCCCAGCGTCAATCTCTCTGGGACATCATCAATCCTCTGGCTGGCCAATTTCTTGCCGTGGAGATTCAATTTCTGCCTCCCGGTCTCACACCCCGGCTCCCGACTTCTGAAACTCGAATTCCCTCTACAAATTTCAGACTCCCTCTTGGCTTCTACGCTGCCTCTGCGTGGCTCTGCGTCAGCCCCTCTGGCTCAGCGCTGCCACTGTTGGATTACTCTCTGTTGATGATTCTCTGGCTGAGAAAATCTCTCTCTGTGGATGTTATCCCTGACCCTCAACTACATGAGATCTCCTCAATCGAATTTCCTCCTGAGAACTTCTCACTTTAGAAAATTGATCTCTTGATCTCTTTGTGTGTTTTCCAAATGACCCTCAAACTTCCTTAAATAATATTTTCGTTGACATTCAACGGCCCATATTAAAAGCTAATCAATGGCTAAGATATTTTTAGCTTGATCCTATTCTTCTTCTAGAAATTACACCCACAATTAAATTAATACCCATTAATATTTTTAATTTCCTAAGTTTAGACTTAGGGGCCCATTAAACAATATTAATTATTTTAATAAACTTATTTTTGGGTGGAATTTCCCAAAACGCTTTCTGGGTTCTTTGGAATACATGTGCCCAAGCCTCCCTGCAAATTTGAGGCTTAGAGCACATTCGATGCTATCCCAAATCAACAAAAAGCAGTATTGAAAAATATAAAGTTAGATTTGTGACCAGAGAGTTATCTTGAGAAGAGGGAATAAACTATGATGAAATCTAGCCATGAGCAACATTATTCAAGCTAAACCATGCACTTTTGAAAAATTTGTGAAGACTCAAGTGTGGAAAGCTACAATGGCTGAAGAATATGAGTCCATCATTCATAATGATGTATGGGAAGTGGTTCCAAGACCACAAGGTAAATCTGTTGTGTCTAATAAATGGTTGTATAAAATTAAACATGGTGTTAATGGCAATATTGAAAAATATAAAGCTAGATTTGTGACCAAATGGTTCTCTCAGAAAGAGGAAATAAATATGATGAAAGCTTTGCACCCGTTGCCCATTATACAACCATCTGATGTATTGTGGCTCTAGCTGCTAGCCAAGTATGGTCCCTTCACCAAATGGATGTGAAGATTGTTTTCCTGCATGGTTTCCTCAAGAGACAAGTATTTGTGGAGCAACCACAAGGATTCTAAGTACATAACCAGAAAACTCGTGTGCACACTGAAGAAAGCCCTCTTTGGCTTGAATCAAGCTCCAAGAGCTTGGTATGTTTGCATTGATAGTTTCTTAATGAAGCTTGGTTTTATTAGAAGTAATGTTGATCCAAATCTTTACTTCAAGACAGTCCAAGGTATGCCTTTGGTTTTGGTATTACATGTTGATGATTTATTTCGGACCGGTGGTGAACCTCCTATCCTCTAGTGTAAGAGGGAGTTAGCTTCCGAATTTGAAATGAAAGATCTTCACTTAATGCACTACTTTATGGGTCTTGAAGTATGGCAAAAACATGGTGAGATTTTCCTTTTTCAATATGTTGTCAGGTTGGTTGAAAGATTTGGTATGACATAATGTAAATCCATGAATACTCCAATGGAGATGAACTTTAAGAAGCTATGTGATGAAGTTGCATGTCGTGAATCATGATTTGGCAAATCCTTCAGGGTACCGTCAACTGATTGGTGCACTGATGTTCTTAGTGAACACTAAACCGGACATATGTTTTGCAGTCAATACTTTGAGCCAATATATGATTAAGCCATCTCATGCACACTGGATTGTTAGAAAGCATGTGCTGAGATATCTGCATGGTACTATCAATTTGGGATTGAAATATATTGTCGATGATATAAGTCTACATGGATACTCAGATGTTGATTGGTTTTGTAACACCACTGATAGAAAAGACACATATGGGTGTTGCTTCAGCTTAGAATCTATCATGATATCTTGGATGAGCAGAAAACAGAAGTTTGTAGCCTTTAGCACAATTGATGTACATTGTTGCCAACATGGTTAACTGTGAGGCAATATGGTTGAGGAACCTCTATGGAGAGTTGTTTGAGCATGTTCCGAACACAACAATAATTTACTATGACAATAAGAGTGGGATTCGATTTGCGAAAAATCTCGTGTTCCATGACAAGTCCAAACACATTGAGATCAAATATTGCTATATCCAGGATATGGTGTAGAGAGGAGCAGTAAGGCTCCATCATATAGCCATTGATGACTAGATCGTCAACATTCTTACCAAGTCTTTGTCGAAAGGGAAGTTCATGGTTTTCAGAGAGTATTTTGAACTAATAGATGTGACCCTTCCTAGAGAGGGTGGTCATGGACGATGAGCCTTGGATGTGCGAGATCCTTGTCATGTGTTGACAAGTGGATCCCCCCAAGTAGTGATGAGCCTTGGATGTGCGAGATCCTTGTCATGTGTTGACAAGTGGATCCCCCCAAGCAGAGATGAGACTTGGTTGTGTGATATCCTTGTCACGTGTTGACCAGTGGATCTCCCCAAGCATAAAAGTGACTTGGTTGTGCGAGATCTTTGATAAGTGGGTTATCCCCCAAGCGGAGATGAGACTTGGTTGTCTAGGATCCTTGTCAAGTGGGTTATCCCCCCAAGCAAAGATGTGACTTGGTTGTGTGAGATCCTTGTCAAGTGGGTTATCCCCCCAAGCAAAGATGAGACTTGGTTGTGTGAGATCTTTGTCATATGTTGGCAAGTTGCAATCCCCCAAATGAATATAGGGTGATGGATGAATCTCCCCTATGATGATTCTTCTTCATTAGAGTGAGACATCATTGTTTCAGATTATACAAAGTAGAGATGAACATAAATGAGCAGAAAAAGCAAAGATCTTTATTGCAGAAAGAAATTCTTCCCTCGCTGAGAGTGAGTGTTGAAAATTGGCAGCTCATGGATGAATTTTTTTTTAAAAATAGGAAGTCTAAAAATATAATTTCTAAAAATAGAAAGCCTAAATATGGAAAGTCTAAAATTAGAAAGTATGAAGATAGTAAATCATCTTGCATCAATTGGTAATCAAGTATTGTTGATGAAAAAACACTTATTATCATTAATCAATTCTAATAGTTCAATCTCAACTTAATATTTTATCATTAATATTAATATTATTATTCTTATGATACTATTATATTATTATTAAAAGAAATTCAAAGTCACGCAATCATGGCTCTCGATAATGTTCTCTTACACTCTCATTATTAGCATGGCATATTCCTCTTACACTCATTAATTCTCTTATACTTTCTTACACTCATTAAAGCACATCATAACAGATTCTCTTACACTCAATAAGAGCATGTCATAAAAGATTCTTCTTATGCATTATTTAATGCATATGTTACAATCTCTCTTAAAAGCATAAGTTACAAAAGCATGCATACCTCCTTAATGACATGAGTTACATTTCCTAAATGGGCATATGTTACTCTCCCTCTTGGCATGCAAGTTACTCCTCTTTTATGGCATGAATTTGTTGCTCCTCCTATATATATGTGTCTCATACTTTCTCCCCTTACTACTTGTGCATTGTGAAAGAAGACTTTGAACTTGAGAAAGAGTAGGAGAGAGTTGAAAAAGATTGTGAGAGAGAGACTTGGAGAGTAAGAGCATAACTTGGTGAATCAAGGTTGATCCAGTGCTTCAGTGTTTTAGTGTTGATTCAGTTGAAGGGAACGTTGATTCAATGTGTGCATCTGTTGTTGCTACCACTTATCTTCATGCTATAGCTTGTTCAAATTTGGGTGAACTTACTCATTCTCTTGATCTCTCATTGTACTTTGTATCTCTGTTGAACATTTGATTTCTAATAGAAGAATCTGGTTGGGTTTTCCCCTTGTGGGTTTGCCCTGGTCAATGAACCTAAATTCTCTCTCTACTTGTGTTCTTGGTTGTTATCTATTTCGCATATGGTTTATATGGGTATGTTCTATCTACAATTGCTTAATTAATATTGCAGAAAAAAGAAGTTTTGGAATAATTAATTGTTGCAACATAGAACGTCAAAATTTCAACAATTTCTTGCAACTATAAAATTGGATAAGTTAACAAGTGTGTAGTAGAATGGTTAACATGGTGAAGTGTTGAATTGCTATATGCATTTTGGGTGGAGTAACTGTTAGCTCTGCTATATAACGATGATTTTCTAAGGTCAAAGATGATCTTGGTCCGTTTGGTTCTGCTCAAAAGAAAGTTTATAATGGTCACTTCCTCCTTTTTCTTTTACCCCGCCTATTCTCCTCCACCTCCGTTTCCTCTATTTTTCTCCTAAACCCTGCCAAATAGCTCCTTTTAGCTTTAACCCCAAGCGCAAAGCCCAAACCTTCATGAAACCCTGCCATACGCCCTCGCGCGCTGGCTAAAACCCTTCATTGTTTCCCCACCGTTGATCTCCTCCCGTTGATCTAACGGCTCCCGTCGTGCCCGATAAAGGCGACTTGCCCCACAAGTTCCCACCATCAAATCATCTCCGCCAAGATCCGACGGCATTCGCTCTCCCCACGCTCGTAGCCCGATCGAACGTTAGCGCACGATGAGAGCAGTTTTCCTCTCTCATCCACCGCTACGTGTCAATCGCTTAGTGGAATCGCGCGCCCCCGTCCTTTTACCGCTTTACACCCAAGAGCGGTGCGATCAATACCGTTGCCGCCTATCCAAACCACTCCACCCTGTTAACGCCCACGCAACTCCGTCGCCCGATCACCATCCGATCTGCCTGCCGAAGATCTGATGGCCATAATTCACCCTGCTCTCACCTTGGCCTATAGCCTCCACCGAGCCATCTCCGCCGTCTGTTTCCTCGATCCGACGGCCATTATTTTCGGTCATCCAACTCGTCCACTTGCCCATATAGTCCACGTCCTCTGACCACTCCGTTTGTCTGAAGGAGGAAGGCGACCAACTTGCCAGTACCAGTCATAGTAAATCCTCAACAACCATGTTTAAACAGACAGTATGGCCAAGGAGAAAAAGGACAAGCATGACCCAGTAACTGCATTTATCAGTTATGGAACTTCACTGGTACGAGCACTCCAACTGCCTAAGAGGACAGCACAGCACCTGAGCAGATCAGATTCATCCACTGCAGCAAGCAAACACAGTCAGAGACTCCATCAGGCAGTTAAATGCAGTTGGTGGTCAATTATGACCCCTCCATACCTAAATTGGCCAAGTGCCCTTGTAATGTAAATCTATAAATACCCAGAAGAAAGATGTAATCAAGGTTGATGGTTGGCATTTTGATGTAAGGTTCAACTTCTGGAGACTATAGATATTTTGACACTTGCAGCGTCTCGTCTTCATTTTCAACTAATACAAGCTTCTTTTGTTGTTAACTTCTCACTTTCCACTTTCCTCTGTTCTAAGTTGTGCCTGATATGCTCTATTCTTGAGCTCTTGATATTTAGCATTAGAATAGTTGTCATCCTATCTCTGTGTTAAAATCTTGTATGCATCATTGAATAGGTGGTCCAGGTTTCTTTCTACCTAGTGCCAGAAAGTTGTCATCCTATCTGTGCATTAGTAGAATAGATTTACAGACTTCTTTACTAGTTGCAGTTGGCCATCACATGGTCTTGTGCATCTGCTGGTGTGGTCAGTATTCTCCACATTCACCTTATCTCTAAACTGTGAGTAGTTGGTGGTCTAAAGCCTTGTAGTCTGGGGGTGTTCACGCATGTCTAGAGTGAAACAAAGTAGAAGTGGTTATCTGGCTTGAACAAGCATCATTCCTTCCATTCATCCATTGCAACAATAAGTTGAATTTATATGTTACCAGGCATCTCCGAGCTACAACCTAGGAGAGTTTCTTGGAATCCTAACATAATTGGCGCCGCTGCCGGGGAGAGGAGATTGAAGCTCAGCTTCCCTGGGAGAACGACACAGATCCAACTTTGATGATAGACAAAGTCTGGACACATTTCTGGTTGTAATCATCTATCTGGCGACTCTACTGGAGGACCAACCTTTGGCGACTCCACATCACAGTTCTAGCTCAGTTTGTGAGGCATACTCGGAGAAATCCTCAGAAATCACCAGCTAACCCAGTGCCTGACCCTGAGAAGATTGTCAAGCAAAGAAAGATCATTCAGAAAGGAGCATCAGGATCAAGTAAGCCTAAACAATCTTATGTATCTCTGCAAGAGAGGCTTGTAACTGAGCATGTTCATTTGAAGATATAGAGCCTAGCATTGTCAAGTGAAGAAATACCCTCAGAGATTCATAAAGCTCCTTGTTCAATAAGTTCCCCTTTGGATCTCAGTTCAAAGAAACCCTCCCTTCCAGTCCATCATATTCCTTTAGCCCTGTCATTCGTTTCTCAGCTCCCTACCTTCCAAACTGCCAGTACCCTTCCACCTATCCCAGTCATGGCAGGCCCACAAGCTCCTACTAAGATGGAAAGAATCATAGCTGCTAGGTATGGACCCCTGGTCCTGCCTGTTCCTTTGAATGCCATGCCTGCAGGAGAATATCATAAATACATGCCAAAGTTTACCGGTACAGAGGGAGTAATAGCTGAAGAGCATCTAGAGTCCTTTTATAGCTATGCTAATAATCTAGATATCAGTGAAGATGATGTGTGGATGAGGGTTTTTGTCCAAAGCCTAGATGGGGAGGCTAGAAAATGGTTCAGAGAATTAACCCCTAGGTCTATAGCAGACATTGAGGCCTTAGATGATGTGTTCCTAAAGCATTGGGGGATAAGAAAGATCTGCTCTATTATCATACTGAATTTGGGAACTTGCAGAGGGAAAATGGTGAGTTGTTGTCTGATTTCAATAAGAGATTTAACCGCATGTACAGCAGAATACCAGTTGAAGTGAAACCCACCCCTACTTCTGCTAAGCTTACTTATGCCAATGCCTTCGATTCTCGTTTCTGTTTACTACTAAGGGAGAGAAGATGTGCTTCTTTGGCTGATATGCAAGATGCAGCCCTGGAAGTAGAATCAAACATCATGGTTGCAGAAAGGCTCAAAGGTAATGCTGATAGGAGAAGACAGAGGGGTGAGCCCTCATCATCCTCAGATCCCAAGATCGATAAAATGGCCAGGATGATAGAGTCATTAGCCTCTGAAGTTTCCAAATTAAGGGTTGAGCAGCATTCTGGGAAAGCAGGAGCTCCTAATACCTTTGCTCTTCCAAATCCAAATCCATATAGAGGAGCAAAGGAGCAGTTGCAGATTTTGCAAGAAAACAAAAATGCAAACGAAGACCAAAGGGTGAAGCCCCTTTTTCAGAGTATAGTCATGGAAGAAGAGCAATTTGAAGAAGAGGATGAGGTCCATGGTATGGAAGACAAGGGCAGTGCCCCTTTCTTAACCAAAGCTGCCTATGAGAAGTCATTATTCAAAGGCCCTGCTCATAATTTTGTTGTCCCTGCAGAACAACAAGCTTATAAGCAGAAGAAACTAGCAGCAGATCCCATCATCCTCAAAGTTCCAGCCATAGAGGTAAGAGGCCTTGAAGGTTCCCCTTCTTTTTTAAGTTTTCAGTCAGAAATTCAGAAGCTAAGAATACCCATGCCTCTGATTGAACCAGTGAAGAATGAGTCCTTCAAGAAATCCATCCTTGAAGACCCTGAACCTAAAGCCAGCCCAGCTTCCAATGACTATGCAAATCTGCAAATTGACCAACCTGCTGTTATCCTCAGCCCAGTGATCAAAAAGGGTGAAGTCAGTTCCCCATCATCTTATGTTCCTCTGTCTGTTCAAGAGACAATCCCTCATAATTGCCCCCTAGGCGCTGAGGCCAGCCATAACTCAATGCCCAAGGCTGATATTGATAATCTCAGTCTTGATATTCCGAAGCCTGCCCAGGTGGCCTCCACACAGCTTGAAAGGGCAGTTTGCCAGATCACAGAGGAAGAAGGTGCACAGTTTTGGGACACCTCCTTGGATGGGGCTGGTTCTAAGCAAGCTACGGAAGCAGGTGAAGTCTTTGTGTCCCACACACAAGAATACATTGGTCCACCATTTATATTAATTGTGCAGGCCACAAATGACACAGTCGAGTACACAGCAGCCATTGTTATTCAGCAGGTGTACAAAAGCTTCCGCGAAGAACATCCAAGGATGAGAACATACAAAGAGGGGGTGAAATATAAACCATCTCTACCTGATAAGGTCAAATGCCCCAAAATTTTTGAGGTAGATGATCAAATCAACCCGATTTTGCAAGTCTTTGATGAATCGGCTGACATGCATATTGACCAAGAGAAGGGGAAACAATTTTGGTGGCCCAGTAAATGGGCAGTTTTTGAAAATTTAGGTTGTTTAAGGTTTTCAGGCCTTAATGTTGTAAATGTGTTCTTTTACAGGTTTTAGTGTAGACTTAATTAGACTCCATGCCCAATGGAATACTAGGCAATGTTTTTAATCTTGTTCTGATGTAGAAGGCAGTGGTCTACAGTTCTTGAGACCTCACAGGGAGGATCTCATCCCCAGAAGGAGCCAGTGTTAGCTCTGCTATATAACGATGATTTTCTAAGGTCAAAGATGATCTTGGTCCGCTTGGTTCTGCTCAAAAGAAAGCTCATAATGGTCACTTCCTCATTTTTCTTTTACCCCGCCTATTCTCCTCCACCTCCATTTCCTCTATTTTTCTCCTAAACCCTGCAAAATAGCCCCTTTTAGCTTTAACCCCAAGCGCAAAGCCCAAACCTTCATGAAACCCTGCCATACGCCCTCGCGCGCTGGCTAAAACCCTTCATCGTTTCCCCGTCGTTGATCTCCTCCCGCTTGATCTAACGGCTCCCGTCGCGCCCGATAAAGGCGACCTGCCCCACAAGTTCCCACCGTCAGATCATCTCCGCCGAGATCCGACGGCATTCGCTCTCCTCGTGCCCGTAGCCCGATCGAACGTTAGCATGCGATGAGAGCGGTTTTTCTCTCTCATCTGCCGCTACGTGTCGATCGTTGAGTGGAATCGCACGCCCCCGTCCTTTTACTGCTCTACGCCCAAGAGCGGTGCGATCAATACCGTTACCGCCTATCCAAACCACTCCCGCCTGTTAACGTCCGCACAACTCCGTCGCCCGATCACCATCCGATCTGCCCACCGAAGATCTGATGGCCATAATTCATCCCGCTCTCACCTCAGCCTATAGCCTCCGCCGAGCCATCTCCGCCGTCCGTTTCCTCGATCCGACGGCCATTATTTCCGCTCATCCAACTCGTCCACTTGCCCATACAGTCCACGTCCTCTGACCAGTCCGAAGGAGGAAGGCGAGCAGCTTGCCAGTACCAGTGATAGTAAATCCTCAACAACCATGTTTAAACAAACAGTATGGCCAAGGAGAAAAAGGACAAGCATGACCCAATAACTGCATTTATCAGTTATGGAACTTCACTGGTACGAGCACTCAGACTGCCTAAGAGGACAGCACAGCACCTGAGTAGATCGGATTCATCCACTGCAGCAAGCAAACACAGTCAGAGACTCCATCAGGTAGTTAAATGCAATGGGTGGTCAATTATGACCCCTCCATACCTAAATTGGCCAAGTGCCCTTGTAATGTAAATCTATAAATACCCATAAGAAAGATGTAGTCAAGGTTGATGGTTGGCATTTTGATGTAAGGTTCAACTTCTAGAGACTGTAGATATTTTGACACTTGCAGCGTCTCGTCTTCATTTTCAGCTAATACAAGCTTCTTTTGCTATTAACTGCTCACTTTCCACTTTCCTCTGTTCTAAGCTGTGCCTGATATGCTCTGTTCTTGAGCTCTTGATATTTAGCATTAGAATAGTTGTCATCCTATCTCTGTGTTAAAATATTGTATGCATCATTGAATAGGTGGTCCAGGTTTCTTTCTACCTAGTGCCAGAAAGCTGTCATCCTGTCTGTGCATTAGTAGAATAGATTTACAGACTTCTTTACTGGTTGCAGCTGGCCATCACATGGTCTTGTGCATCTGCTGGTGTGGTCACTATTCTCCACATTCACCTTATCTCTAAAATGCGAGTAGTTGGTGGTCTAAAGCCTTGTAGTCTGGGGGTGTTCACGCATGTCTGGAGTGAAACAAAGTATAAGTGGTTATCTAGCTTGAACAAGCATCATTCCTTCCATTCATCCATTGCAACAATAAGTTGAATTTATATGTTACCAAGCATCTCCGAGCTACAACCTAGGAGAGTTTCTTGGAATCCTAACAGTAACATTGAACTTCCATAGCAAGATCGACTAGTTGAGCCAGTACCATCTTGGTGACTAGGCATAGTTTGGAAACTTTGGACTGTCTTTGGCAACAAAAAATAATTTGTTTGCCAATGTTACATAAGTTTAGCTAGGGGACACTGAAGAAGTTGAAAAATTGTATTGAATAGGCTAGACTTGTGACACCCTAACTTAACCTATTTCAACATGATTAGCTAGTGTAGTTAGTTTAGCTAAATTCCACATATCATCTGGATCATTCTTAACACTTGGTTGTCTCCCAAATTAACCTAAGATCCAACATGGGATTTCAACTTAACAAATTGGTCAAAACAAATTATAAATAGACATTGAAGGCACGATAATGACCTAGAACAACAAAAGAAATTCTTAGCAATTACAAAACTTGGATAGCAAAGAGACAAATTGTTCACTCGGATTATAAGTGGAAAAGTAAACATAAAAGGAGTACATTGCAACTAGGTTAGACAACTGGTATTTTTCAGTTTTTGAGAGCACTATTTAACTTCTACAAACTCAAGTATATCAGGTAATCCTAATTGGATCCATATCAGAACATGAACCAACCTCCTTTGGATAGTCATTAAAAATCAGAATCCACCAAAGCTGAACACTCTTTCAAATCCAATGCTAGACGTTGTGATAGAAAAACACTATGTCACGAAACTACAAAGCTAAGCTACTAGGCTGAAGATATTTTCAAATTTTCAAATCCTTCCCATGGGAAATATGCAAAAGAGTGATAAAAATCTAAAAAATAGAACCAAATATGTTCTGTTTGCTTAGTTATCCAATCGAGACATACGAGAACTCGAGATCTTAATAGACTTAAAACAAGCCAATGACTCAAGATGTGATTGGGGCTTTAAAATGAAAGAATAGTTGGTTAATATAGAATCAAAATCCATGTGCATAAAAGCAAAAAGAGCCGACTCCATCTTTTGCTTGAGGATAATAGTAAACTGAAACAATAAAATTCATCTATTGAAGTATTTTTAAAACCTTTTGGTCCTCACGTAAACAAACAAGAAGCAACACCAAGGGAATCCATTAGATTAACAATAGAGCCTAATCCTCGACGAAGCCTTTGAAGCCCCTCCAACCAATGAAATTCAAAAGGTTGTTAAAATGATAACGACTAAAAATTGACTCAGTCCAGATGGATTCATATTAATAGACTTTCACAACCTTGAGTTAGAAAAACACTACCAAAAGCTGTTACATAAGAAGTCCAAGTTACAGGAAAAGTCCACCTAAGGTCAATGCAACCTTCATGAATCTTGACGCAAAATAATTTATTTCAGATATAGGACATAATTAGAGACCAATATTCCATTATAATATTAGTTATAAAATCATTACTATTGTAATATAAAACATATTATCTCCCCGCCTGGGCAAGAGGTTCTCTGAAGAGAAAATTTCTTTTGCTTTAAGGCATGAAAAATCAGGATAGCTTTACAGTAGGAGAAGATTCTCTTCACTTCCTAGTTTTAAAACACAACTATTTATATTTCATAAAATAGATATGGAGAAAGCCTATGACAAAGTAGGGTAGAAATTTCATTTGGGTCTTGTTGGTTGCAAAATGAGTTGATTGGTGTAATTTATCTTTGGTTCAAAGCTATCCTAGAGATGACAAAGATCTCACACTCAGTCAATGGTGCCCCAACCCTGTCATTCCAAACTACCTGAGCCTTAAGACGAGCATTCCTCTTGGCTCCCTACATTTTCATCTTATTTATAGACCCATTTTCTATTCTTGTTGATTGACTGCCTCAAATGGGACTTTTGGCAGACATCCATTTGCAGAGACATTAGAGCAACCCATCAATAATTTACAGACGGTGAAATCATGATGGGTTATGACAATTGAGTGAGGCCAACATATGGATTCATTACCTTAAAAGTCATGGTGTGGCCTCAGGTTGAAAAGTTAATTTGACAAGTCTCTTATCATATTCCTTAAAATTAATTCAACATAAACTCACACGTCATTGCTATGAGTCTTATATTCAGACTTTTCAACCAAATACAGTACCTAGATGCTTAGGTCATTGCTATGAGCTTCTGTTTTTATTTATGTCACTTCTTTACAGTCTTGCAACTGCTCTTTTGTCTACTGGACTTCATTCTTTGCCGGAGGAGTAGCTATAAGGGATGGCATATCTATGTCTGCCTTTGACATCTTGTCAGATCTTGCTGTTGATGGGACAGAACCACCAATTGATTTAGGCTCTCTGGGAGGAAAATTGTTGCCATTTTCCCTGCTCTCTGACACATTACTTTTAAGAAGACTTTCATCTTCCATGCTTCCATGCAATTCTTTGGAATCCATTTCATAAGATGTCAATACCATCGGATTCACGGGCAGAGTTGGCCGGTTCAGTGATATTTTGTGCTCTTTTTTTAATTCTCCTCTTTTCTCTGCAGCAGCATAAGTACTAGAATGATCAGTTTTTGATCCCAGTAAATCTTCAGTTACAACTTCCTTAGCTTCTGACTCTCCGGGGCTCTTTCTCAAATTATAGTCAATCCTTATGGCTTCAGGTCTTCGCAGCAAGCCAGTATCTTCTATGCTTCTCTTAACTGAGTCCTCTTTCTTCCTTGAAGGAAAATGTGGTGCTGTAGGCTGACCTGCAAATCCAAGCAATTCGTGTGTCTGTTTTGATGGTCTTCGCAGCAAAACTTTATCAGTAACTTCCTTGGAATCAGATTCCATCTGAATTGCTTTTGCATCACTACCAAACCTGTTTGGCTGAGTGGGGGACATAACTCTTTTTCCTTCCCTTCTCATTACTGGACGAATGAGACTGAGAGAACTATTTCCTTCAGTGTTACTCGACACAGACTGGCTATTGGAAAAGTTAGTTTGTGGTTGCTCTTTTCCCTCTGTTGATGAGCTTTGCAATGGACGTTTTAAATGTAGACCATTCTTCCCTTTCATAGATTTCTCAATTTCAAGGTAGGAAGCATTGGGATTTGATTTCCTTCCCAGTACCTGCAACATACTTTAATTCAATTCCACATATGTAATTGCCACAAAAAACACCAAAAGCTTGCTCATACTAGAACTTAGCTACGAGCTAATGTTAGAACAAAAGAATAGAAGTATATAAAATATTAAAAAGGGCAGAAAAAGTTAAAACACTCTCACTACCATCAATTTATTTAGTGTAGAAATTTGTGTCTAGTTTGTAGCCCAACCCAGTTTTATGCTTTGCATGGTTTAATGCCCAAACCCATCATGAAATACAAGACTGATAATTGCATTTACATAAAACATTAGAGCTACTCTACCATATTCATTTGCACAGATAACACATTAGATAAAATAGCAAGCACACACAATAATAGACAGTCAAGTTGACCCTGGAAAAACCCCACAGCCTCTTGGAGAAAACCAGTCTTCTAATGAGGAGTTTATTTTGCTTCTTTATAGAAATTTTACAGCAAAATACAAGAAAATTAACTTATGTCATCCCATAAAGGAGTTGCACCGAGATCTTCTATTCATTGTGGTCTAGACTTGTATCCTTTATACTCAGTCAGCCCCTCCTATTCAGCGAAATTCTTGGACCTTGTTGGGTCGTGTTATATTCTTTCCATGACTAGACCACGTTGTTAACCGGGGGTTTAAAGGGGGGGCAGAGCACACCCTTCGTTGCATCGATTGTGTAGCGAGGGGGGGTCACTGGGGGTTTGAGGTGTACCTGTAACTCCACTTTATGGGGTCCAGGGCAGCGCCCCGGAAAATTTTGGTTTTGAACCCTGTGTTAGGTTGGGCGGACCCACCTATGGTTTTGTGCATGATTTTCGCACATGTTTTTTTTGGACGCGATGGTTTTCGGTCCATGGTATTGGATGCTTCGGCATGTATAAATATGTATAATTAAATTTAAAGGAACATAATGAAAAATCAAGCTAGTAGTCCCGGTTTTGAGATCCAGGGGAAAATCTTTGTGTACATGTGTTTTATGTGTTCTGCTCTCGTATTATTTATTTTCTGTGTTTTAGAATTCGTATGCAGGTAATTTCTATATGGGGTTAAAACCTACATTTGGTATCAGAGCAGATTTGGCTTCAAGGGGACGCCTTTGTTGCTGAGGGGTTTCGCTCGAGCCTGTGGTAGACCCTATTCAGTGGGAGATCTGCGACATTGATTCTGGTGGTGAAAGAAGATGGCGAGCAGTGGAAAGATAGAGATCAAGAAATTTAATGGTCAGAGTTTCGAGTTGTGGAAACTCAAGATGGAGGATCTGTTGGTGGATAAAAATCGATGGATCGCGGTAGATCCGGGTACTAAACCAACGGGAGTGTCCAATGAAGAATGGAAGAAGTTGGATTGGAAGGCAAAGAGCACAATACGATTGTGTGTCTCAGATTCAGTATTGCCGAATGTATCAGGGAAAGCTACGGCGAAAGCTTTGTGGAACAAATTAGGGACTTTGTACCAATCTAAGTCTCTGGTGAATAAACTGTTCCTGTGGAAAACGTTGTATAACCTGAGGATCAAAGATGGAGACTCGGTGACAGAGCACCTGAATGCTTTTAATACTATGGTAAGTCAGTTAGCATCTGTTGATATTAAAATGTCAGATGAAGATAAGTGCATCAGTTTGTTGTGTTCTCTACCAGATTCGTGGGAAAGTCTGGTTATGGCAGTAGGTAGCAATGCAACTGCCTTGCAGTTTGATGAAATAGTCTCAGCCTTGCTGACGGAGGAGATGAGACGGAAAAATATGGAGAGCCAAAATGGTGATGCCTTGTCTGTACAAGGACGGTCCCAGAACAAAAACAAAAATAAGTCATCGAGTGGGAGATCTAAATCTAGAGGGAGATCTAAATCTCTAGGAAAACCTATAAAGGTGGTGTGCTGGAAATGCGGAAAGGAAGGCCACTTCAAAAGGGACTATAAATCTAAAGCTCCTGACAAAGGAAAGGGATTTGATGAGGCTCCTTCTGCAGAGGCGAAAACCACCTCAGATGAAGGTGGGGATGTGTACTTGGCTTCTTCAAGTACACATGTAGATCATGAGGCATGGTTGATTGACTCAGGTGCATCCTTTCACTTCACTCCCCATAAAGAGTGGTTCTGCGAGTATGAGAAATATGATGGTGGTAATGTCTTCTTGGGAGATGACAGGAAGGCTAGAATCATTGGTCGCGGAAAAGTAAAGTTGAAGTTGCAAGGTGGAAGGGTTAGAACGCTTCCAGGTGTTCTACATATTCCTGCATTAGCCAGAAATCTGATTTCTGTAAGCAAGCTGGATGATGCAGGTGTAAAAACAGTGTTCGAGAAGGATACCAGCAAAATGGTTCGGGAAGCACCGGTATTGATGCGGGGAGTTCGAATTGGAACTCTGTACAAGCTGCAAGGTAGCACTGTTATTGATAGGTGCAATAGTTCTATGGTTCCTAAAAGTGGAGCAGAAAATCTAGTGGTCTCTGGAGAGAAGACCATGCTGTGGCATCAAAGGCTTGGACATATTGGAGAGAAGGGCCTTCGAATACTTCATGGTAAAGGTATGGTAGAAGGTATGAGTAATAGCTCTTTGGATTTTGATTTCTGTGAAAATTGTGTCTATGGGAAGCAGAATCGGGTGAGTTTTCCCTCTGGTGGTAAGAGGGCGAAACATATATTAGAACTTGTGCACAGTGATGTGTTTCGACCTGTGAAGGTTCCATCACTGGGTAAGTCTGTGTACTATGTATCATTTATAGATGACTTCTCAAGGAATACATGGATATATTTCCATAAGAAGAAATCTGAAGTCTTTGACAGGTTTAAAGAATTTAAGGCTATAGTGGAAAACCAGACAGAGAAGAAGATAAAGGTGCTGAGGACAGATAATGGTGGAGAGTTTTGCAGTAAGAAATTTGAAGAATTCTGCAAGAAGTGTGGTATAGCACGGCAGAAGACTACTCTATATACACCTCAGCAAAATGGAGTTGCAGAAAGAATGAACAACACGTTGATGGAAAGGGAAAGAAGCATGCTCAGTGGTGCCGGGTTAGGACAGGAATTCTGGGCAGAGTCGGTGGATACTGCATGTTACCTGGTCAACAGGTCACCTTCATCAGTGTTGGAGGATAAGACTCCACAAGAGATATAGACTGGTAAGAAACCCTCTCTTTCACATCTGAGGGTATTTGGATGTGATGCATATGTACATGTTCCAAAGGAGAAATGAACCAAGTTGGATAATAAATCTGAAAAGTGCACTTTATTGGGTATAAGGATGGTTTAAAGGGTTATAAGCTTTGGAACCCAGTCACACAAAAGGTTGTGTACAGCCGAGATGTGGTGTTCAGAGAGGTAAAAGATGTTATTAAACATGAAGTCCAACCAAAGAAACCTGAGAAGATAGAGTTTGAGCTAAAGGAGAAAGAATCAGACTCTACAGCAGAGGAGGAATCAGAAGATGAAGAGCCACAAACTCCGGCTATGAGAAGATCAGTTCGAGAAAGAAGGCAGCCAGAAAGGTATAGTCCATCTGCTTTCTGTTCAAATTTTGCTTTGTTTGTTACTGATGATGATCCCAAAACTGTGAAGGAAGCAGTGGATTCAGAGGATGGAAAACTCTAGAAAGAGGCCATGGTTGATGAAATGGCATCTTTGCACAAAAATGAGGCTTGGGATCTGGTGGAGTTGCCGGCTAGAAGGAAACCCATTGGCAGCAAATGGGTGTTCAAAAAAAAGACAAATGCAGAAGGAATAGTGGAGAAATACAAAGCTTGGTTGGTAGCAAAAGGTTATTCTCTGGTGCCGGGAATTGATTTTGGTGATATTTTTTCTCCTGTTTCCAAGGTAACTTCTATTAGATTACTTTTATCTGTTGCTGCTGCTTTTGATTTTGAGGTAGAACAGATGGATGTGAAGACAGCATTTCTTCATGGGGATCTGGAAGAGGAGATCTACATGAAGCACCCTGAAGGCTTTGCGATGAAGGGTAAGAAAGAACTGGTGTGTAAGTTAAAGAAGTCTCTGTATGGGTTAAAGCAGTCACCAAGGATGTGGTATCAGAAATTTGATATATATATACGGGGACTTGGCTTCACCAGAAGCAAAGCAGATCACTGTGTGTATTTTAAATTACTTGGTGATCGTGTTATTTATCTGGTCTTGTATGTGGATGATATGTTGCTGGTTGGAAATGACAAAGAAATTATCCAGGATTTGAAGACCCAACTGTCCTCCAAAATCGACATGAAAGATCTTGGTGCTACAAACTATATTTTGGGCATGGAAATCAAAAGAGATCGTACAAAGAGGAAGTCTGGTTAAACCAGAGGAAGTATGTCGAGACAATACTACAGAGGTTTAATATGCAGGATAGTAAACCGGTGAAGGTTCTTATTCCTGTAGGTGTGACGTTATCTGCTAAACAGTGTCCCAAGACACAAGAAGAGGAAGAGGACATGTCCCGTGTTCCATATGCAAGTGCAGTCGGTAGCCTGATGTATGCAATGGTCTGTACTAGACCAGACATTGCACATGCAGTGGGAGTATTGAGCAGGTTTATGTAAAAACAAGGGAAAGAGCACTGGACAGTAGTGAAGCGAGTTTTCAGGTATTTGTGTGGCACTAGTGATTATGGTTTGTGCTACCAAGGAAGACCAGGATTGGACAGAGTGTTGGAAATTCATGGCTTTGTTGATGCAGACTGGACTGGAAATCTGGATCAGAGAAGATCTACAAGTGGGTATGTGTTTAACTTATTTGGAGGTGCAATCAGTTGGATGAGTAAGAAACAATCTGTAGTGGCACTCTTAACTACAGAGGTAGAATACATGGTAGCCACTCATGCAAGCAAGGAAGCAGTTTGGTTGCAGAGATTGTGTTCAAGTATGGGGTTAGTACAGGAAGCTATAAGGATAGACTGTGACAGCCAAAGTGCAATTTTCTTGGCAAAGAACCCCGCATATCATTCAAAGACAAAGCACATTGATGTTCAGTATCACTTTGTGAGGGATATGATAGAAGACAAAAAGGTGTCGCTGGTAAAGGTGGACACTTTGAAGAATATTGCAGATGCATTGACAAAATCTGTGAGCTCTGAGAAGTTCTCTTGGTGTAGAGAAACAATGGGCGTTTCAGGGCTGGAAAAATGACTAAGCTCTCTTGTGGCCCCCTGTGGAAAGAAAACAACAAGTGGGAGAATGTTGGGTTGTGTTATATTCTTTCCACGACTAGCCCACGTAGTTAACCAGGGGGTTAGAGGGGGGGCGGAGCACCCCCTTCGTTGCGCCGATTGTGTAGCGAGGGGGGGTCACTGGGGGTTTGAGGTGTACCCGTAACCCCACTTTATGGGGTTCGGGGCAGCGCCCCGGAAAATTTTGGTTTTGGACCCTATGTTAGGTTGGGCAGACCCACCTATGGTTTTGTGCATGATTTTCGCACATGTTTTTTTGGACACGATGGTTTTCGGTCCATGGTATTGGACGCGATGGTTTTTCGGTCCATGGTATTGGATGCTTCGGCATGTATAAATATGTATTATAACATTGAAAGGAACATAATGAAAAATCAAGCTGGTAGTCCCGGTTTTGGGATCTAGGGGAAAATCTCTATGTCTATGTGTTTTATGTGTTCTGCTCTCGCATTATTTATTTTCTGTGTTTTAGAATTCGTATGCAGGTAATTTCTGTACGGGGTTAAAACCTACAAACCTCTGACAGCTCCTCTCGGAATTTGAATCTCTATACAAATATATAAGTCTGGAACCTTGTGTTCAATAGCAAATAATGCGCACAGGTGTAATGGCTGCCTCCTATTTGAACCGCTGCATCTACTTTCCTCTGACTCAAACCCGAAGTATACGCTGAGATACCTTCTTACACAGTCTGAAAAGTGCGCTGAAATGACCTCTGATACAGGTCTGAAATATACGGACGCAGTTCAGAACTTAAGGAACACGAGTTTGTTGATTGCCTTAGGTGTTTTATCAGACCACTGGGTAACACGTTCCAGCAGAATGAAACTCGACCTGAGCTGAGGAATGCCCTCGAGGTGCATGCTAATGAATCTCTGACTTCCAGCAAATTCGAGCTCTCTATTTGACTTGAGCAGAGTCTTCAAAGGAATTCGAACAGCTGATTTCCTTCTTCTTTGAGCTGTAATATTTCTTCTTGAAGCATCCTCTTTTCTCAGGAGGCTCTCCTCTTCTCAACGTACTCATGAGAAAAAAAATAAAATGAGCAAATGATAGTCTCATTTCTCCTTTGGTTGGCTATGATTTAATCTTGAGATCTTCAATTAGCGGGCTAAGATTAATTCCCAAGATTTGGACCCCACATTTAATTGGCTTCCTAGTACTTTATAATGCTTTAATGTTTTTTCTCCAAGGTCATTTTTCACTCATAAAGTGAACTTTAAAATATAAAGTCACTTTAATTTTATAAAGTTTGTCACATGCACCTTTTCTTCATAAAGTGATTTTATAACACAAGTCGCTTTAATAATAAAGAACATGGCACATAGAACATTAAAACTACATTTTCCCCTCATGATTTAATTATAACACCTCAAGTCCACCACAATAGTTATTGAAGTGTCAACTAGGCCAAGAGACCAAAGACCATAGGAAACACTTCCTTACTACCCTCCTTAATTTTTCAACATTTAGAAGTTCCTTAGTTCCACATGTTATTACTCTTAATAATTGTAATTTCAGTAATGTGGTCTAGGAAAATAAGAGCACATAAGCGATTTGAAGTTTGTCCTTTTCAGAAGATATTACTTGATAAGATCAATGTCCATGCTTAGACATCATAGTATGGATGCGCAAACGTCTATCCTTCAACTTCTCCCTCTATCCTTGATGGCTAAATCAAGTGAAGTTTCATTAGTAAACAAGTAAGGCAGATGAAAGGTATTAGTTTATTATTTGGGCATAGGGAAGTCTGTAAAAGGGACCAACCATGTAGAAAGAAGAAAATCCCTTCAACAAGATGTAGACCCAAATTAATAAGCAAAGGAGGCCCTAGATAACTCTCTAGATTATGGATTCAAAGGGGTTTCTTTAGATCATTTTAATCTTCATACAACTAGAGTACCCCTTAAGAGGACCATTTCAAAACCACCCTGACATTCTAAGAAGATATTATAGATGTAAAAGAAATCGAGTCATGTAAGGAACAGTTTATTAAATAATCAGCTTTGCTGAATCATTCCCACTACTCTAATAAACATGCAACACTCGAGGAAAGAGAAGACCTTCTTAGTTGCCAAAGGATATCTATTAATGGTATGGATTTAATACACTACCAATTGCAACACTGAATGAGGGTTGTCAACTGCACTCTGCAGGATAAACTTCGTTCAAAGTTTATAGAGTAGAGCTTCAACTATAGTTTAGAGGATCTAAATAAGTACCATGACTCCTCCAGAATTACCACAATATTTTGCCTCTTTAGAAAATTGGCACGGCTTCTATATTATTGTCGAACATAGCAGAGAAGGGACCATTAATTTCTTCAAACTGCATTCCAGGACATCTAGGATGAGAGGAAATATTTCCCACACTTGGGCACACCCATAGATATCACCACTGAAAGAAAGTTTCTAGCCTCTTTTCCAATTTTCCAAGTGGTCAATCTTATAGCCCAACAATAGTACCAGGACTTAAAAAACACATTAAAAAAAATAAATCAGCAAGGAAAACGAGGATTCTGAGAATTCTTATTTGGAAATTGTTTTTAGGTTGTTGGTGCATATGAACATGATCTAGATGTATAGCTATTATGCTATGTTACTGAATCCGGCAGCGGGAGAGAGTAGATCAGCGGATCTGCGGATCTGATCCAGATTTGCCGGAATACGGCAAAAAAACGGCACCTGGCGGATCAACTTTGCACGAAAACGGATCTTGCTTTCAGATGCGGATCCATACGGTAAGTCACCCCTCGTTGCTGGAAACGCCCGAATGAAAAGTGGAAAATCCGAAAAGTGGAAATTAGAAATCGCAGAGAAAATCGGAAATTAGAAATTAGGTTTGGTAATTTAGGTTTTAACTTTTATGCGGGCAGCGAACTTTAAAAAGCGACGCGGTGGTCCCTATTTGTCTCGTCAGGCGAAACAGTATGCAGTGAACTCATTTTCGATTTTTAACTTTTCTTGTGAAGTGAACTCGCCGTCGCAGTGGCAGTCGCAGTTTAGAGTGAACTGGTTTACAGTTTGTCACGGGCACAGGCACAGTGAAGTCACAGGCACGGTGAAGTTCACTATTTGGTGTTTAAACCAAGGCACGATGAAGTTTGGAACTTTGGCATTTCAACTTTGGCGTGAAGGCGACATATTTCTGAGTGAACAGGCGTGCGTTTGACCAGCTACCCGTTGAATTAAATCGCGACTTTGGCCAATGTTTATTTCGGTGTTTGGCTCGACTGACCAAGGTAGGATTCTGAACGTTGAATTCTACAATTTTTAATTTTAATTTTTTTGGTATGTATATATTTTTTTGGTATCGTATAATTATTATTAAAACTTAAAACCGACAATGGCTTCCAGTATGCTCAGATAGATAGTCTACAGTGACCATTATCTACATTTATATTTTTAATAGTCATAGGTTCTCAATTCCTCGTGACCTTCAATCATCAATATAACTTATGCCCATCATATAATTCGACTAGATTTGAATGTATGCTTTAATAGTCATAGTATGCGGTTAGATTCCTCGTGATCTTCAATCATCAATATAACTTATGCCCATCATATAATTCGACTAGATTCGAATGTATGCTTTAATAGTCATAGTATGCGGTTAGATGTTGTGAGGGACAATCGTAAAGTATATTATTATATATATTTTTGGTAATGTATTTGTTTGTAAGCGCTGAGTTAAGGTCACTGTTGTCTATAATTCACAGCTTTAATTTTCTCCTTAATGACCTTAATTTTACAAACCTACGGCTTTAGCCTTTTTGGTAACAGTAAGCACTGCCTTTGTATGGTTCTTCTAGCTTGTGTTGGGTAGTAAACCAGTTAATCTCAGCCATAGAAATTAATAAATTATTACAGTAGCTGTTATAACTTATAGTCCTGAGTTTTGCCAGCAAGCTATTAAAATTTAAAACTTAAAAGGTCAAGTTTATCATTATGTCTTGTAATGCCCATCAGCTGTTATGAAGGTCAGACTTCCATTTGATTTATGTTGTAGAGTCTAGATTGATGGAAGAGGCATATGCCCTTATTTATAATTTTATTATTTTATTATTATCATTATATCATGACCTTATTTATGATATCATATCATGTGTTATATGAAGTGTATTTTAATTTTTAATTGTGTATTGATGATAATATTAATAATTTAATATATTATAATTTGAATTGTATATGCAGTAAGGTAACCCCTATAGACCATTATCACTATGGAACCATCACAACATGGGCAGAGTGAAGGGGAAATCATCAAAACAGATCCAAAATCTCCTCTATGACAGTGTGTGGAGATTATTGGAAAAAATCTCGGAGGTGGTTCATTTAAATGGAAGTGCAATGAATGTCAGGATATCAAAAATGGCTCATATACTAGAGTGAAGGCCCATCTCACTAGTCAAACTAACACGGGTGCAAGTATGCACCGGGCCAAAACATGTAGATGGCAAACCTGGCCAAGGTTTGAGTCCTGAAAAAATGAAATTCTATGCATCTTTGCAACAAGTTGTTGATAGGAAGGTTGCTAAGGGAAAACACCTTGTGCAAAGCTCTACAACTAGGCCTCCATTGCCATCTAAGCCTGCTACCACAACTAATAAAAGGCCCACTCTAGGCCCTCTTGAAGCAACGTTCAATAATCAAGGTAGAGACATAGCCGGTGAACATGTAGCTCGTTGCATCTATGCAAATGGGCTACCATTCAATTTCGTGCATTCCCCTTATTGGCAACAAATGATTAAGGTTGTTAATGAAGCGCCAAAAGAGTACAAAATCCCTAGATATGAAAAGGTCCGCACTACTTTGTTAACATCAGAGTGACAATCCGTGGATAGACAGCTACAGGCAATCCGGGATACATGAGCAGAAACAGGTGTGTCCATCATTTCTGATGGATGGAGAGACCAAAGAAACCGTCCATTAATTAATGTTGTTGCAGTATGCCCCTAAGGGGCAATGTTTTTGAAGGTTGTTGATTGCAGTGGAACAGAGAGACGCATCTTTCATATCCACAATTCTTATTGATGCAATAGAAAGTGTGGGACCACATAATGTTGTCCAAGTCATTACGAACAACGCACAGGTTTGTAAAGCTGTAGGTTTGATTGTGGAGGGTTGATATGATCACATCTTTTGGACTCCATGTGCAGTACATTCATTGAACCTTATGCTTGCCAAGATTGGTGAGATTGAATGGATTAATGAAATATATGTAGCATCAAAAGAAATCCAAATGTTTATAACAAATCATTCAATGTCCCAAGCCATTTATTGGGGTTTTGCAAAGTTGGAGCTACTGAAGGTACTTTTTTTTAATAAATACTATTTGTATTGAAAATTCTTATTTTTAATTACAAATTTATATATGGTTTTTCATTTGAGATTTGACTTTTTGAAACTTGTATGTTGTTGAAACTCATTTTGCCTCCCACACTCGTCATAAAGAGACTTGTGGAGGTGAGACAAGCACTACAAGCAATGGTCATTGACCCTCTTTGGGAATCATGGAGGACTTCCACTTTTGATAGAGGGCAAAAAATCAAGTCCATCATTCTTGATGATACATGGTGAGACAAGGTCCAATATCTTCTACGGTTCACTGAACCAATCTTGACCTTGATCAGGGCATTTGATACAGATACACCTTGCTTGGGGGAAGTTTATGAAAACATTGATAGTATGTTGGAGAGGATAAGGGAAATTATCAAGGCAAGTGAAAATGACCCTTATGAAACATTCTATTATTTAGTAAAGGACATAGTTACCAAAAGGTGGAACAAAATGACCACACCATTGCACCTTTTGGCATACGCATTGCACCCTAAATACTATCATTCTAAAATTTTGTCTTTACTTGGTAGAACAACACCAAACAAAAATTCTAAAGTGGTACAAGGATACAAAACAACTTTGAGGAAAATTTATAGAGATATGGGAGTTGCAATGGAAGTCCGCCAAGAATTTGGAGGGTTTGTACAGTCTACTGGTAGCTTTTTAGATCCAGTAACTATGGATGATCGAAGGCATCTTGATCCTATTACATGGTGGAGATAGCATTCATCTCTCTACTCTAGCCACCAAGTTGTTATCACAGGTTATTAGTTCCTCATCAACTGAGAGGAATTGGAGTACATGTGGCTTCATCCATTCAGTCAAGCGAAACAAGCTAGGAGCGGCAAAGGCTGAGAACCTTGTTTATGTTCATTCCAACCTATGTCTTCTATCACATGTCAAACCAGAGTATAAAAAAGGTCCAAGCAGGATGTGGGATGTGGAGCTTGAGATCTCTGACTTGAACCTGACACTAAATGCCATGACTCACCTCAACCTACTTGAGGATATTGTTTCACCACCAATCCAACCTATTGATGCAACTTCCTACATTCCAGGACCCCCATCATCTATTCATGATGTAGAGTTGCAATATGCAAAAGATATAGATCCATTTGAGGATATGTAAATGTATTTACTATTATTATTTATGATATTATGATCCTTTTTGTTACTTTGTATGAGAGACGATGCATCATTTCAGTGTTTCAATCTTCATATTGATCATTCAATGTTCTAAAAGTGTTTGATAGTTTCATGGAGTATTTGATTTTTTAGCTCTAAAGTGTTTTTTTTAATTTAAAATATATTACTATTTTATTATTATTATTATTATATATTGTACATGACGTATCCTTGCCGTATCCAGATCTTGGATTTTCAAAAAACTAGCGAATCCGTATCCATATCTGAATCTTGGTAACATAGCTATTATGATATAATAGTGTCATATATGTTGTGTACCTAAACACAACATTTTAATTATGCAAATAAATACAGAATTATGAGATATTTTGTATGCAAAGTTCTTAGTTCTGTAATAATATTTCATGCAAAGCCACTTGTTCTTTTCTTTTCTTTTTCTTTGTTTTTTTTCCCAGCAAGGCAAGGCCTAGAACAGATTCAGCCCTAACATCAAATGGAAGAACAGTCTACCCAGCAACAGGATGCTATCACAAGGAATGTGCGAGACTCAGCCAAACCTGGAGCCTAGACAGGTGACTCCTACCCTCAAATCCTCACTATGAGGTTGCAAAGCCACGTATGTTAAACTAACATAGATCCATCTTATCTCGACATAATAAGCACCAAGGGGGGTCAAATGAAAAACGAAGATGTAAACCTCTTGGTGTTTAAAATATCCAGGTTAAGATGAAGTTGCTTTGGTTTATTATATTTTTATTATGTTCATTTCCCATTTTTATGTTACAGACTTCAACTTCGTTTTCATTTTAATTTATTAGTGTTACATTATGTTACACATCTCATTCATACTGGGCTGTAGAAAGCACCTTGATTTTCTTGCACTAAGGCTTCATATAGATAATTAGTGTGTTGAAGATTGCTTATTTAAATAATAGCCTAATTATCCCATAAAAATAACTTGGCCCACAAGTTAGGGTTAGTCCCGGGTTAGTCCCTCTTTTGTATAAATAAGGATCATATATGTTTATTGTACCTAAATCATTCTACTATCAATCAAATATAGTACTCATTTTTTAGTATATTATAAAGATGTCTTCCTCCACTAAAGATTTGCAGGGACAATCCACCCTTGGGTTTGCAAGTGCCACCACTTATTCACCCTTGTCACTTATTTCTTGTTTCTTGCTTTGATTATTTCCATTGTTGTGGCAATAGTTCCATTTCATGGATTGAATGAGCTCGTATCAACGCTGGTTTTGAATCTATGTGGCAGTAAAAAAAGACTTGGGGTTGCAGAGGCCATAACTGTTTCATGGAGAACCAGCTTGGAGTGATTCTATTTTTTGTTGGAAACTACAGATTCAAAGGTGCTTCTAATTGACTATCATTCATAGAGTTTGAAGAAATGTCAAGGGGGGATACAACCGCCACAATTTTCCCTTCCAGAGCTACCAACAACACAGTCCATTCACGCACCATACATTCAATAGAGCAGAACTCTATGTTTCATTCTTTTAGTTGGAAAGTAGATTCAGAGGGTTTTAAAATAACGGGTATTTTGAGAGATTTCATGCAGCAAAGAAAAAGTTCTAAAAGTTGTATGTGCCTCAACACCCTTGCTGAAAGAGAAAATCCATCGTAACTCCCAATTGGGCTAAGAAAATCCAATGCTATTATTTTTTAAAAGAAAGAAGTTCAAATCTACTGGTATAACAAATTTTAGCTTCAAGTTCGCATGTTTTCTCCCGTTTCTTGTATCAAACCCAGTGTTGAAAAACAAGAGTAGGATGTATTCAAATAAGGCTAGAATGGAAATGTTGGAGAAAATTATGGGATGTATATGAGAGACTCATCATTTCAATATTTAGAAAAGGAAAATGGTTGGATTTAGAAGAGGCTTATCATGTGTGATAGATACACATCTTTCAGTTATGTGAAGACAACTACATGCAACTACTCTTTTTTTAATCTATTTCTCACTAGTATGAATCTCCATATAAAGAGGATTTAAAAGAGGCAAACATGATCTCCTAACTTTCACTAATGAATCATTTTCTCTTTATGATGAGTCTCAAATTAAGGACAATCTACTAGTTGAAGGGAAAGCAGAAATCATTGAGGGAAATCATGAGTAGGTTCTGACTACACATTTTCAGTTTGAATCTTCGCAATTTTCAAATATGTTCTAGCTTCCAGTTAATTGCTGGGCTGTTGTGTTACACGTATAGTAATACTAGCATGCTGATCTCATTTCTTTCACTGTAATAGAAAGATAAGTGATCGTTGCAGTTATTTAGTGTGATTGTTGCTGTTGATCTAGCATGGCTATGGTTACTAATCTAGCATGGTTGTTGCTGCTGATTTATTATATTGATATAAGTTTTCAGATTTGAATTTCTGCAGATCTAATTACATATTTATTGCCGGCTTGATCTAATACAGTGTCTACACTCTTGAATGTTCCATACAGTGTTTTGATTGATGTGGATCTCAAATTCTACCAACTGTTCCAGAAATTCTCAAATTCAGCTGTAGGGTTAAAATTTCTGAGTGCCAATCTGTTGTCATGAGGTGAAATTTTAACATGGTATCAAACTTATGCTGCTGGAATTTTCCATTCAGTGTATGGGTAATTTTGTTGGCTTTCAAGTTACTCCAAAAGTGTTTACACCATGATTGGGGGCGCTTCATGAGTTTTTGGGTACATGGTTTATGTTTTAGCCCCCGGAAGGTCCAAGATGGATTGACATATGGGAGGTGATCTGTGATGGATTTCCACAGTAAAGACAGCTTGTTCAGTGATTCTTTGACCTCAAGTGTGTGCTTGCTTGGCATTCTCCCCTAGGGTGCTGGAGTTCTCTTGCTTGCTTGGTGGATTTCCCTTCATTATGGACACATGGTGAAATCAACTTGCTTGGAGAACTCTCTACTTAGGAAGAGGAGCATTGTGCCTCTTGGAAGAGGGCATCGAACCCTAAATAGCATGGGGTAGCTTAGATTCCTAGATGGACACTTGGAGTTGACTCATGAACACCTGGGATGCATCAGTATTCTTGCATGGGCAGCTGAACCAATGGAATAAATGCCTTAGGAAGAGTGATGGAGTCCATGTGGGCTTGAAATGGAGAGGTGTTGAGACACCTTGAGTAGCTACACCATCTTGGAGCTCATAATGTGTACAACACAATGTTACCAGACTCGGAATCGGTAATAAATCGGCGAGGCAAAAGAGCGAAGAGTTTTAATCGGATCGGGAAAAAATCGTTGAATTCATTAAATAAAAATATACACATATATTGAATTAAAAAAACCATTTTTCATTAATATTGGGTAAAGGCATGTCCAAACAATGCATAATATCAATAGATGTCCAAAATATCATGAATAAATAAGTATCTCATATATGTTATGAGTCCAAACATGATCCAAAGCACTGAGTCTTGAGTCCTTAGAAGCATATGCTTCTAAAAGTTTACAAAAAAGTTAAAAACTGCATACTAATCAGAAAAAAATCAGCAACTAAGAGTCTAAGACTCTTAAGAGTGAGAACTAGAAGCGATTCCTTCCACTCCTTCGCTTGCTTGACTCTCAAAGTTCTCCAAGTCATGAAGGCTTAAAACAGGAGGCTCATCTAATTGAACCCAGTCTGCCACATTTGTAGCTTGCAAATCTATCTCTTCAAGGTCGATTGGTGAATGATCCATACCTATCATTATCATGAGACATTGAAATGTGAATTAAAATTTCACTTTGAAGTTTGAAGTTTGAAGTTTGAACTTTAAACTTTAAAGTACGAACTAGATTATGAAACCTTCAAACTCAAGCTCTCGAATCTCACCTTGTCTTTGTTTGTTGCGAAGTCGTAGATTGTAATGGACAAATACAAGGTCATTCAAGCGTTTTTGTGTCAATCGGTTGCGCTTCTTAGAATGTATTTTCTCAAACATGCTCCAGTTGTGTTCACAACCTGAAGCACTGCATGCTTGGTTTAAGATTCGAATGGCAAATCTCTTCAAATCTGGCGTATCACTACCAAAATTTTGCCACCAAAGACCTAGCAAGTGGTAAGGGTTTGTGAGTAGAAGACTAGAAGTACTAAATTAGTAAATAGTAAAAACTTAAAAAGAAAAGAAAATTTAATAAAACATTTAACATACAAAATAAAGTTTAAACAAATTTAATGAATTGATGAAGCCTTCAAGCTGGGTACCTGGCAACATCTTAGACCTTTGTCTTATAGCACTGGTATAGGCAAACAATTTAGATGGTGCCCTATAATCTTGTAGTTGGGAAAAGACATGACTTTGTTGTTCTGGATCAGGGAAGCACCTTTCCACGCATGTCATAAGTCCTCTGCCAACCTCCCCATCCTCATTAAATTTGCTCTTATCATAAAAATATTGTGGGTTTAAGAAGTACCCAGCAGCATGTAAGGGGGAATGCAATTGCCTATCCCAACGTGCATCTATAATGTCCCAAAGAGGCATATACTTTGTCTCATCATCCCCATATCTTCTTTTGATGGCCTCCTTTGCGAGATCCATTGCCTCATAAATGTAACCCATAGCGGGTTTGTCACCATCAACCATCCTGAAAGTTCAAGCATTCAAATTTAAAGAAATATGAAACATTGTAAATAAAAATAAGCTTGAAATGAAATTTAAAAAATGAAAAAGTTAAAAGACTTGAAGTACCTGAGAACTCTAACAAGGGACTCCGTCACAGCAATAATCTCTTCGGCATCTTTCCAGAAGCCATCATGAAACACAAGTGCAGCAATTTCGATGCCTTCAGGGGTCTTGGAATGTTTAGATCCCATCCACTCAGGTCCCAAGAACATCCTCTTCAGATTTATCTTTTGCTCAACCACAGATTGCAAAGATATGAAATTTGTTGCAAATCTAGTCACTGCAGGTCGAACAATTTCTTTACCTTCAGTGTATATTCTCATAGTGTTTAGGACAATAGTGTGGTTGTATAGGTATTTGGTTATGGATTTTGCCTTCTCCACAACCTCATGTATCCAATGAAACTTACCAATGTCCTCAAGCATTAAATCTATGCAATGGGCAGCACAAGAGGTCCAAAAAATAGTGGGGTGCCTCATCTCAAAAAGTCTACCAGCAGCCATATAATTAGCTGCATTATCGGTGACAATTTGTACAACATGTTCTTCTCCCACTTCTTGAACGACTTCCTCCATCATTTCACAGATAAGTTGGGTAGTCTTAACCTTGTCTGAAGCATCCACTGATTTGAGAAACATTGTGCCTGCGGGACAAGATACAAGGAAATTTATTAAAGTTCTATTCCTCTGATCTGTCCATCCATCACTCATGATGGTGCACCCTGTTTCTACCCATGATGAACGAAACTCAGCTAGCACAAGCATGATATCTTCAACACTCTCTAACAACATATCTGTCCTAAGGCTCTCCGATGTAGGGGCTTTGAACCCTGGACCTGCAACAGCAATTGCATCAATCATAGCTTGCCAATAAGGACTTCTGGCACAGTGGAAAGGTATGTTAGAATAGTACCAAAAGTTAGCAACGGCCTTCCTTGCCTGACTATAGATATTTTTTTCCCAACCAGTGCCATCCAAGGTAGGTTGGGAACCGGCTTTTGTGCAGGAAGCAAAAAAGGTGTTTATGTTTCCACCTCCAGTGTTGAAGGAAGGAGTTGAAGGACTCGCATGGCTTTGAGTTTGACTTGGCCTTGGAGCCATGTGTGGAAAACTTGGGAACGGCATTGAGGATTCAACAGATTGAGGTGACATGGGGCTAGTGGCAGAAAAAGTATCAACTTCAACAGTTCCTATTTCAGTATTTTGCTTTGCTTTCTTGGCATTATGCTGCTCTAACATCTCAAGGGCCAAGGCTGCTTGGTATTTGACATTGTCGTCAACCTTGCCGCAAAGACCTATATCATGGCCAGGTATTTGTGCAAGGTGGAACTTGAATCTATAAATGCCTCCACTACATTCCTTTTTGCAAAATTTACAAAGGAGCTTGGATTTTCCGGGAATCTTGTCACAATAAGCCCAAGCAAAGTCCAACTCTCTCGGCATTGTTGTTGCTTTGAACTTGTGTTTAATTTGTGGCTTCTGTTAAGATTTGGAGTCGTGGCTTCTATTTAATTTGTGGCTCCTGTGAAAGACAACAAAAAATCAAATTTAAAAATGATCCAAAAATTTAAAATATGCTAGAAATTTAAAAAATTAAATGAAGACAGATGTCAGTAAAGTTGTAAACATATAGAAATGTTGCCTTTCAATAAAAGCAGAACCCTGTGCTTGGAATCTGGATTATTTCTCTCTCTAGTGTACTTGTGCTGGGGTTTATTTTTCTCTGTAGGGCTGCACCTCTTTTGGCTGCCCTACTGTTGTTTAACAGTTAACTCTTTCTTCGGTCATGGATGAGAGCATTAGTAGTTCAAATATAAGGCAGATTCAAGAAGACATGGTCAACATAAGGGCCAGACCATGATTTATGTGAAGATGAAGGGACTTCTGCTGAACATACTGAGTTCCAACTTCCAACTGTCAACCTGAACAGAGAGTGTTTACCTAGGAAAGTAGGGCACCTCCAATCCAGAGAAGGAATTTTGATAATATTAAGTTCTCAGCTCTGAGATCCAATTTCTGTTGTTTTGATAGTTTTTCGACATAGGGAATTGCATATATCAAGAGGGGAACAAACTTTCTGTATATAATATATATGACATTTGAAAGAGCTTTTCTCAATGCATTCTCACGCCCGTCACAGTTCATGGTCACTTATAATTTTACATCCTAAAGCACATTAAAAATTAAATGGGGAACATTGATGTTTTAGGCTTTTAGCCATATTAAATGTTAATCAACAACTTCAAAACTATGCTAAGTCTCCTTTCATGTTTTAACAAATCTACCACTCGGTCATACTTCAGTCTTCTAGACTCTATATGTTAAGTTTATAATATATATGTTAAAACTTAAAACTTAATATGTTAAGTTTATAATATATATGTTAAAACTTAAAACTTAATATGTCAAGTCACTGTCAATACCGAATATGTAACTGTTCAAACTTCACGCAGGTTACCTCGGTCCTCAAGGCTGAAGGCGGCTCACACAAGTACTCAGCAATCCGGCTCTGCGGCGTCGAATGAGGCTCTGCGGACTCGGGACTATGAATAAAATGACTGTAACTCGGCCCCTTTTCCACAGAGATAGCAGTCCCGTGCAAGGTTGTTTGTATAGTCTTCTAAACCGGCAGCAGGTCGACCCCTTTTCTTAATACTCAACCTACACAAAAGACTGTATATTTATATCAGTCTACTCAGCCAACAGACCAGGGAGTTCATGGTCACTACAACAGGGATAAACTCGGCATAATATGATGACAACTTAGCCAATGAATTGTGACCCTTTCCAGCAACTCGTGCAGCATACTAGGATGAATTCGGGCCTCTAAAATAACTGGACTCGGCCCGACTTTAACACTCAGCTCTCAGCTAGCAAGGAAGGTATACTTGGCCAGCAAAGAGAGATGCGCCCAGCCTCTTGGTATGGTAACCTCAGCGTGAAATGAGAAAGAAATTCAGCGCCAATCGACAGTGAGAAAGTTAGAAACAATGAAACAGCGCTATCACGTAACTGATATAGTTATAAACGCCTTACCGCCACAATCCGAAACCCAAAACCCGATAAAAAAAACTGGCGGGACTCGCCAAAAAAACGCAGAATCGGCTAAATCGCCAGACTCGCGAGTCAAACTCGCGTTGACCACGAGTCAAACTCGGTCAACGCGAGTTGACTCGCAGAGTTTCCAATCAGATCTTTTCACCGCCGAGCCGAGTATGACTCGCGATTAATCGCCAAAGTCGGCGATTCCTGTTTCACTGGCACAACACCCCCTTGAAACATGACATGTGTATCCTTGGAGTAAAGCACTTTATTTGTGAAGGCATGCATGAGATTATTGTAGGTTGTTTGGAAGGGCTTGGGCCCACATTGAATTTTTGGCCTCCCTTAACTTTCATATATATAAAGGAAGGAGAGAGTCCTCGTTCATAACTTGTGTTGTTCATTCTTATTCACTTTTGTGTAAAGCTATGACCCAGAAGAGGAGGGCACTAGTCTTCTCTCTCCCTCTCTCTCGATCTTCATTTGTACTTGATCTTTCTCTCTCTCTTGGATTAGCTTGGGTTTCTTGCGTTTCTTGGAGCATCTTTGGCCGTCTTGAAGTCTAGGGTTAAGGTCTATGCCTTGGAGGTCTGAGGTTAGGGTTTTTTGATAAAACCCTGGGGTATATTTCGTGAAGAAGAAGAGAAGAAGACATCTTGCCTTGGATGACTGTTTGGAGTGATTCTTACATGTTGCAGCTCCTTGGTTGAGCTAGGGTCTTTCTTGGTTTTGGCTAGCTAGGCTTTTAGAGAGTTAATGGTTTGTACTAGCCTTTGAAAGAAGGCTATGGTATGTACATGATCTTCATCTTGAGCATATTAATGAAGCTTTCAGCTGTTCAAAACTTGTGCAATTTGCAAATTTGATTTTCAGCCATCTATGTTCTTCATGTATTGATATTTACAACTATATATGTCATGCTGATTTGACATAAGTAAAGGGCAATTTTGTTGAGAGATTTGACATCATAATTGTAGAATTTAATGGCTGTTATATCTGTTGTTTTTCTGCTGTAATATATACTGTAAAAGTGAATTTTCAGATATGATTTATGCTTGATAAATTGCCCTTTAGGAATGAAACTTATCCAGACAGTTTAGTATCTTTTCTCCTTGGATTGCCTAGAAGATTGGGCTGTTAGAGAGGGAAATATTGTATCTTTTCCATCTTTTCCAATGCCTTTTTATACTCTATTTCATAACAGCCCTAGGCTGAAATTCACAGGATGAAGATCTGGGAAACCTCTAGTCAAAGAGGTGAAATTTCTGAATTGCATTAAAGTGTGAATTTCAAAAAATCAAATTCAGCTAGCTATGCAAGAACAAAGAGAGTGGACAAACTCAGCAGGTGTGATGCCCAAAAAGCTCCAACCATTGGAGCAAATCCATGCCTGTGAGAGGCAAGGGGATCTGTAACGGGTTAGCGGTGTGATGCCCAGGAAGCTCCAATGATTGGAGTGTGTGTTTATGACCATGAAGGGTGATTTGAACCTGTGATATGATGCTGATTTTAGTTTATCTGTTTTGATTCAAGGAGTTGTAAGAATTGTGAACTTGTTCCCTCTTAGAAAGTGTCACTAACTGGAGGGAGCTTCCAACTTCACCCCTTTGGAAGTACAAGTTACAAATGTTTATGGAGGTGATGGATTTCTGAATCATAGTCCAAATCAAGGCTACAGTTCCTACCGATCCTCAGTAGTTGTCTCAATACTGAAAGCAGGTTACTAAGGTGAAGAGGATTATTTCACATTCCGTGGAGGACCACCTAATTTCTCACATTGCAGGGAAAACAGCGAAGGATGTGTATGATGCGTTGGTGCTTGATCATGGCAAGTTCTGCACAATATGGCATAGGTGCTTTGGTCACTTGCACAATGAAGCTATTCCAGTCTTGAAAAATATGGTGGAGGGACTGCTAAATTTCAAAGTAGAGAAAACCAAGGGTGCAATGGATGTGCACTCGACAAGCATTCAAAGGTTTTTTTACAAGCAATGAGCAAAATTCAAGAGAGACTCTCAAGTTGATCCATTTAGATGTGCGCGGACATATGTTTCTCATTATTGACCAGTTGTTTGTCTTACGTTTCCTTCTCTAATGATTCCTCTCGCAATACCTGGATTTATTTTATAGAGACTAAAGATGATGTAATTAAGCAAAGTCTTTCGGTAGAAATCACATAAGAGAAATATTTGGCCGACATGTCAGCCAAAATTTTCTCTTATGTGATTTCTACCGAAAGACTTTGCTTAATTCATTATGAATCACATAAGCTTGAATACATAAAATATATATGTGTGTGGGCATCTGTTTTCTCATTATTGACCAGTTGTTTGTTGATTTGGGGTAACATCGGATGTGCTCTAAGCCTCAAATTTTGCAGGGAGGCTTGGGTACAGGTATTCCAAATAACCCAGAAAGTGTTTTAGCAAATTCTACCTAGAAGTGATTTTATTAAAATAATTAATATTTTTAATGGGGTTCCTAAGTCTAAACTTAGGAAAATTAAAATATTAATGGGTATTAATTTAATCAGAGGTGAAACTTCTAGAAAAAGCCATGGATCAAGTCAAAACGATCTGAGCCTTTGATTATGTTTTAATCTAGGTCGTTGGTTGTCCAACAGGAAGATATAAGAAGGGGCTTGAAGGTCATTTGGAAGCCACACAGAGAGATTGAGAAAATCGATTTTCTGAAGTGAGAAGTTCTCAGGAAGAAAATCAATTGAGCAAATCTCGCAGCAGAGGGGTAGTGAGAATCCGGGAGAATGAATTTCCGAAGAGTACGAGGCAGAGGGAGAACAGAAAGACATCCAGAGGTACGCTGACACTGGCCTACGCAGTGATAATGCAGAGGCAACGCAGTCCTTGAGGGGAAGTCGTGTTCTTGCTGAGGGAAGTCGAAGTTCAGTTGGCGGAAGCCAAGATGTGAGTCTGGGAGGCAGAAAGCCGATTTCTCAGCTAGTAGAGGATCCAGAGAAGAGGCAACGTAATACCCAGAAGGGGTTACGCACTAACTGCCCACGGTGACGCAGTTTTGCACAGAGGCCATGCAGAGGGTGACGCAGAGCCTCCAAAGCAGCAAGATCAATCACTGATTCTCCAGTGACAAGGTGGGATCATTTCCCCAGTATTTTGTTCAGTGTTCTCTCCGTATCAGATTGCTAGTTGAGCATCTTAGAATTGTACTCAGAATTTTCTCCTGCATGATAATAAACCCTCAAAGCTGCTGCACCGGTTTTTCCGCATTAGGTTTTTCCGGGGACTATTGGTCCAAAAATAATTGGGTCTTATGTGTTATATTTTTCTTTCTTGCTCAGTATTTTGTTTCTGCATATATGTAAATTAAGTGAAGGTTGCAGATTTATTTGCTTCGATATTTACTGTAGAACACAGTAAATAACTTGCATGATTTAAACAAGTAGTAGAAGTAACATCAGTTTGCTGCAGTAGAGATTCCTGCTTGGGAATTTTCACATGGTATCAGAGCTGGTGCAGGGGAGACAAGAAGAGCAAAACCAGAAACCCCAACGTTGAGCAAAAGGGGAAATCGAAAAGCTGTAGGAGGCAGCAAGTCAAAACCCCAGTGTGTTTGCGCAGTTCTCGCCAGAGGGTCGAAAATTCAAGGTAATCTCTCTCTGAGTGAGTTGATGGAGAGAAAGAGCTTCCAGTTCGAATTTTGTCGTGGCAAAGGGAGCAGCGTCGAGCCTCAGTGTGAGGAGCAGTTGGTGGACACAGATTTTTCATTGCGCAGCTTTGCCGAGATGAAAAGATGTCAGAAGAAAGAAGAGGAGCATAGTGAGGGAATACTTCCTTAGTGATTTCTTGCCAAGGAAATCAGCGTTTATCAATTGTCGAGCAGCAGCACCTTACCAGCTCCACCAACCAGTGCGTAACTCAACCTAGGAGCTACGCAATAGGGAGAAAGAGGGAGTTGTTCGACAGTTTTCGGAGGAGATGGAAACCAGTGGCTTGAGGGAACATGATCCAAAATGGATTTAGCATAGCCTCTGGATCAAAAGTCTTCAAATATAGGTCAAATGGAAAACTGTTGAAGGGCTCGTGAATACGAAGCCAATGGTGCAAACCGCATGCAAATCCGAGTTTGGACAAGGAAATTAGAGCTAATCAAAGATTTAGGTCAAAGAGTCAAAACCTACGTCAGCAAGACATGTGGAAACTCGGGAAAGAGTAGCAGGTACCTGATGATGTCAGCGTAGAAGATGATGTGGCAATCGGAGATTGGTTCAGACCTCAACTGATGAGGAACAGCGGTCAAGAATGGAGATCGTCCGATCAAAGGAGATCGACGCATATCGCATCGAAACATGCAAGCAAGTTATCTGGGAAAACGGACGCGATAAAACTATGAAAAAGGAGCTAAACTCTTTGAGTTTCGACAGGAGGGCGGTAAATGGTTTATCGCGTGCCCTCAAGGCAGGAAGCGGTTTTAGACCGGGAGCACGCGATTCCACTCAGCTCGACACGTAGTGTCCTGAAAAACCACTTTATCGCATGCCTTCGAGAGATAGCGAACGTGCTAGTTGGAGTGCGAAACCATGCGGCAATCGTCGAATGACAGAGGACAGATCAACGGTGTAGGTTGTCCGAACCAGTTGAGGAGCGGGATGCGAACACCGTCAGATGGTTTGTTCTCGAGATCAATGCCGGGGAAAGGCCAGACGGTCAGGGTCCACCCGCGTCCGCCGGTCCTTTTGTTTATAGCCTGTTTCTATTATAAACGTATTGTTCCACGTTTATTGCAATTTGTAACTAAAACGCGTTATATAAACCCCATAACACAGAAAAGTTGAAGGGGGAGTGTTCAGAGTGTATTGGGAACCATTCCTGGGGGTCTGGAGGTTAGGGTGACCAGTGCAGTCGTGTGTATGCTCATGTTGACTCGAAATCTCGAGCGGAACATAGTGGTGAGTTCCATTTCTGTGTTGAGACTTTGCTTTTGAGCTCACACCTGTAACAACCATTTGAAGACATAATAAAGAGGTCAGTATTGGAATCTAAGACCAGGAGACATAGCCAGGAAGTTTGGTGAACTCTTTTATCAATTTTGCTTGTGTTTATGTGTCTGATTGTGTTTTTATAATTGTTTTAAGTGTCTATGTTATTCGCAATCTTATCGATCCATTGCACTAAGTAATATAGACAACTCCACACATAAGTCTGTGATACCTTTATCAATTTCATATCAAATCAGAACAGGTTGGACGGGGCTTCCAACTATGCCATCTGGAAGGCTAGAATGACCTTTCTTCTAGATGAGCATGCCCTCAAGACTTATGTTGATAATGTGGTAGTTGTCCCAGCGGATGCAGATCCACTGAAGAAGTACAGAGCTGAGATGGCTAAGGCAAAGAGGATGATCCTGGATGGAGTCAAGGATCACGTGGTGTGCCACATTGCAAGCAAAGGGACCGCTAAGGAGATGTGGGATGCCTTGGCCACATTGTATCAGGGATCTTCCGAGCAACGGAAGATGTACTTAGAGTAGAAGTTGAGATCTTCTCAGATGCAGAAGGGAGAACGTGTGGATTCATTCCTCACGAAACTGAAGGAGACCCGTGATGAGCTGTCAGTTGCGGGACATACACCTCAGGACTCGGAGTTAGTGAGACTGGCTCTAAATTCCGTCTCAAATGATTGGCAGATCTTTGTCCAGAGTATCCTGGGCAGAGCAGCATTGCCAAATTGGGACGAGATGTGGGCAACTCTGAAACAAGAAGAGTTGAGGAGAGACCTGCTCAAGGTCAAACATGATGGGAGCAGCAGCAGCAGTGGGTCGAAGCCCAAAGTGGAGGAAGAGGATAATGCAGCCCTTGCATGAAAGGGACAACAGGGGAAACAGAGACGAAAGAAGGACGTCTCCAAGGTAAAGTGCTTCAGATGTGGCGAGATGGGCCACTATGCATCGCAGAGTCCTTTAAAGAAAAAAGACAAGGATGAGAAGCATGATCTGAAGGTCGCAGCCGTGGAGATTGACGAGGAAGAGTTCGCCATGACAGCCGAGATACCTCCAGGAGGGAGGTGGGATGATATAGAGTTGTAGTCGGGAAGACTGCAGATGGGCAGGATCCTTGAGGAGCCCACCTCTTGGATCATCACCTTGCTACTAGAGCCCATGATCAATAATAGCAGGATGGTGGAGTTTCAATTGGTGCCATGGAGTGTTGATGCGACAGATGCAGTGGCTAGGAGAGCCAGAGACTGAGCAGCCAGAGCAGAGAGGCAGCGGTGCGAGGAGACATAGTACAGAGCTTCAGCAGTGCAGTGGCTTTAGAGGCAGAGTGGGACTAGCAGCAGTCAGGGTGTCAACACTGAGGAGTATCCACTGGTGACTGGATACTTGTCCAGTTTTGGGTGTTTTCAATTGCTTCTCTCAGCAACTGAGTTGCAGTACGGATGCAGTGTTAGCAGTGACAGTGCTAGCAGCATAGCAGATGCAGCATTTGAGAGGGAGCTGCAGTACAAATGTAGCATTGGCAATGGCAGTGTCAAAGGCAGCAGTACAGTAGCAACAACAACGCAGTGGTTGGTGGACAATACGTCAGACATCAGCGACACAGAGACGATGCTTTAGAGTCATAGCAGTATGTAGAGAGGCAGTGTATTGCTAGAGCACATTCCTCGCTAAGAGAGAGTGTTGATTTGGGGTAGCATCGGATGTGCTCTAAGCCTCAAATTTTCCAAGGAGCCTTGGGCACAGGTATTCCAAAGAACCCAGAAAGCGTTTTGCGAAATTCCACCCATAGGTGATTTTATTAAAATAATTAATATTTTTAATGGGGTTCCTAAGTCTAAACTTAGGAAAATTAAAATATTAATGGGTATTAATCTAACCAGGGGTGAAACTTCTACAAAATGCCATGGATCAAATCAAAATGATCTGAGCCTTTGATTATGTTTTAATCTAGGTTGTTGGTTGTCCAACAGGAAGATAGAAGAAGAGGCTTGAGGGTCATTTGGAAAACACACAGAGAAATTGAGAAAATCGATTTTCTGAAGTGAAAAGTTCTCAGGAAGAAAATCGATTGAGGAGATCTTGCAGTAGAGGGGCAGTGAGAATCTGGGAGAAGGAATTTCCAGAGAGTACAAGGTAGAGGGAGAACAGAAAGACGTCCAGAGGAAGGTTGACACTGGCCTACACAGTGCTGACGCAGAGGCAATGCAGTCCTTGAGGGGAAGTCAAGTTCCTGCTGAGGGAAGTCGAAGTTCAATTGTCGGAAGCCAGGTCGTGAGTCTGGGAGGCAGAAAGTCGAATTCTCAGCCAGCAGAGGATCTAGAGAAGAGGCAGCATAATACCCAGAAAGGGTGATGCAAAAACTGCCCAGGGTGACGTAGTTCTACACAGAGGCCACGTAGAGCCTCCAGAGCCGCGGGATCAGTCATTGATTCTCCAGCAACAGGGTGAGATCATTTCACTAGTCTTTTGTTCAATATTCTCTCTGTATCGGATTGTTAGTTGAGCATCCTAGAGTTGTACTCAGAATTTTCTCTTGCATAATAATAAACCCTCAGAGTTGCTGCACCGGTTTTCCTGCATTGGGTTTTTCCGGGGAATATTGGTCCAAAAATAATTGTGTCCTATTTGTTGTATTTTTCTTTCTTGCTCAATATTTTGTTTCCGCATATATGTAAATTAAGTGAAGGCTACAAATGTATTTTACTATTTTCTTCGATTTTTATTGTAGAAACAGTACATAACTTGCATGATTTAAACAAGTAGGAGAAGTAACATCAGTTTGCTGCAGTAGGGATTCCGGCTTAGGAATTTTCACATCGTTTGCCATATTTTTCCTTCACTAATGATTCCTCTCACAATACCTGGATTTATTTTATGGAGACTAAAGATGATGTGTTTAGTAAGTTCACAGAAATCAAAGCCTTGGTTGAAAATCAGACAATGATAAGAATCAAGGTGTTTCAGACTTATAATGGATGAGAGTACACCTCCAAATATTTTAATGCATTTTGCAGGGATGGAGAGATTAAGAGGAAGATGACAATGCCTCACAACCTGCCACAAAATGGGGTCACGGAGAGGAAGAATAGATCCATCGTGTTAACGGCAATGACATGGATTTTGTCATGTCTAATATAACAGCTTATATCTTGAACCAGTGTCCTCTCAAGATCTTGAAGGACAACACAGAGCCATGAAGTTTGATGAGGATAGATAATCCTCAAAGTCATAGGAGATTTAAGAAGGAAAAAATTTTGTTGTTCCAGAGTCTGATCTGAACTTGAAGGAGAAACGAGATTCAGAATAGTTTCCAATCAAGAAATAGAGGCCTCATAACCCTTGGGCCTTGAGTTCAGCCAAGAAGACGAGATGCCTTACCCAAACATTGCAAGAAGCACAAAAACAAGTGGAAGCACCTATATGTGCATTACTAGAGAGTCAACCACCTCAAAAGTTTCCTACTTATCTTGCACTGATGTCTTCCATTCCTGAGACAGAGACTTCCAACTTTGAGAAGTCAGATGCAAAACAAGTATGGAAGCATGCCATGATAGAGAAATGCAACTCCATTCTCAAGAATGGTGTATGGGAGACAGTTCCAAATCCTTTTGATGAATTAGTGATTGATTCCAAGCATGCAACTGAGCACTGAAGAGAACGAGGGTTTATTACCAGAGGGTTCTTTCAAAAAGAGGTAGTTGACCTTAATAAGACTTTTGCTCTAGTTGTTGGAGCTTTTGAGGTGCATGGGCAAGATATGCATGTTTCCAGGTTGATGAAGACCCTTTATGGGCTGATGCATTTAATGCAAGTTTGCTATTTTGGGATTGATGAGTTTTTACTCATGTTGGGCTTTCCAGGATTTGCATAGATTTTAAGGTTTTATTTGATAGATATGATTCACTTGTCATGGTCCTGTTTGTAGGTGTGTTTATCATTGCAAGAAGTTTTCAACAACTCATTTTGTATTGTGAAGCGAAATTGAACCATAACCTTAACTTCAAAGAAAATGGACTCCTGCTGGGACTAGAAGTTTGACATGACACTGCTGCAATCTTCCTTTACCAAGGGAAGTACACCAAAATTCTCATAGATGCTGAGGTGGCCAACACTTAAATGAAGCTCTTGGTGAAGGGGAAGTTCAAAATGCTAATACAGTATCATGGTGTAATGGAGAACACTTTACTCACAAAGAGGGAGTGTTAGGTCCATGTTCCTCGAAGAGTGTTTTACTCTTGTTGTGAGTGAGCACATCAATAGGGGAGAATCTCGTGCTAATGTTTTGCCTCATGGCCCATTGTTCATTTATTTTGTCACTTGGACTCGTAGGCTGCACTTGTTGCATAAAAGACATGTAGCATTGCATAAACAACGTGTAGTGGTTAAGTTGGCACTTGTGGATGCATGAAAAAAAGTGGGGAGAGTGAGTTGGCAGTTGTGGGCATGTATGGACAGTGTAGCTAAATGGTACATGTTAGAGTACTCCACTTATGAACCCATTATCCTATTGTGGACCTAATATGAAGTTAGGGTTTTACCTTATCTGTGACTCACTTCACTTACTCGATAAAAGGAAGTAGGAGCACATCATTACATTATTTGCTTACTTGATGACAACTAGAGAAACATGAGAGATGTGATTGCTAGGTCTTTTAGCTTAGCTTTATGAGCTTGTCAGAACTAGAAGTATGTTGATCTGATTTGCCAGATCTGACCTACCCTTCAGTTTGCTGCTGATTTAGTATGATGATGTAATTTTCAGATCTATTCTAACTTCCATTTATTGCTGGGTTGTTACAAATATTAGCACGTTGATCTTATTTTAATCTTGTGGAAAGAAAAGTGGTTGTTGCTGATTTAGTGTGGTTGTTTCTGCAGATCTAGTGTGGTTGTTGAGGTTGATTTAACATGATGCTCTAAGTTTTCAGATCTGAATTTTTGTGGATCTATTGGTTGTTTAATGTTGCCCTGATCTAATGTGGTGTCCACACACTTGAATGTTCCATATAGTGATTGATGAACACATAAAAAATTTATGTTTCATAAGTTTTCAGACTCAGCTATAGGCTTTAAATTTCTACGAGTGCATATCTGTTATCATGAGGTGAAATTCTAACAGCCATCTCTATACTATTTTACAATTCTTTAGCTGTTCCTTTAAGATGTGAGAGTGCAGAAGGTACATTGTCTTTCTTCTTTAGTAATATGAAAGTACTACTAAACTTAGCCATGCTTAGAAGATTGCAGCACTCACTCTTCTGTTTTAGTCTGGTAAAGTCACCTTGTTAGGCTTCTATCTTGCAATTTTGCTTGGTAGGGGCTGAGTTTGTTTCATCGCAGATAGCATTCTTATGTGTTAGAATTTGGCCTTGCTAAGACTTGTTATATTGGCTTTGTGGTATGGTGTTTATCAAGGATTTTACTTATGATTATGTTTCCATAGTTTGCTTGAGTTGCGCAAGTTGATCATTCTTTTGTCTACCACTTTAGTTCAAGGGATGGGGGAAAGTTTTTTCTAAGAGTTGTCTTCAAAGAATGAGACAATTGACACTTCAAGATTTGATTCGAGTCAACATCAACATGCATAAAAGGAAATGAGTCAAATGCAGAAGATGCAAGGAATCTGTTATAGGAGAGCTTGAGTGTGAGTTACTATGGACATGAGGTGTACTAGCTGCAATAAACTGGCCATTTTTTCCCATTGATGCCCTTATTGACAGCTCTACCGTTGTGTGTCTGCCTATGTAGCCTAGCTTCGCCATCATAAGGCATGAGGGGGGTCATATGACCACCCAACTGCCCACACTAGGTAATGTTGTAAATTTGCAAGGACCTAGCATGCAAAGAGGGAACAAAAATAGCAATGGCATTGGTGAAATACATGCACAGGTTTGTGATCAAAGTCTACCACTAGATAATGAAATTCATGAAAATGAAACTTTTGTTGATATTGTTGTTTAGGAATATGTTATTGTCTATGAAAGCATCAGAAGGCATACCATTTTAGGGTATTTTGTAAGCAAGATTTTGCTACAGTCTAGAACAATGTTATTGGAACCGAACCATTCATCGAACTGCTACAGCCCAAAAATATCAACCGGACCGGAATCAGGAAAAAAAACCAGTTGACCAAAAAAATACATAAATATACAAATTTGAAAAAAAAAACATGTATATTCATGTGCATCCATGTGAATCCAAACCATTATAGACAAATATGCAAAGTTTCTCATATAATAGCAAGGGTGCATATAACCAAAATAGCACCAAGTACAATCCATATTTAAATCAAAAATACATCGACAAAGAGGCTCTAGAGTCTGAAAAAAAATCATGTTATAACAAATACTTACATATCATCAAAATCGTTGCCTATATTGGGATCCTTGTCATCAATATGACCCTCTAAGGACAAAATAAGATAGAAAATGCTTAACATGTCAAATCGAGATTTTGTTTGAATGATGGGTCCATTTTTACTACATCATGACAGAGGAGTTCAACAATCAATAGCACTAACATCGAGACACATAGAGGGCTTGGTGCTCTTGATTAAATGTTAGTTCCATACCCTCATACATGAAAAACTCCAATGGAAACATTGAAATCCCTCCCAATCATGAAATTCTAAAAACCATTAAGTATGTTGGATTTTGAGTGGGATCTAAAATTTTGCTTTCTCGATATGAAATGCAATGAGGTTGGAACTGTTGCCGCAAAATCTATTAGGCCTTACCTACAAGGCAAACACTAGACAAAGTGACAACAACAAGGTGATGGCCCACTACCACCACAGCCAAAACCCCCTGCCCTTTATGGATTTTCACCAATGGGAGGAGTCTCAGTGTCGTCTATAGGTATTCTAAGCTTAGTCTAAGACACAATTTAGGCACAAGGCTCCAAGAGGAGACAATTCGTTTTCTTTGAAGAAGCCTACATAGGGCGACACAAGACCTAGGGTTTGATAGTTGGGATGACCAAAGGTCTACGTGCAAAGAAAGGGTTTCCAATAATGTATTCCAACAAGGTCCAAGCAGATGAAACCCTTAAGAAGCCCCAAACTTGAAGTTAAAACCTAACTAGGGTTTACTTAGGGCAAACCATAGCATTCAAAATCGGAACTAGTGACCAGAGAGGTCCACCTATCAAACCAACTTTTTGAACCGAAACCAGAAAAACAGAACTGGTTAGATCTCAATGAACCGGTGTTTAAAAAAAATACATGAAATGATTCTTTTTATGAAAAAAAACCATTCTTAAAATTTAAAACCATGATTCCAAACCAATAGAGACAAAATATGCAAAGTTTGTTCATCTATATACCATGTAAAGGTGAATATATCAAAATGGCACCGATTGCAATACATATCAGCAACAAAATACATAATCAATGAGGCTCTAAATGGCCTTTAGAGTCCAAAACAATGCTACAAGCTATGGGGCCACTAGCCTACTACAAGTCTACATATCAGTGATCAACATGATCACTCATCATGATTAAACTCATCACCACTACTAGACATGGGATCATCAACAAGAGCTACATAAACATCATCTGGCTCATAGTATGAGGACTCCTTAGATTCCTCTACAACCTTAGAAGTAGTAATAGTAGTAGCAACAAAACTAGGCATCAAAACTACAAAGCACTGACCAACATAATCACTCATCAAACTCATCATTGATTCAGCGCTACTAGAAATGGGATCATCAACAAGAGCTACATAAACATCATTTAGCTCAAAGTCTTCAAACTTGGATTGCTCGACCTTATAATATGGTAGAAATTAAAAAAGTTTAACATGTCTAACCAATTATTTTGGTTTGAGTGAAGGGTTCATCTCCTCAACCTTATAATATGGTAAAAAAAACTTAACATGCCTAACCAATTATTTTCCTTTTGAGTGAAGGGTAAATTTTTGTTAAGGTCGTGGTAGAGGAGTTCAACAATCAATGCCACCAACATCAAGGTACTTAAAGGGCTTCATGCTCTTGATCAAATGCAATCTCATACCCTCACACATGACAGAATCAAAAGGAAACATTGCAATCCCCCAAATTCTGAAATCCTGAAAACCATTAAGTTTGTTGGATCCTAAGTGAGATCTAAAATTCTAGTTTCTCCATATGAAATCCAATGAGGTTGAAACTACTCTCAAACATACTTAGTCATTTCATGGTAATGTTAAAAATTTAAGTAAAAGGATGAAAATGGAAAAGAAAATGGACGAAATTGAAGTGAATGCCTACAAAGGAGAGTGATTTTGAAGCAACCACCTATGCCCTCAGCGTTTAGACAATCCAATCCCGAAAATTCCTCTTCCCCAGAAATTCACGCCAAGCCCTAACTTGGCAGCTTGGCCTTAAAGGGGCTAAATAAATTAAGTAAGAGAGAGAACAGAGAGATTTATGGATGAAAATTGATATGATCACCAATGGTGGATAGCCATTGCCATATTCTTGGGTGGATGGAGTATATGGATGCTTAAAGTTAGCTAATATTTGCAAAGGAGTAAGGATATTTTGATGCCCTGGCATCAAAACCCTAGTTATTATCTTTGTGAGGGATCAAAGGCACTTGTGAGAGCTACAACATGAGTTCACAAGGGGAATACCACTCACATGTTCTATAATGAGTAATGCATGCAATAACGATATCTAGATCCTATATAATTTATTTTCAACGAATTAGGGCACAATAGAAAAACCCTAAATTACAAATATATTCCATACATTAGACATAAAGCAAAAACTTATCAAATACAAGGCTCACATACAATATAACATGCATGAATAATCCATCATTGATCCAAGGTAATTTCTCCAAAGACAAAGAGATAGCTCCAATACAAAACTTGTTCCATGGGTCACATCTCTACCACAAGTAAAGAGGGTTGAAATTCTCCTACGAGAGGTCGAAATCTTCAAGTGATGATGATGATAAACAAAATGATCCTCTCCTCTATTTATATGAGGAGGAACAATGTCTAATTAGCCTAAAGGCCCCTAAATCTCAACTTAAAACACAATAACGCATTAGGTTACCAACGAACCCACTAGCCAAAACATAAAACCAAGAGAAATGCCCACACGTGTGAGCCGAAATGTTGATGTCATCCATGTGTAGGGCTCAATGTGGCATCCGTTGTGGCTTTTTAGTGCCCTGAGTGGTGTAGAAGCCTCTAAAAATCATCCCCTGAGGGTTGGCCCTCAAGTCTTTATCAATGGCTCATTGTGGTCCCAGAATCCAGATTGGGCACCACAAGAAGGTTCTCATGGGTCTCCAACTGACCATAATGTCAGTCTCTGCTCCAATGTTGAGGGCTTCGAAGGTGGTGCTAGCCCTCCATGTCTCAAGTGTTGATACCATCCCCATCTAGGCCCTGGATCAATTGCCATTCCTCTGGAGGTGCTAAGATCAACCTGGGGGCTTGTTGGCTCCAGGTTCATCATGCCAAAAATCATCAAATGCAGGGCAAAGGACCAAAGAATTCTAGGTGCAGGAGGTACCCAAGGGTGTTTGTGACGCTCCATTGTTGCTTAGAGTCCCATCGCTCTCAATGCTTCACCTATGGGTGTCAATATGATCCTCAAATGGCTACGGTACTTGTGGGTATGGTGCCCAAGCCTTGGACTGCTGAACCACCTGACAATTACAACATAAATTCTAGTGAAAGCAACCAATCATCAGGTACAATAATCATTTTTTCATCTAAGTGAACCAAGCTTGAAAGTAATGGGCTCCTTAACAGTTCAAACAACACTTCCCTTCCAAAATTAAGGCCTTGAACTCACAATGGTGTTACCTCCCTAGGTAGGAATGGCTAAAGGACAACCCTATTAGGTGTTTCCATCCCCCAAGGGGAAGTGACATTTCCCTAGTCCACCCTTCAAGTGATAGGTGTCAGTGAATAGTAATGATGGAACGGATGGGAGAAGACTTCATGGCTAAGTGCCATGGTCAAAGGGACCAACATGATGGGGACCCTCATCTTAAGTGTATGGATGTGAGGAGGGAACAATCGTGGATGCATGAGTTACCAACTCAACCTTTGTTTTTCCAACCCTCTTGTGTGCCTCTTACTTATTCTTGATTTTTCCTTGTATTCCTGCTCATAGCTCAAAGGGGTAGAGCTTGCTGTGTATGATGTATAGCAGTTATTTTATCCCTTAATGATGAGGCAACTCATTGCCCATTGAGATTGGGACATGCAAGGGTTCCTTTTCATGATGTGAAAGAGCAACATGTGCTAAAGAACTGGGTGATGGCCATAATGAGTGAAGTAGAGCTCATTCTAGGCTTTTTCCCATGTGCTAATTTGTATGTCTCGGCCATCTTTTGCATTTTGGTCTTCCTTTCTTTTATTTTGCTTATGGTCATTATATGCTCTTTGTTGTTCTTTTAGTTGCATCAACCTCCTAGAGCAAAGTTTTGGGCCCTACCCAAGGATGAGGATGTATGGGTACCAAATCCGTGAGAACCAATGGTCAGTTGAACCTGAAGAATGGATGTGGAATAAGCGCTTGTAATGTAAGATGTAAAGTGATAAGTATGGAATAGTGTTAAAATTGGCAACTACGGCCAAAGTCCATGTGGGTCATCTTATTAATGGCAGATGATATTTTTCTTGGATCTCTCTCATCAAGAGGTGTAGGATTGATCTAAAGATCATCCAAGTATTCATGGAGTTATGAATTTATTTGTGTTATAAGACAATTCATCAAGGTCGGCCAGCAACTAAATAACACCCACATGTGCTCAACGTTTTAGTATAAAAGAAGATGAATTGAGAGTCATTTCACACAAACTTCTCTTTTGATTTCTCTCCACTTGTTTTGGGTTTTAGTGTGAGAGAAATCTAGGAGGAAGTAGCCCTAAGACGCAGGAGGAAAGGAGGCTTAACAATCTGCCCTAGCCACAGTCCTAAAGAAGCCCTAACGTTGTCCTAAAGAAGCCTTAGACGCAATCTTAAGGAAGCCCTAGACGTAGTCCTAAGGAAGCCCTAGACGTTGTCCTAAGGAAGCCCTAGATGCAGTCCTAAGGAAGCCCTAGCCGCAGTCCTAAGGAAGCCCTAGCTGCAGTCCTAGAATACCCTAGACGCAGTCATCTAAATGAGGTCTGTTCACACTAGGGTAGGCCGCATTTCATAAGGGAAATTTTGGGCCAGATTTGAGGACGGTTAGGGACTATTGTGTGCCCTAACCAGTCCCAGAAATTACAGCAGTAATGAAGTGACAAACAGCAGTGTTTGTATGGTGTGTTGGCAGCAAAGGAAGATGGGACAGCAAGGTCACATGGTGCAGCAAAGGAAGATGGGACAGCAAGGTCACATGGTGCTGCAAAGGAAGATGGGACAGCAAGGTATCTAGTGCAGCAATGTACATGGGACAGCAAGGTAACTAGTGCAGCAATGTACATGGGACAGCAAGGTATCTAGTGCAGCAATGTACATGGGACAGCAAGGTAACTAGTACAGCAAAGATACATGGGACAGCTGGGCTACATAGTGCTGCAAAGATACATGGTGCTGCAAAGATGCATGGGACAGCAAGGTCACATGGTGGATAATATTGATGAAGCATTACGGTTGGCTACAGCAGTTGATGCAACAGGTTAAGATACAGCCTATGGATGCAGCTAGATATCTAGATGCAGCAGTTGGATGCAGCATGGTGTTAGAGACAGCAGTAGTGCTGCATAATGATCAAGTGCAGCCCAATGATGGGAGCATGTGATGAAGTGCAGCATAGTGATGATGGGTGTAGCACAGTGAGGTGCAGCATGGTGCAGCACAGTAAGGTGCAGCGTGATGAGGAGGAACAGCACAATGATAGGTGCAGCGTGATGAGGAGGAACAGCACAATGATAGGTGCAGCAAGGCGATGGAGAATCAGATGAAGCAGTATGTCTTCAACTGAGTTCAGCTACCTCATGTATCATCTACTTAGAGATGATCTATGTTCTTATTTAGATAAGTCAAAATGTTGACTTCTGTTGTATATGTACTATCTCTCTCTCTCTCTCTGTGCTGAACTATTGAAGAACATATAAGAAGAATTGATCAAGGATTTCCCCACATTGGGGTTTGTTCCTGGCTAGCACCACATCTTGTATCCTCTTGTCTTGGCTTGTCTTCTACGATCTATGTTTATGTTCTATCTGCAATTTACTTTAATGCTAATGTGATTGCTAATCTGGAAAAGATATTGAGCTAACTATGAAAATTGAAATAAATTGCTCTAAGCATAGAACATACCTTAAATTAACATGGTATCGAAGCTGAGGTGAAGACAAAGCCCAAGCAAGAGTGAAAGAGCAATCACCGATGACAGTTGGGAAAGGACAAAAGGATCAATGGATTCCTCATCCCTCTTCAAATTCACCAAGGGTGAAATTGAAGCAGAGAATATTATCAGAATGGTGCAGCGGAAGCTTCTGATGGCCTACCTAAAGATCACTTCAATGGGAAGTCCAGGTCTAAGGGTGGAAGGAAAGGCAGATGCCTTGTTTGTGATAAGTTCGGCCATTATGTTGAGGAGTGTCCGAATGGTAGGGACACATCACTTGAGATTGATAACAATCATTCCAGGGACATCTTCAATGATCGAAGGAATGCAGGTCATCAAGGAAACGACTGACTCTTCAAAGAAAGCAAGGAACCCCAGGTATGAAGAATCAAATGTTGTTTCTGATAAGATAAAGAAGCGTTATCTTGTATTGGCCCTCTCCTTCAAACTCTTTGGGAATCTAGCTTATTGATTGTAGTGCTTCAAGGCACTTCATCAGATAGAAGGGTGCTCTCTCTAACTTGGTAGAGATGGAAACAATCGTGAGATTATACTTGGAGTCAATGCCACCTATCCCAGAAAGGGTGTAGGGAATGTTACCCCTCAAGTGAATGAGGGTAACTCGATTCATTTACAGAATCTCTTTTATGTACCTGATCGCACGAAGAACCTGATGTCCATTTCGGCAATGGAAGTCAAAGGTTTCAGGGTGGCATTCATCGATGGAAAGGTACGTGTTTGAAAATGGAATTTTCAAAGATGCTTTTGAGTTCAGGGTTGGAAATTTGTATCAAATTGCAGGATGGTCCATTGGGGACCATGTCAGTTGACACATCTCATCTATAGCACTGGAGGTCTACTTATTATGGGGCCCTACCCGATGTGAGTCAGATGGTGACAGGGATGACTGAATTCAAGAAGAGCATAAAGATACATGTCAAAGATGTACCGAAGGAAAATCTTGCAAGGGGACCATTCCACTCATGTAGCAGGTCCACGAGTTTGGAACGACCCTCGGGGTTTGAGATTCATGATCAAGAATCTCATGTATGCAGGTGGAAGAAAGCTCTCTATGGCTTGAAGCAAAACACCTCGGGCGTAGTCTGAGAGGATTGAAGCTAAGATTCACTAGGAGTGAAGTCGATCCAAACCATTGCTTGAAGGTTGTGAATGATAGACCTCTCATACCAGCACCTTTTGAGGACGACCTCTTTCTGACAGGTGCAGACCCTCTCATTTGCAAAAGTAAGAGGGAATTGGATTCCAGATTTGGAATGGTAAACTGCAAGCCCGTAACTACCTCGAGGATCTTAACTTTCAAAAATTATGTGGTAGTACTGTCGGACCAGATTTGGGAAATGCCTCTGAGTTTCATAAACTCATTCGCGTTGATGTTCTTAGTGAACTTCCGTCCAGACATATGTTTTGCAGTTAGCATGATAAGCTCATATTTGGTTGAGCCTCACTGGGTTGGTGCCAAGAATCTTCTAAGATATCTTCGGGGCACAATCTCTCATGGATTGAGATACACTGTCGGAAATGTGAAGTTGCATGAATATTCGAATAATGACTGGGCAGGTAGTGTGGAGGATCGCAAGAGCACTTCTGAGTGCTAGTTCTCTTTGGATTTTGCTTTGATATCCTGGATGAGCAGGAAGCAAAAGTCGGTTGCTATAAGCACTGTTGAGACGAATGCATAGCTATGAGTATGATCTCGTGTGAAGCTGCCTGGTTGTGGAAGCTCTTCAGTGCGCTGTTTATACACATGATGGATACCACTATGATCTTTTGTGTCAACCAGGGGGGGATTCGATTGTTGAGGAATCTCGTATTCTTATATTGCTCCAGCATATAGACATCAGATACTACCTTATCCGGGATATATTACATCAATGAGCGAGAAGGCTCCATCGCATTGAGACTGATGTACAGGTCGCATACATTATGTCGAAGCCCCAGGGAAAGGTCAAATTTGTGACTTTCCCGAACGACTTGGAGTCGTTGAGAGACCCTCTTATGAGGGTCCTGCATGATGCATGCATTGAGCTCTAGGAGCTCCGGGGGGCTTAAGGTACTTCTTGGAGCAACAAGTGACCATAGGGCGACTCACCCTCCCCTAATGGTGCGTTGTGTACAGGGTGAATGGTTCAACCTTCCCCTGAGATACCCCATGGCAACTTATGGACAGGATGAGTGGTTCTCCTGTCGAGGCATCCTACCCATGCAATCTAGGACTCATGGGAAGTACCTCTCATCTGGCCAATGAATAGGGAAATGGGGTTAGGGACCATAGTAGTACGCTGGACGCATCGTTGTATCTACAATACTCCCTACGCTAGGATGACCTCCATTGATCTGGGATCAATGAAACTGATTTGGGATCCGTATGAGTGGTTTGAGACACTCTCTTGTGATATTGATCTGGGATCAGTATGAGTGGTTTGAGACACTCTCTTTTGATATTGATCTGGGATCAATTGGAACTGACTTCAGGTCAGTAAGAGTGATATGACTCACTCTCTTGGAACTGATCTGGGATCAGTAAGAGTGGTATGACACACTCTCTTCATATGGAACTGACTTCGAGTCAGTAGAGAATGGTATGAGACATTCTGATTCAATTCTTCTTCTTCATGGTTCAACAGAGCGGTGCAGGGCATTGATGGTAGAGATAGTACAGTCTGGCAGATGGATCAGCAGATGGAGTTCTCCCTAGTTGAGAGGGAGTGTTAAAATTGGCAACTACGGCCAAACTCCATGTGGGTCATCTTATTAATAGCAGTTGATATTTTTCTTGGATCCCTCTCATCAAGAGGTGTATGATTGATCTAAAGATCATCCAAGTATTCATGGAGTTATGAATTTATTTGTGTTATAAGACAATTCGTCAAGGTTGGCCAACAACTAAATAACACCCACATGTGCTCAACGTTTTAGTATAAAAGAAGATGACTTGAGAGTCATTTCACACACACTTCTCTCTTGATTTCTCTCCACTTGTTTTGGGTTTTAGTGTGAGAGAAATCTAGGAGAAAGTAGCCCTAAGACGCAGGAGGAAAGGAGGCTTAACAATCTGCCCTAGCCGCAGTCCTAAAGAAGCCATAACGTTGTCCTAAGGAAGCCCTAGACGTTGTCCTAAGGAGGCCCTAGACGCAGTTCTAAGGAAGCCCTAGTTGCAGTCTTAGAATACCCTAGATGCAGTCATCTAAATGAGGTCTATTCACACTAGGGTAGGCCGCATTTCGTAAGGGAAATTCTGGGCCAGATTTGAGGGGACTGTTGTGTGCCCTAACCAGTCCCAGAAATTACAGCAGTAATGAAGTGACAAATAGCAACGTTTGTATGGTGTGTTGGCAGCAAAGGAAGATGGGACAGCAAGGTATCTAGTGCAGCAATGTACATGGGACAGCAAGGTAACTAGTGCAGCAATGTACATGGGACAACAAGGTAACTAGTATAGCAAAGATACATGGGGCAGCTGGGCTACATAGTGCTGCAAAGATACATGGTGTTGCAAAGATGCATGGGACAGCAAGGTCACATGATGGATAATATTGATGAAGCATTACGGTTGGCTACAGCAGTTGATGCAACATGTTAAGATATAGCCTATGGATGCAGCGACATATCTAGATGCAGCATGGTGTTAGAGACAGCAGTATAGTGTTGCATAATGATCGAGTGCAGCCCAATGATGGGAGCATGTGATGAAGTGCAACATAGTGATGATGAGTGCAGCATGGTGCAGCATAGTGAGGTGCAGCATGATGAGGAGGAGCAGCACAATGATATGTGCAACAAGGTGACGGAGAATTAGTTGAAGAAGTATGTCTTCAACTGAGTTCAGCGACCTCATGTATCATCTACTTAGAGATGATCTATGCTCTTATTTAGATAAGTCAAAATGTTGACTTCTATTCTATATGTACTATCTCTCTCCCTCTCTCTGCTGAACTATTGAACAACATATAAGAAGAATTGATCAAGGGTTTCCCCATATTGGGGTTTGTCCCTGGCTAGCGCCACATCTTGTGTCCTCTTGTCTTGGCTTGTCTTTTGTGATCTATGTTTATGTTCTATCTGCAATTTACTTTAATGTTGGTGTGATTGCTAATCTGGAAAAGATATTGAGCTAACAATGAAAATTGAAATAAATTGCTCTAAGCATAGAACATATCTTAAATTAACAAATAGGGATAGATGGGACTACACTATCTCATTCAGGGCTTCCCAAGTAATGCCCCTCCTATGCCCATTAGGTCATTAAGGGAGGTCCCACTAGACTAGGATTGAAGATTAACCCACCATTTAAGGTGAGCGAACAACATCAAGGTCAAAACGCCTCTTTCTTCTAGGTTACCCCATAATCCATGTCAAAAGCCCAAATACAAACAAGCATAAGCACTTGATTGCAAAATGAATAAAGCACCGTTTGATCGGAAGCCCACCTTCTTCCATATGCTCTTGCTGAAAGGGTGAGGTACATATGACTAATGCAAGTGGCGGAGATACAATGGCACATTGTCATCGATTGGTGGTTGCTATCAAGGTTGTTGGTTGGTCAGCGAGATGAGAAGAATAGGAGAAAATGTTTTCTTCTATAGGGTTACCCATTTTGGTGGATAACATCTGGCACCAACTAGAACATGAGCTCACCGTAGATCACACAATCCATGTACTCGAAAGGGGAGTTCATGAGAACTCCAACAATTTTGGGACTGCAGACCTGTGTTGATTTGGGGTAGCATCGAATGTGCTCTAGCCATGAAAATTGGTGGAGAGGCTAAAGCACATGAGATCTCCAAGACCCAGAAATGGTTTGGGCAGATTCTAACTGGTTTGGGAGATATTAAAATAATTCATATTTTTAATGGAGTTCCTAAGTCTAAACTTAGGAAAAATAAAATATTAATGGGTATTAATATAAAACTAGGTTAGAAGGTTCCAAAAGTCATGGATCAAGCCAAATCTAATCTTAATCGTTGATTAGAGATTTAATCTCGGTCGTTGAAGGACCAACGAGAAAAGTATAAGAGGAGGCTTGAGAGTCAGTTGGAAGATACACCAGAGTGATCAGCCATTCATCTTGCTAAAGCGGGGTTGCTAAGCAAAGTTGAATCAGTGATCAGCAGCAAAGGGCAGTGAGTACAAGCCAGAGAGGCAGAGACAGTACTAAGAGACCAGCACAGAAGCAGGGGGAGCAAGAGCAGCAACCAGTCCAGGCTACGCAGAGCCCAACAGAGATAGCGCAGAGGCCAAAGGGACTGCGCCATCCACACAGAGGCTGCTGGAGTGATGCAGAGGGTCCCAGAGGCTGCGCAGTGCCTCAAAAGGCTGACGTAGAGGGTCCTGGGGTTGATGCAAGTCAACAGAAGGCTAACGCAAAGGCCAGAAGAGCTAGCACTAAGCTTTAGTTGTGCCGGAGAGGGTTTCGTGGGACAGGTTTTCTGAATACCTGTTTCCGAATATATAGGTATTGTTGTCATGTATTTTCTCTGTCGGGTGAGCCGGTTAGGCACCCAGTTGTACTCAGATAGACTGCATAATAATATAACCCTCTGAATTGCTGCACCGGTTTTCCCAAGTTGGGTTTTTCCGGGACGAGTTGTCCAAAAATAACAATGTCACTTGTGTGTTTGCTATTTCTTTCAGCTGTTGATCTGTAGATGGTTGAGACTGTACTGTGTTTATTTCAATGTTTATATGTTTAAATAACTTGTTCGTAATTAACAAGTAGGAGAAATAAACCAAACAATACAGATAAAATTTCTAACGGGTAATACTTAGAAATTTCAACATGGCATCAGAGGGTGGTTGCCGTTCATAGGAGAGTTGAATGCACTAGCTGAAGCAGAGCATTTGCAACAGAAACAGTTGTCCCAAGTGACAGAAGTTGTTCCTAGCAGAAAGCGACGGAGAAGGGTTGACGCAGAGGTACTACGTCATCGGTTTGGGCCAGAGAGAGGTCAGCGCAAAGGTTGAGGAGGGCAGGAAAAGGCTCATGAAGAGCCACGCAGAGACCAGGAGGGTTGACGCAGTTGGCTTGGGAGCATTTCAGCGAATGTCTGGATTGCACAGAGCCTATAGGCTCAGTCCTTCGGTTGTTGGGGCTTAGGAAGCTGTGGGCAGTTTGCAAGGAGTGAAGCTGGCGAGGTGTTGTTGTTGCCGAGACAGAACAGTACCTAACAAGGCAAAACCAAGGTAGAGGGAGTCGTTACCGAGGTGGATTTCTAGCCAAGGAATCCAGATTAGTGTTGCAGGTGCACAGGAGATCAAAGAGGTGCAACTCGACGATTGACAAGTGGATTTCCAAGAGGGAAATCGAGACTCATAGGGAGTCTAGCAGAGAACTTCCAGATGGGAAATAGCGACTCAGAGGGAGTCGAAGAGAGAACTTCAAAAGGGAAGTAGAGACTTGGAGGAGTCGAACGAAAGAGCAGAGAGATGGCCATGAATGGGCTGAGGTATCAGGATAGGTTGGACGGGGCGTCCAACTTTGTGGTATGGAAGGCCAGGATCTTATCCATTCTAGATAGACAGCGCATCAAGGCCTTCGCCTTGAGAACAATGGGTATCCCAGTTGACCCGGCTGATAATGAGAAGTACGAGGACGCAATGGCCAAGGCGTAATGCATCATCCTTGATGGGGTCAAGGATCATGTGGTCCAACATATTGCCGAGAAGGAGACGACAAAGGAAATGTGAGATACCTTGAAGACGTTGTACCAACATACTTCCGTGCAGAGGAAGATGTTACTTGAGAATCAGTTGCAGTCATACCAAATGTAGAAGGGGGAGCAGATAGATCACTTCCTCGGTAGATTGAAGGAGATCCGGGACCAACTAACTTCCATAGGGGCCACGCCGGATCAGGAGTTGATGGTGAGGACCGCTCTAAACGCAGTCTCCGAGGAGTGGGAGACATTTGTCCAAAGGAAGAGGATGTGGCTCTAGCATCTGCGGGAAAGCAGGACCTCTCCAAGGTCAAGTGCTTCCATTGTGGGGAACTGGGTCACTATGCGAACTAGTGTCCGAGGAAGAAGAGTAAAGGAGAGGCTTCTAACTCAAAAGCAGTGCCAACGAGCGCGAAGAAAGAAGTCGAAGAGGATGACAATTGTGCCATGAGTGCTAATGTGCCGCTTGAGAAGAAGTGGGGAGACATCGAGCTGTAGTCAGGAGGACTACAGGCGATGAGGGGCAAGATCCCTAAGGTACCCAACCTCGAATTATACCTTGCTACGGGAGCCCCAAAGAGGAGTAGCAAGACTGGCGGATGTCGGTAGAGACGGATGCGGATGAAGCGGCAAAGAGTACTACAATGCAGGAGTCCCCGAACAGCGCGAGGCTAGCAAGTTGCGACAGTGCAAGAGGCACGGGAGTGTTGCACCAGTGCGGAATGGCACAGAGAGGTGTGCAACGGTTCGAGATGCAGGTAGTTGTTGCAGCAGCGCAGAGATCAGTAGAGGGAGCACTTGTTAGCAGCAGAGAGCGCTTCAGCATCGGGAGTGTTTCTAGCCTGACAGGGATGTCAGAAGTTGGGTAGATCAGTTACTTACTTCTCAGTAACTGAGTTGCAGTGCAGTAGCAGTATGCAGTAGCACGATGTAGCATGATGAGGGGGGGATGCAGTGCAGATGCAGTGTTGGGAGGATGGACCAGCAGCAGCATGGATGCAGAGGGCGCTGTCGTACAAATGCAGCAATGGCAGTGGCAGGGCCATGGGCAACAATACAGGATGCATCAGTGCAGAGGATGTTGGGCGAGGAGGCCTAACATCAGCACAGGGACTGATGCCAGATAATCAGGGTGATGCTCAGTGAGGAATATTACTAGAGCACAGTCCTCGTTAAGAGGGAGTGTTGATTTGGGGTAGCATCGGATGTGCTCTAGCCATGAAAATTGGTGGAGAGGCTAAAGCACATGAGATCTCCAAGACCCAGAAATGGTTTGGGCAGATTCTAACTGGTTTGGGAGATATTAAAATAATTCATATTTTTAATGGAGTTCCTAAGTCTAAACTTAGGAGAAATAAAATATTAATGGGTATTAATATAAAACCAGGTTAGAAGGTTCCAAAAGTCATGGATCAAGCCAAATCTAATCTTAGTCGTTGATTAGAGATTTAATCTCGACCGTTGAAGGACCAATGAGAAAAGTATAAGAGGAGGCTTGAGGGTCAGTTGGAAGATACAACAGAGTGATCAGTCATTCATTTTGCTAGAGCGGGGTTGCTAAGCAAAGTTGAATCAGTGACTAGCAGTGAGGGGCAGTGAGTACGAGGCAGAGAGGCAGAGACAGTACTAAGAGACCAGTGCAGAAGTAGAGAGAGTGAGTGCAATAGCCAATCCAGACTACATAGAGCCCAGCAGAGCTAGCGCAGAGGCCAGAGGGACTACGTCATCCACGCAGACACTGTTGGAGTGACGCAGAGGGTACCAGAGGCTGCGCAGTGCCTCAGAAGGCTGACGTAGAGGGTCCTGGGGTTGACGCAGGTTAGCAGAACGTTGACGCTAAGGCCAGAAGGGCTAGCGCTAAGCTTCAGTTGTGCCGGAGAGGGTTTCGTGGGACAGGTTTTCTGAATACCTGTTTCTGGATATAGAGGTATTGTTGTCGTGTATTTTTCTCTATCAGGTGAGCCAGTTAGGCACCTAGTTGTACTCAGATAGAATGCATAATAATATAACCCTCTGAATTGTTGCACCGGTTTTCCCAAGTTGGGTTTTTCCGAGGACGAGTTGTCCAAAAATAACAGTGTCACTTGCGTGTTTGCTATTTCTTTCAACTGTTGATCTATAGATGGTTGAGACTATATTGTGTTTATTTCGATGTTTATATGTTTAAATAATGTGTTCATAATTAACAAGTAGGAGAAATAAACCAGAGAATACAAATAAAATTTCTAGCGAGTAATACTTAGAAATTTCAACAACCTGTAACCTGCACATTGCATCAAACTTGTTTGGGAGCATGTGCACTAGGCGTAGGGTATCACCCATGTTTTATACGAAAGTATAAATCCATACAGAAAATAAAATCTAATCTAAATGCAATCTAATCTACACGAAACATGAAACATGAGATGAGTGATATTAGAATGCTCACACAATATACAATGCATATACACTACCATGCATTACTAGTATACAATACATGACCTAAGTACAGTAATGTAACCAATGCAGCCATCATAGCATTAAATCAATATAGCATCCCGTGTCCCTATGAGCCCTTATGAGACAAGGCAACCAAATATCACATTCTCCTTTGCAAGATTTACACATTGAGTCACATGAGTGGGAGGTAGGAAAATAGGATGACCATGAATCTTTAACAAGAGTCATGGATGAGGAGGGAGAAGAGGACTCTGATTTGTGATATTGGATCCTTTCTCTCGGCTTAAGTATAGAGTAATCCATGATCAAGCTTATGAACCTTTGTTCAAGGGCTATCTCAGGTATATCATTCTCATTATTGTAAATAGGGACACGTCAGGAGTGATATGATGAGGAAGATGGAGGAAGGATAAGATCATCATCAATATCGTATATCGGATCATTGTCAAAACGATGGCTAGTATCCCACTTCCCCTCTTCTATATGTAGGAACTCACAAATGTTAACCTCATGTAAATCCCAAGGAACGATTGCTATGAAATTTTCCTTGAAATGCAGCAATTGGAATTGATTCTTCTAACTGATTAAATTATGCAATTTATTTTGTTATAGAAAAATAACGAATTAAGCACACTGCAATTTCTTCACAATAAAAACGTTGCAGAAAATAAAATGTTGGAAACTGAGAAATATAGAGCACACACACAAAAATATGACACCATTATTTTTGGACAATTGTCCACAAAAAAACCCAATGTAGGAAAATCGATGCCATAGATGAGGTTTTTATTATTAATATGCAGCAGCAAAATTCAAAGTACAAATATGGATGCCAATTTAGCTATCCTCCAACAAAATATACTGCCAAAATTATTTGGAGGATATTCCCCCCTTCTGCAACGAAACTCGGCCCCTCTGATCCTGCTCGCACTTCCTCCCAGCTACTCGCACTGGCCAGAAATGTGCATTGCTTGGCACAGATAACTCGCACTGCCTACTAGTTGGCTCTAGATGAGCCATCCTGCCTCCCTATGGCCCTGGAAATGACTCGCTTTGCCCTCTGGGTGATCTCCCGACCTCCTGCAACTGAAACAATCACTTTTTGGCACTTCGAATTGGGGTTTATGGTTGCTCAGCCTTTCTGCAGAAATAATTCGGCCTCCCAACTACTGTTGCTCTGATGCTGAGAAACTCTATTGGATATGACTTTTTTGCTCACTCAATCACTGTCACTCAATCAGTGGCTCGAATTCTTCTCTAGCTAAACTTTGCTCTCTGAGAAATTTGATTTGCCTTGATACTGGTGTGTTATTGTTGCAGCTACACCTGCATCCTTTCTGGCTCGAACTTCTCTCCCTACTCGATTTTGCAACTCGGTAGCTCGATCTACCAAGAGACTCGTTGCTGCTACTCTACTACTACTACTGCGTCCCTTCTGGCTCAAACTTCTCTCCCTTGCTCGACCTCTGCAACTGGGTAGCTCGATCTGCCAAGGAACTCGCACTACTGGTGTGTCTTGCTCCAAACCCATCGACTTCCTCTTATAATCTCTCATTGGCTCACCAACGGCCATGATTAAATCCTCATCAACAGCTAAGATCATTTTTTTTATGATCCATGTGATATTCTTGTCTTGTCATCCCAATGTTGAAGCTAAATTGTATACATACCTCATAATATTCGGATACCTTAGCAACTTGTAGCACATATACTTTGTCATCTCGCATATGATCAAAATCCCTTTTCCCTTTCTTTTCTTGCATCAGGTTCCTTTTCCTGTTCTAGCTTCATGTTCCTGCTCCTACTTCTCTCTTCTTGCACTAGCACTCTTTTGCTACATTTTTTAGTATCCAGATGATCCTCAAAATGGATCTACTTATCACATCTTCATTAGGAAGTTATAAATATTCAAATACTCAAATATTCAAGCAGGAAGGATAAGCAATAATCAAAACAATAAATTTAAACAAGAGCAATGTCATAAAGAAAAGTTTAAAAGGTACTTATCTTTAACGAGAGGTGATCAGCTCCCTCTTGAACTAGCCTTCAAGAGTCATTACTATCCATTATCCACATATCAATGTTGCCTTCAATATTTTCAATCGACTTTAACAGCAGCCAAGCCCAACTAAGGCTATCCTATCTAGGGTTACATTGAATCTATCACAACTGCTGAAAGAACTTCTTACCAATCATGCTAGGGTTTCAAGACTTGTAGAACTCAAGCCTTTATCATATCCAAGTTCTTCTTCCAAACACACTTCAGGGGTCTCTTTCAAACCCTAACCTCATGATATTCACCAAACCCTAATAACTAGGTTGCCTAGGGTTTCCTTCAAACCCTAGCATTCTTTTAGGTCTCTGCCATCTTTACTTGTTGCCATCAACGGTGTCTTCACAGGGGTGATCACTTTTCTTCAACTCAACTTTGATACCCTATTAATTTTCCTTAGGGCTATATTGTTCTTTGTTGTTGATAATTGCAATTTGATACTTTTCATCATTTACATACATAATTCACAGAGGTGTGAGATTGAGTATCCAATGCAGGGACACGAGACCATAAAAGGTGTGAGAGTATAATTGAGAACATTGAATGCCAATGCGTGAGGTTGTAACATATGAGGGTCTTGTGCGAGAGTTTGTAGCTATAAGGGCAAGAGACAATATGTTGTTTTTCCACGATACTGGAGTCTAGGTTAGAATCTTACAATCACTGATGCTACCAATCCAAGTATCACAACAAACTACTTTGCACAGTGGAACAATATACAACAGTAAATCTACTAGTGCACAAATATAGACAACTTTTTACAATTTTTCAATAACCCAACTTTGTTATATTAACAAATTGATAATACAACTGTCTAGGGCTCTCGTACCAAGGATAATGGCCCTCATACATCCACTAATACAAGAATACAAGAACAAGATACACTGATCATCTAGCTGATTTTGTGCACCATCACAGCTCCTCGATCGTACCCTGAACACAACTATTCATCCTTGTGCTCCCAATCTGCAGCTCTTGCCTCTATCAATGTCCTGCTCCTTTAGGCCACTGAACACAGCTCACCAACTGCTCTCTAGTTGATCGTTAGTCTATCAACACATAGAGACTCCTGTTGAATTGTTCACAACTCCATTTCTTTACAACTCTCAACTGCCCACTACTGCTCCTCAGCTCCTTTGGGACTTCTTCCCTCTAATGCCTTCATGTGTTGCTCCAATGAAGACAAACTTCAGGCCAAAGGGTTGCATCCTATCACTGCAAGATGTCCTTCTCCAACAATGAACGTGGGTTGATGTAATCTACTACCTTGACCTCCTTTCTTTGTCCTTCAAAAATTAGTCTTGAGGTTACACAAATCTTCACCCTCCTTACAGTTGTCAATGTCCTTCTTGGCAAGCTGATCTAGGGCTACTTTGAGCACCTACTTGTTGCCCTCCAACAACCTCAAGATGCCCAATGCAAGCATGTCCAATCTCAACCTATCCTCTAGCAACAAAACAACTTGAGAATACCAAACCACATACCTTCATGGGATTGTGTCTCTACTGTTGGAACTCGGCCTAGTTAGGGCACACCTACAGTCCACATCAACCCTCCAAATCTGCTACAGAAATCCCTTCTACAGCTGCAGCATTCCTTCTTCTCCAAGCTCCTTCCCTTCGCTGATTGGTAGGCCTCTTCCAGCACCTATTTCAGAACTTACATCCCTCTCCAAGACTGAAGTATAGGGCTTGGCCCTCTTGCCTAGACAATCACAGGACTCGGCCTGATTTCAAAGAAATGCCACCACAAAAATGTCACATAAAACAGCCCAGAACTCCCTCAAATACTCGGCCTTGCACCTTATTTGAATCTGCCCAACAAACAAAAAAAATTACCCTAGATGAAGTCTTCTTTTCCTCCTTTTGCTAAGCTCCAAATCCCTGCGGCCAATTCAAAGGTATCCTCCTTATGTTTGTTGCTTCTTGGATGTGTCTTCAAGCCTTCATGTCCTCTTGTATTTATATGCATCTCATGGGGTGCCAACGAACTGTCTCTTAGGGCTAAAACTAACCCAGTCGACCTCTCTTCACGTTGTAAAAGTCCACCAACACATAAATAGATTAATAACTCCCAAATGACATGGCATCTCTTGGTGTCTTGAGTGTCCCCTTACTCCTCTAAGGGTCCCCTACATCCTCCAAGTGCCAAGTGTCAAAATCCCCTTGTGGTTTCACACCCACAAGCTTGGGTGCAAAGCCCACACCTTGGGTTCTAAGCCCAAAAAACACATTTGTGGTGTTCCTTCCTCCAAACCCCAAACCCTAGGTCTTGGAGTACCTCCCAAGCTATAAATCTCAACACTGTAACCAAGAGCTAGCAAGTCCTGTAACAAAATGTGAGGCCAGTAAACATGAAAGAGTCCTGTAGTGGAATGCGAGACCTGTAGTTGCTAGACATGCATAAGAGAAGACCATCTGAAAATCTCATAGTTGTTGTGAACTCTGAACTGCATTTTGGAGAACAATACAATAGGATATCTACAGTTGATTGAACGTATGAAAGGGTGTGTCCATAGAAGTGAGCCGACATAAATTTAATTTCAAATTGATGTTTTCCCTCCACGAATTTGTAGCTGACTTTATGTAATTAATATCTCATTTGTATTAAAGTGATAATAATTTGTAATTGTGAGGAGGCCAGGGGAATTTCTCCCTGGCTGCCAATTTCAACACCAGAGTGGCTAGCCTAGAAATCTGTTGAAACTTGATGAGATTTGTCTAGCCAATGGTGCTCAAATCAAATCTCAATTTCTTCAACTTAAGAACTAGATACCAACCTACCAAGGCCTTTTGAAAGCACTACTTGAAAGGAGTCTACTAAGCAACTTGTAACCCTTAAAGCATTTGTTGCCCTAGTTACAAAGCAAGAGGATATTGAGCAAGAATTCATTAGCCACTACTAAATTGTTTTCCAATAGCAAGCACTAACAAATGAATGCAGGGTGGTCATGCAAACGTATCTTGACATTGCACCTATGCAATTATCTCCTAAACAAAAAACACTGTGTCATCACAAGTTGACCTAGGCAAAGATAATAGAAGCTTTGATGTTAATGACCAACAACAAGTCCCTTGGGCTTAATGGTTACCTATGTAAGTTTTATAAAGCGACATGGGAATTTATTGGGTTTGAGCTATTAAATGTGTAAGTTGTCAAGAAGAAATCTCTAGAAGAACTTAACAACAAAGATTTAATTACGTTTATCCTCAAAGCGAGGGACCCAAAAGTTATTACTAGATGGCAATGTATCACTCTTTATTACTAGATGGCAATGTATCACTCTTTTAAATCTTTCCTACAAGATTTAGACCAAGCCTCTTGCTCTACAAGTCATACCTTACAAATTCATTAGCCTAAGAAGTCAAGGATCACCAAAGGTCACTTTTCCCTAGACAATAATATTGTTGCCTACGAAAGATTAAAATAGGCCAGGGGCCTAGCCTTGAAAGCCTTATTCATTAAAATTGACTTTGAAAAGGCCTATGATCGAGTTGAATGGCCATTCATCCTAGCTATATGCAAAGCCTATAGGTTCAACCAATTCTCCCTTGTAGTGGATACTTTGTTTATGGATGTGGCATACCACCTTTCTATCGACCAAGATAAGGCAAAGTCAATCATGCAAAGTTTTTCATTGGCATCAAAGTTGTGTGTTATGACTTAAAGGCCCTAGGTTATTTTCTTAACCACGAGGTCTCACAAGAACTTATCAAAGTACTAGCATTCCTCTTGCCTTATCTGAGTCTTGGTCAGGTTAACAACCATTTTGCAAGTGGCTACTTCCTTACAATTTTGGAAGAGAAGGAAGTAGTAGATAACATGATAGAACATCTCCAAAACTTCAATATTGCTTCAAGTTCCAAGCTACAGCTACCTAAGACTCAACATTATATAGGTTGAGCTAGGATAACCCCCTAAATTAAATCGTTACCATGGGATGGTCATGGTTGTAGCTATGAAAGACTTTTAAATTCCTATGGATCCTCATTTCAATTTAAGCCTCGCCAAAGTTGTGCAAAGTGGTTCTACAAAGGATAGCCAACAAAGTGGATAAGTGGATCACTAAGCCCATGATGTTGGCAATTCCATTCCAAATTTATTCCATGGTCTTCACTGCCACAAATGTCTTTTACTCTTCCCTTTGAGTCCCCCCTCACTACATCCTTTAAAAAGCTCAAGGCACTTCTTCGAGATTTCTTGGGCCTGCCTTCATGGAAAGAACAGCTTCCATTGCATTAACTGGACCCTAAGTTGAAGACACAAAAACTAGGGGAACAGGTATTATTTGCTACTTCATGCAAACTCAACTTTTGTGAGCAAAATGGGTTGTCAAAGTTGTGGATGGCAATGAAGAAAAAAAGGTATTGTCATCAAGGTGCATCTCCCAAGGTACCCTACTGGACAAAAAGCATTAGAGAAATGCAAACTTGCAAACTCTTCTTCTCACACCAACTCAAGTGAAGATCAAAGGATCATTTGTCACAATCATACATCTAAATAACCTAATGAGCAAGTAAAATGGTAAAGAAAGGAACTTGTATTAAAAGAAAAATATGTGATATTTCATCTTATGTGAACAAGAACTCTTTTAAAATCTGAGGTCCAGTGATAGTACAGATTTAATAGCCAACATAGTCAATTGCATCGTTTGACCCAATTATTCTAACCACTTAGATGATTGCGTTGACCTAATTGACTCAGTTGGACAAAGCCTATATTCGACTCAACTAAGTTGACCATGCATTGGAGTTAACAAAGAGTGAATGTCAAGAATTCGCAATCTAGCATACCCTGCACAACCCAAAATCCTTGTGCTGACCTCAAAGTAAAGTGTCATTAGATTCTAGGGCTGTGTGATTGTAAAGGGTCTAAGTGAATGACTAGCAATGTTAATAGCATGTAAAACATAACCATTTCAATCAATCATTTATTTATTTATTTCAAATATAGATTTCTCACTACTTAAAAAATCTAAATTTAAATAAATCCATGTTAAATGTGAAACATGACAAATATTTCCATTTTATTTTATGAGAGCAGTAGCAGCTACATCCACTGAAACTATAAGGGCAAATTCATCTGAAGAGATCACCTAACCCAAGAGCATCCAAAAGAATTGACCCCAACCAATTGAACCTCCATTTTAATTTATTAACCTTATCCCCATAACCCACTTAACCCATGGAAATCTTGGTACATGTCTCCCACCCTAAGTTGTGAATGCATGCAGTGACAACACAGGTAATTTCCTCTTTCCCTCACTGCCGTGTGCCCTTTCTGCATGCGAAAGGCACCTACCTTGGTCTTGGTGTTACTGTAATACGCTCTCATTCTCACTCGTAAAAGACGACATTCAACAAACTTCTAATTTCAGCCGATTGTTATCCCTCGGAGATTTTTCAATACATTGTCCCGAGAGTAATTTGGATGCCAAGCTCACAACTTTCACCTGGATGTTGTCTAGATCAACCAATATTACTGGTTTTAGAAGTACGTTCAGTAAATATAAACCGTAAGTCATACATTCTGTCCTGTTGTGTAAACGAGTAAATTTGTATTACAAATAACATTAAAAAAAACAGTCATTGGATCAGTAGAACTTTCCCAGATGTATGAAAAATCATTTCAATGCAAACATCGGGAAATACAGCTAGTTGGGCAACCAAACTATGATCTTACAGCAACTTAAGGAATTAATACAGTAATATTTTGTATGTAATAACAACGTTAAAAAATTGGAGGGATTCAAACCTTAGCAAAGGTTTTCTGTGGGTTCTCGCCGAGAAGCTGACCAAATTTAAGCTCCAGCATCTCCATTGGGTCCGTTTCGATTCTCCGGGCCGCCTTTCTTCGCTGTTTTCCGTCATCAGCAGAGGCCAAAATAATATAATTTCTACTACGACTCCGAGTTCGAGCGTAGGGCGGAAATTTGAAGTTGGAAAATGCTAATGATGTTGAAGGCAGGGTTACATTATTAATCCATTGACAGTATGCTGCAGAAGGTGGACATGAATATGGTGTCATACTCATCATCCTTCCTTCCTGCAATGCTTCAGTCGACTGGCTGATTGACTTTAACCACTTGCTCGATCATAAACTCACTCGATACCACAGAACTGGATTGAATTCCACACAAGATTTTTTGTTCTATGGCTTAGGACGAGTTTAAGTCATTGTTCTGCAACTCTCGGTTTAAGGGAATTAGCGCACATTCCTCTCAACTCGGATTAAAAATTTGGGGTGTTTGGCGTTTTACAGAAGGTTTTGGTTCAAGATATAGTTTTATATTTTTATTATACAGCTTTTCCCAGAAAAAAGAGAATAAGTAGAAGTAAAAGGGGCGATTTAATTATAATTTTCGATGTTTACTATAAGGTTATTATGTTCAAAGGAGTTTTACAATTTAATACAGAGGAGATGTAGTGATTGTAATGGTGTAAATATTTAGATGTCCAACTCTTATTTTATATTTTATAAATAGATATTATTTTATAAATAAATAAGTGTGAGTAGATATTGTAAAGTATAAAATAAATATTAAATAAATAAATAAGTATGAGGAGATATTGTAAAGTGATGTGAAGTTATATAATGATATGTTATATAGATTTAAAAACTATAAAAAAATTATATAATTATGATTATTAATTAAGAAAATTAGGAATGTGAAATTAATGGAATATGGAAGGGTGTGGATGAGGTGATAAAAAAGAATGGTAATTTATTTAATTTATTTAATATATATATATATATATATATATATATATATTGAAAAAACTAATTATTTTTATTAGAATAAATGTCGTTGTATTGGTAAATGGATTTTGAGGACTGCGCGCTCTGCTCCTGCCCGCGCTCCTGACCTGACCCCCTGAGCGCGCCTGAGCCTGGCAGCGCTGCTGCTAGGCTGCAGCCTCCTACTGCTGACCCTCCTTCTGCCCAGGGCCTCCTGCCCTCGCCTTCTCTGGGCCTTCTGCCCACTCCCCCCTTCTGACCTCTCGTGGAGCGCCCCCGCGCTGCTGATCCAGTAAGCAATGGATCCACCCTCCCAGGATCAGGCTGAACTGGAAAAAGCCTTTGCATCCCTCATTCCAGATAACAACACGGAAAGAATCCGCCCATCAGCCTCAAAGTTTATCAAAAAACTTGATGAGATCCCGGAAGTTTCGCTACCTCCCACCCTTCCAAGGAGAGCTGTTGTGGCCCTTGCTGAACGTGGCTTGGTTGGCCAGTTCACGGGTCTATGGCCTTCTCCCCGCACGGTCCAACGTTGGGTTGAAAGGAACTGGAATGCAATGGTCCAAGGCAAGATTGCAATAAGGTTTTGTGGAAGGGGGTTCTTCACCTTCCTCTTTGAATCAGTGGAAGATCGCAACCTCATTTTCAGAAATGGTCCTTACTTCATGGACACAAGAGGCCTTTACCTCAACCGATGGACCCCCGACTTTGATCCTGAAATGGATGTTCCCAACGCCGTCCCTGTCTGGGTCCGCCTTCCTCACCTGCCTCTCCACTGTTGGGGAGATGAATCAGTGAAAGCCATCGGGAACGCTGTAGGGAAATATATCGACAAATCGGAGCAAAAGGAGAATATGCATGCATGTGCTCGGATATGCGTTGAAGTGGACCTGGGAAAAGGATTACCGGAGGCAATCAAACTCAAAGTGGATCAGTGGACGCACATCCAGCAGGTGGACTACGAGCAGCTGCCTTTCAAGTGCAAGGTATGTCATGAATATGGGCATTTTGCTAATAGGTGTAGCAAATCCAAATCAATAGACAATAGCAATGTTGAAGCTCCGGAAGAAGCTTGGGAAATAGTTAAGAAGAAAAAAACAAACCCCCCTCCAGTTTCATCAAAGCCCTCCTCTGAAACCCCAATCCTCCCTTCTCAACCCTCAGGATCTGGCCCTTCCTTCCCTTCTTCCTCCAATCCTTTTGAATCATTGGCAGCAGAGGAACCCCCATCCCCTCCTCCTTCCCCAAAGGGCCCCGGGGCAACCCCCTCCTCTCCCCTTCAGGCCTCCCCCCCTCCAACAGTGGAAAGAATTCTAACAAGAAACAAAACAAAGGAAAACAACACCGCCACGGACCCCCCAAGAAAAGTGGGAAGGAAATCAAACAAAGAGATTAGAGATGAGAATGCCGCAAAAGAAATGGCCACAGAGACCCAACAGCCAATGGATACATATCTAGACAAGACCAAAGGAAGTGGAGAGAAGATGAAGGAGAAAAGCGGGACCCACAACAAATCAAGCAAATGATGATTTTGGTCTCTTGGAACTGTAGGGGGATGGGCTCCTCCCTAAAAACCAATGCAGTCCGAGATCTCATTAAAACTGAACATCCAGACTTCCTCCTACTCCAGGAGACCAAAATCACCGAACAGGAATTCCAAAACAGCTTGAAAAGAAGCAGAAATTATGAAGGAATTGCCATGAGTGCAAACGGAGCCTCAGGAGGCATAGGGACAATTTGGAATAAAAACAAATGGAAACTCAAAGATAACAGACAGAATAGATGGTGGATTAGGCTAGATATGCAAAACACAACCAAGATGGAAGAATACACAATCTATAATGTTTATGCTCCCCCCCACTTCAGAGATAAAGCCTCTTGCTGGGATTCTCTTTCAACAGATCTTATGACTGCCCATGGAAGAAACATTTTCCTAGGAGGAGATCTGAATTTAATAAGGAATGCGGATGAGAAAGTAGGAGGGAACTTCTTGGCTGATCCTTCAAGAGATACACTGGAAGAAATCATTCAAACACACAGTCTAGTTGATATTCCACCTCAGAATGGGCGCTTCACTTGGTCAAATAAAAGAACAGGCAAAAACAACATCAAAGAGAGACTGGATCGTATTCTGGTACAGGAGAGAATCGTGGCCAACTTCACAAGGATTCAGAGCACAATTATCCAGGGCTTTATATCAGACCACAAACCTGTGGCGTTGCATTTAGACAAAGGGGAAGATATGGGTCCGCTGCCCTTCAAATACAACAGAGCTTGGGACAGCAGCGAGGACTTCAGAAATTTGATAAGAGATACCTGGGCAAATGAAATAACAGGCTCCCCCCATTTCATTTGGGAATCAAAGCTCAAGCTCCTCCGGATAACTATCAAGCAATGGGCAAGGAAACACGCTTTAGAGGAAAGGAAGGAAAAAATCGATCTGCAAATGAGAATAGCGCAATGGAATCAGGAAAAGGAAGCTGGCCAAGACACAGAAGAAGACCAAAGGAAAGAAAGTGAGCTGTATAAGGCGCTATACAATCAGAATCGAAAGGAAGAGGATGAGCAAAGGCAAAAATCAAGATGCCTTTGGCTCAATTCAGGAGACAAGAATACCTCGTTTTTTCATAACAACCTTAAATTAAGGAGAGCTGTAAACAATATTGAGAGGATAACAGTTGAGGGCAGAGAGCTAACGGACCAAGGGGAAATCAAGGAGGCAGCCTCTCGACATTTTCAATCTCTTCTTACAGCTGACCCTCACTATCTGGAAAATCCGGAATTCCTCAATATAATAGAGAACAAGATCTCTGAAGCACAAAATGGGGAGCTGGACAAAGAGATCACAAGGGAGGAGATCGAATGGTCAATTCGCAGCATGCCCTTGGACAAAGCCCCAGGGCCAGATGGCTTCACAGCGAGCTTTTATAAAACCCACTGGGACACCATCAAGAAGGACTACATCAGAATGGCGAAAAACTTCTTCACAAAATGCAAAATGGGCAGCAGTATTAAATCCTCCCATTTAGCGCTAATCCCAAAAGAGCCCAATCCTCAAACTTTTGACAGATTCAGACCTATTTCCTTGTGTAATGTCTCCTACAAAATCATCACTAAGATTTTGGCCAATAGGTTAAAAAAAATCCTCCCTTCCCTCATCTCCGAGAACCAAGGAGGCTTTGTCCCCAAGAGGCATATAACAGATAATGTCATTCTCATACAGGAGGCAATTCACAGCAGCTTAGCCAGAAATGAAAGGGGCATGATCATCAAGCTGGACATGGCGAATGCCTTTGATCGGGTAAACCATTCCTTCCTTCAGGCAGTATTAAAAAACTTTGGTATCTCAGAGTTCTTCATCAGCAGGGTCATGGAATGTATCTCCTTCAATTGGACAGCCCCCCTAATTAATGGCAGGCCATGCAACGCCTTCAAAAGTTCAAGAGGCCTGAGGCAAGGATGCCCATTATCACCCTTCCTCTATATCATCATGGCAGAAACGCTAAGCATGCGCCTGGAAAATAAGCGTAAGTCAAAGGAAATAATAGGAGTTGACATTGTTCGAGGAGCCAAGGGGATCAACCACTCTCTATTTGCAGATGACACCCTTTTAATTGGAGGGGCCTCAAGCCTCATGGCTAGGAGATTCAAGAACACACTGGACCTCTTTCTCCAAGCTTTTGGGGGTAAATTAAACAACAAAAAGTGCATGATCTACACCTGGAATGTCCCAAGACACATAACCCAAAGAATCTCTATGATCATGGAAATCCCAGCCCAATCGAATTGGTCCCATTTTATGTACTTAGGGCTGCCCTTAGCTAAAGAATCAATCAAAGCCGAGGTTTGGGTAAAGTTAATAGAGAAATTGAGAGGGAAACTGCAGAGCTGGGGGGTGTACTGGCCCAACTTGGCGGGCAGAACAGTTCTTATAAAGGCCATTCTATCAGCTCTTCCTATCTATCAGTTTGCCACTACTCTCGCCCCAGCTAGCATCCACAAGCACATGGAGCTGATTATCAGAAGTTTCCTGTGGAAGGGGGGAAAGCAAGATACAAAAAAGTTCAGCCTGGTAAAATGGGAAAAGGTCATTCTTCCCCTTGAAAAAGGAGGGCTCGGAATTAGAATTCCAAGACTTGCAAATATGGCTATGGGCTTCAAGTTAACGTGGAGAATCTTCAATGAGAAAGGGTCCTGGTGGACAGAGGTCATCAAGAGGAAATATCTGAACGGAATCAACAGCAATATCCTCACAGAACCTATCACTGATAGGCAATGCACACCTGTTTGGAAGTTGATCAAAAAAACTCTTCCCTTTTACAAATCTAGTATATCTAAAGCTCCAGGCAACGGAAGACACATCAGCATATGGGAGGATAGAATAATGGGCACGGAAGCCAGGGGAATGTCCTCTAAATACAGGCCCCTTCAACAGTGGATGTCAGAGGCAAACCTTAAAACCCTCTTCGACATCTCCCTTTGGGATCAAAATTGCTGGATTGGCTGGAGACCACTGTCCCTCCCCAATGGCATCAAGAACCTCTGGGGTGACCTAAAGCTCTCACTCATAGGCTCAGCCCCAACAAACAGAATGTCAGATGACAAATTTGTTTGGGATCCCAATGGTGGCAGCTACACGGTGAAAGAAGGCTACAAAGCACTCCAAAACTCTACAGCAACCAATAACTGGCATCTCTATAAAGCAGCATGGAAAAATGAAAGCCTGCCAAAGATAAAACTCTTCAACTGGACCCTGCTACATGGTAAAATCCTAACAGCAGAAAACCTCAGGAAGAAGGGTATTCAAGGCCCCTCAATTTGCTGCATGTGCAGAGAGGCAGAGGAAAGTAGTAACCACCTTTTCATTGATTGTCCTGTAGCTAGGTCTTGTTGGAAACTGATTACCAGCCCTTTAAATATTGGAGATCTCCCCAATCAGATCCCTCTCCTTCAGAAAGGTTGGGGGAAAAGTTTCCCTTACGCCAATAAAAACATGAATCTAGCAAAAAGGATGTGGAGCACCATCCCCTCTAACCTCTGCTGGCAGATATGGATAGCCAGGAACAAATGCATATTCAACAACAAGAAACCTAGTATCTCTAGCATTCTGGCCAAAACAACTGCTCTCATAACAGAAACCGTGGAAGCAAATGGAATCTCCCAGGCAGACCTGGAATTGACAGATGACAGGGTAAAGGAGTGGATGCGGAGATTCAATTATGAAACAAGAGCAAAAAATAATGCAATCACAGGATTAGGACACTCGGACTGGAAATTGAGAGGGACCAGGGATGAAGTCAACAATTGGATCCAAAAACAAAAGAGGCACACACTCCATTTTGATGGGGCTTCAAAAAATAATCTAGGCAGAGCTGGAGCTGGGGGAACTATCAGAGATCCTCAAGGGAAAACTATAGTCACATATGAGTGGGGATTAGGCACCATGTCAAATAACAAGGCTGAGGCATACAGCCTCCTTAAGGGGACCTCTATCGCCAAGAATCTTGGCATCCAAAATCTCCTTGTTATGGGCGACTCTGCCATCATTATAGCAGCCATGAACTCGGGGAAAGACTTTAAACAAATAGCCCTAAATAGAATCAAAGGAAGGATCATGGAACAAATCAGGTGATTCAGCAAAGTGACATTCAAGCACATCTTAAGAGGCAACAATGTGGAAGCAGATGAGCAAGCAAATAACACTGCAGGAAGACCCACGGGACAGGTAAGGGAAAATGATGAGATTTATGAACAGGATATTCCATAGACAGGCCCCCATCCCCTCTTCCCAGGTCATCGGTCACCTCAGGCAAAAGTACCAATGTATGTGGCACTTCAACAACTCCCCCTCATCATCTCAAATCCTCCTCGACTGCCCAACCAGGTATCACAGGACAGCAGATCGCCCTCAGGGCCCGATGAATTCAGGTAGGCTCCGGATTCTCTCCCTGACCACCGCAGCCATTTCCAGAAGGCGTGATCGAGCCCATACCGGCGGCAGGCACCTTGAGCGTCCTAAAATCACCTCAAAGGATCTCTCCTCTTCCAAGAACAGATCTTCTCCTACTCGAATCAAGAACCAGTAGGTCACCTCCGCTTCTATAAATGACAGTGTGAACCTCAGAATTTTTACAGCTCGAAGTTATTCAAGACAGTTGCGTTGTGAACTCACCAAGCGCAGGCATCAGTTAGTGGGCTCAAACTCTCACCAGGATCACGAGCTTCGCCCCTCGCTTCTGGTAAACGTTGGTTTCCTCTCGGTTTTTTTAATCAAAGCTGACTTATTGTTCTGTTTTCATTGCAGAGGCCAGTGTATTCTTCTTACCCACCAGTGCACTGCGCTCTTTCCTTCCCTGATCCTCTCTCTTTGGAATTCTGCCCCTCCTTTCGTTCCTCCCCTTCTCCCCGCTCTCCTCCACTACCATCATTCCTCAGTCCCTCTTATTAAATCCAGCTCCATGGAGAACCAGGACCAGATAATCGCCCAGGATCCAGCCAACATGCCAATCGACAGACTCTTCAGTAGAGATTGCACCATGTGCAGAACCCATACCATAATGATCAACAGTTTTGTGAAGCAGTTTAATGATCTGAAGGATGACTTCGAAGCTGACCGTAGATCTAAGAGGAAGAAATTGGAGAAACAGAAGGAAGAGATTGAAAATCTCAAAGGAAGGTGCAGCCACTTGGAAGAAGCCATCGAACAGATCAAAGCACTCACTCAGAGCTATCAGGCTGAAGCTTCTACCAAGGCCAGTGCAAGGAGGGATCCCATGCCGGATGATTCGGTCACACAAAAACTACGTTAAAAATTTTCCATGGTTTGCAAATTCTGTTGGTTAGGAGGCACTTTTGTAAGGCAATATAGCCACTCTCTCTTTAATTACAGTCATCATAGAGGTAGAGTTGAGGAATATGGGTCTACGCACCCAGTTTTGATCCTCTTCACTCTAGTCTCCGATACCTATGTACTAGAATTCTGATTATGGGTTTTATAATATGAAAGTAACCGATGTTGTTAAAAAAAAATGTCGTTGTATTGGTAAAAGATTATGAGGTTGAAGATAAATAGACTTGATCAAAATAAGAAATGATGATTCATCAAGAAGCAAATACATAAGCCTTGAAATACAAACATACTGCTAAACACATAAGGCAGCCCCCTGTGGAGCGAAATAGAAAGTAAGACAATAACCCTAACAACCCACAGCCAAAAAAAAGGAAATACGAGGGCATCAATAGACAAGACAAAACACCAGAACCAAAAAAAAACTGTGAAAACACTTAAAGCATATACCACACCATTGACTCAAAAGTTGTAATGAAATAAGTTCGGTGCTAACAAAACACCACGCTTACACAGCTCGTTAGTGACGGTGTTTTGTTCCCGTTAGATATGGAAAAATGAAATATTGGTGAATGAATCCTCCATGATCATGATTTGTTGAAGCTAGTGGAATAAGGAAGGGACAACCAATGAGGAACTACCTTGCACCCCATCTATGACAAATTTGGAATCCTCAACAATTTAAATATCCTCGATGGCAAGCCACGACGCAAATTTCAGCACTCCCCGAAGGGCCAACACCTCAGCCTGGAAATTGGAGCTTTAGCATCCCAACCAATAGAATTTGAAAGCGATTGATCAATCACGATGTAAGCACCACAACCACATGTACCCCGTGTGGATGCCCCGTCAAAGAAGTCGGCAAGGGAGGAGAAATCAATCTCCATGAGAGAGACCTCGTGACTATGTACTCTAGGTCTCCAAAGACCCACCACCTGAAAATATTCCATGATTTTCAAACTGGTGGAGTGTACAGTGGGTGGCTGATTTTCAAAAGTGTATTTGTTCCTACAAACCCAAACACCCCAAAGGAAATATAGTGTAAGGGCTCACTCTTCTTTCCGACCAACGCTCCAATTGGTCAACCATGCTACAATAGAAGATTTATCTACCTCTGGATCTACTTTAAGGGAAATTATGATCACCTCCCAAACAATAATTGCAAAAGGGTAATGAAGAAAAAGGTGCTCAACCTCCTCAGGGGTCGATCTACATAACTGACACAAGCTTGGACCCTAAAAACATCTTCTTACAAGGTTATCCCATGTGAGAATCTGATTGTGAGAAATCAACCAAGTAAAACATTTGATTTTTAAAGGCATATATTGCTTCAACATGAGAGTCATCCACCTGCCATGTGGTTCAGCTTGAAACAGAGATGTGACATATGGGTATGCATCTTTGACAGATATGTCACCATCAGAAACCCAATCTGCCCAAGCCAACTTATCAGGCTTGTCTATAAGGGAAACTCCAACATTGATTAGATGTGAAAATTCCTCAATCGAAATCCCTACTATAACAACTGATAATGTTTCTTCTATTTGTTCAATTAATCAACCAAATTATTTGCAGTTTCCTATGGCAAATATCGAAACATATACATTACAGCCTTCACTTAATTAAATATTATGCGGAAATAAGAGCCTAACAAGAAAGAAGCTACAACACAATTAAAAATGTTATTTTTGGACAAATGTCCCCAAAAAAAAACCCAACTTGGGAAAATCGGTGCAACAGATCTAAGGGTTTATTATTATTAAGAAGTAGCAATCTGAATACATCTCTAAATACCTCAAGGGTTATTCAGTTACAAAGAGATAAATATTGGCTGAAAGATTTGTGAGGTTACCTCACACAATCACTGAGAAAAATCCTGGCTCATCCAGTCACTGGATGAGGTGCCTTTGGCAAGCCCTGTGCAATCCTCATGCAATCCCTGCGTCAACCCCTCTAGGCACTACGTCACCCAGCCAGCTGATCGATTTGCTGCACGGAGTCACTAATCTCAACATCCTGGTCTCACACCCCGATTCTCGGCTTCTGAAACTGACTTTGCTGCAAAATTTCAGACTCTCTCTCACCCTCTACATTGCCTCTACATGGCCCCGTGTCAGCCTCTGCGTGAGAGCTGTTGGATCACTCTCTACCTCTCTCTGTTGATGATTCTTCGGCTAAGAAAATCTCTCTTTCTCTACGGATGTTATCTCTACCCCTCAACTACAAGAAATCTCCTCGATCATAATTTCCTCATGAGAACTTCTCACTTCAGAAATTCGATCTCTTGATCTTTCGGTGTGTTTTCCAAATGACCCTCAAGATCCCTTAAATAATCTTCTCGTTGACATTCAATGACCTAGATTAAAAGTTAATCAATGGCTAATATCATTTTAGCTTGATCCTTGCCTTCTTCTATAAGTTACACCCACAATTAGATTAATACCCATTAATATTTGTAATTTCCTAAGTTTAGACTTAGGGTCCCATTCAAAAATAATAATTATTTTAATAAAATTGTCTCTGGGTGGAATTTCCCAAAACGCTTTCTAGGTTCTTTGGAATACATGTGCCCAAGCCTCCCTGCAAAATTTGAGGCCTAGAGCACATCCGATGCTACCCCAAATCAACACTCCCTCTTAGCAAGGAATGTGCTCTGGCAATATACGTTGTTGCATACTGCTCTGACTCTAGAGCATCGTCCTCTACACTACTGATGTCTAACATGATGTCCACCAACTATTGCACTGTCGCTGACACTACCACTGCCAACACTGCATATGTACTATAGCTCCCTCTCAAGTGTTGCATCTGTGTTATTGTTAGCACTACCAACGCCAACTGCTACTACACTACAAAATGTCGCTACTACTCCATCAGCAACGGAAAAACATCCAAAATTATTAAACTAATTGTGTTCATTATGACACCACGAAATGTTGAAGCCTAACTACCACTAGTCTATGCGTTGACCCTCTGAATATACTATGTTGTTGCTGACCTCTATTGTGTGCCATCTGCACTGCTGTCAACTATGCTTTGCGTTGTTCAGACTCTGGCGCTCCTAGCCACTGCAACTATCTCTCCGACACTCCTCGTCACCATCTAACACTAGTCCATCCTGCTACCACAAAATTGGGCTCCCATAACAAGGTATTGATCCAAGAGGTGGACTCCTCAAGGATCCTTCCCATTTGTAGCTCTTTCGAACTACAATTCTAAATCAGCCCACCTCCCTCTTGGAGGTATCTCAGCTGTCATGGCGAACTCCTCCTCTTCGATCTTCATAGGCACAGCCTTTGGATCGTGCTTCTCATCCTTGTCCTTCTTCTTGAGAGGACACTGAGTAGCGTAGTGACCCATCTCACATCATCTGAAACACTTGATCTTTGAGACATCCCTATTACGTCTTCGCTACTCTTGTTGTCCCTTCTATGCAAGGGCTACATTATCCTCCTCCTCCTTGGGCTTCGACCCACTGTTACTGATTCCGTCAAGTTTGACCTTGACTGAGTCTCTCCTCAACTCCTGTAGTTTTAGAGTTGCCCACATCTCATCCCAATTCGATAATGCTACTCTGCCCAGGATACTTTGGACAAAGGTTTGCCACTCATTTGAGACAAAATTCAGGGCCAATCTAACCAACTCTGAATCTTGAGATGTATGCTTTGTAGCAGACAACTCATCACGGGTTTCCTTAAGCTTTCTGAAGAATTGTTAAATTATGGTATGTTCTATGCTTAAGAGTAATTTACTTCAAATTTTCTTATTAGCCGATTATCAATTTCCAGAATAGCAATCACATCAGCATGATAGTAAAATGCAGATAGAACATAAATATAAACAGTAGAAGACAAGCCAAGACAAGAGGACACAAGATGTGGCACCAGCCAGGGACAAACCCCAATGTGGGGAAACCCTTGATCAATTCTTCTTATATTCTTCAATAATTCAACAAAGAGAGAGAGAGAGTATAATTACACAAATCTATAATTTTATGACAGTTGCAACAAAACCCTAACCAACAAAGTCAAGGTTGGTCAAACAGGTCAGAATTGACCTCAAGTCAACCTCAGTCAACTCGGCCTCCAACAGCAAGAATATACAGCCCAAAACAGTCTGAAATGATGGTCAAATTGCAGTCAATGCAGGTACAGGTCTGCGGTCAACCCTTGACAGTCAACGTTGGTCAAAGGGTGGTCAAACAGGGGTCCAAAATGCTAATCAGAAATGCAGCTAGCCTAGGAGAGGCTTCCCAACCCAAACCGCAGTCAAAGTATCCTCCATTCTGGTCAACGCTGCCAAGAATCAGCCTTTCTGCTCCACGGTCAACCTAAGTCAACGCTGCCCTAGTCTGCATCCACCTTCTTCCAGCTACACGTGTGAGAGACCTACTCCTCTAATGCATAGGAGAGAGAGAAGAATGAGTGATGAGATGAGTAAGTTTGTGTCACAAGGTCTCCTCCTTTTATATGCCATGTTGAGGATAAGCTGGGGGTGTAAAACACTATTTTGCTTATTGGTGGACCTTGACAAATTGTCAAGAATACAAATAAATTCATATCTCCATGAATGCATGTCAGAATCAGATGTTCGTTAGATCAATCCTACACTTCTCTATGAGGGGAATCCAAGAAAAAAATCAACTGCCATAAATAAGGTGACCCACATGGAGTTTGGCCCTAGTTTCCAATTTTAACACTCACTCTCAACTAGGGAGAACTCCATCTGCTAACCCATCTGTTTGTTGGTACTATCTCTGCCATCAATGCACTGCTCTATTAAACTATGAAGAAGAAGAAGTGATCAAGAATATATCATACCATCCTCTACTGACCCGAAGTCAGTTCCAGATAAAAGAGAGTGTTCCATGGCATTCTTATTGACCCAAAGTCAGTCCCAATGAAGAGAGTGTGTCATACCACTCTTACTGATTCGAAATCAGTTCCAAATAAAGAGAGTGTCTAATACCACTCTCACTAACCCGAAGTCAGTTCTAATTGATCCCAAATCAATATCATCCTAGCATAGGGAGTACGGTAGTTACACAATGCGTCCATCGGTACTACTGTGGTCCCTATCCTCATTTCCCTGCTCATTGGCCAGATGAGAGGTACTTCCCATGAGTCCTAGACTGCATGGGTAGGATGTCTTAGCAGGAGAAGGATGAACCACTCATCATGCCTACATGTCGCCATGGGGTATCACAGGGGAAGGTTGAACCACTCACATTGTACATAGAAAACCATTAGGGGAAGGTTGAGCCATTCACCATATGGTTGCTCATCGCTCCAAGAAGTACCCCAAGCCCCCCAAAGCTCCCAGAGCTCAATGTACATATCATACAAGACCCTCATAAGAGGGCCTCTCCACGACTCCTAGTCATTCTTGGAAAGTCAAGAATTTAACCTTTCCCAGGGGCTTCGTCAGAATGTCAGTGACATGCCCATTAGTCCCAATATGATGGAGCCTTATTTCTCCTTGTTGTACCATATCTTGGATAAAGTGGCACCTGATATCGATGTGCTTGGAGCGATCATGAAATATGGGATTCTCTGATAAATGAATCCCACCCTGGTTGTCTCAGAGGATCACAGTGGTATCCAACGTATGTCCAAACAGATCACTAAAGAGCTTTCGCAACCAGACAACTTCACAGGAGGCCATACTCGCAGTATTGTATTCAGCCTCAGCGGTGCTCAAAGCCACCGAATTTTGCTTCCTACTCATCCAGGATATCGAAGCAGAACCCAAAGAGAAACAACACCCGAAAGTGCTTTTTTGGTCCACCACACTTCTTGCCCAATCAGAATTGGAATAATCATGCAACCTCACATCTCCAACAGTGTATCTCAGTCCATGGGTGATTGTGCCCCAAAGATATCTCAGAAGATTCTTGGCACCAATCCAATGTGAGTGATGAGGCTCAACCATATATTGGCTCAACATGTTGAATACAAAACATATATCCACACAGGAGTTCACCAAGAACATCAGTGCTCCTATGAGTTGACGATACTCAGAAGCATTTCCCAATACAGGTTCGGCAGCACTACCACATAACTTCTCGAAGTTAAGCTCCATCGAGGTAGTCATGGGCTTGTAGTCCACCATCCCAAATCTCTCCAATATCTTCACCACATATTTTCCTTGAGATAGGAAAAGTTCTCTTGGATTTTGCCAAATCTCCAACCCTAGGAAATAGTGCATCAGTCCTAGGTCCGTCATCTCGAATTCAGAAGCCAACTCCCTCTTGCATTTGTGAATGAGAGGGTCTGCACCAATCAGAAAGAGGTCATCAACATACAACACAAGTATGAGAGTCTTATCATATTCAACCTTAAAGTAAAGGTTCAGATCGTCTTCACTCCTAGTGAATCCCAGCTTCATCAAATAGTTATCGATCCTCTCATACCAAGTTCGGGGTGCTTACTTCAGCCCATAGAGAGCATTCTTCAATCTACATACATGAGATTCCTGATTATGAATCTCAAACTGCTCAGGTTGTTCCACATAGACTTCCTCTTTAATCAAACCATGCAAGAACGTGGTCTTGACATCCATCTGGTGTAGGTTCCATCCTTGCAAGGCAGCAAGGGCTATGATCGAGTGGATGGTGGTATATCGGGAAACTGGTGCAAATATCTCATTGTAATCCACACCTTCCTCTCAAGAGAAGCCTCGAGCAACAAAGTGAGCCTTGTACTTTTTAGCACTCGCATCAGCTCCATGCTTGATTTTGTAAAGCCATTTCGAGGTGACAATTGATTTGTCTTGGGGTCTGGGGACCACATCCTAGACATCATTCTTCATGATGGACTCGTATTCTTCATTCATAACATCCTTCCATACTTGATGCTTCATGGCTTCTTCGAATGATGTAGGCTCGTTTTGAATAATGGTGCTCATAATGGTCAAGTATCCCTGATACTTGGTCAGCTTCTTGCTTTCACGGAAAGTCCCTCTGGGTGCAATATGTCTCTCGGCATCTTCAAGAGTCCCCCTAAGCCATGAGGGCCTCTTCTTATGGGAGGAGGGCTCTTGAGGAGGAGGATCAGTAGGATCCATAGGTTCTTCAACATCCAACATCGTTTCATCTTCCTTTTCATCCAGTTTCCTGGTGTCAGCTTCTTTATCCTTCCTTAGAATAGGAAGATTTACAACCTTGCTAAGAGCCATATCTTCATCAAAGGTGACATCATGACTTATCTCGACTTCCCTTTGACCAACCACATAGATTCTATAGCCCTTATAATTTTTGCTATAGGCCACAAAGATTTCTTTCTTTCCAGATGCACCCATTTTGCTTCTCTTCTCTTTCGACACATGAAAGTTTACGGGACTTCCAAAAATTATAAAATGAGAGACATCGGGTTTCTTACCAGTGAAAATTTCTTCAGGAGTCATGGAATGCAATGCTTGACAAGGGCATTGAGTTTGAACATATACGGCAGTACTCGCAACTTCGGCCCATAGAAACTTCGGAAGCCTTTGATCATGGAGCATGGCATCGACAGCTTCCACAATTGTACGATTCTTCCTTTCAACCACACCATTCTACTCAGGAGCGTATGGTGTTGTGGTCTCCTTCTTAATGCCATCTTCTTTGCAAAATTCATGGAACTCATTGGATTCATACTCGGTCCCATTATCAATCCTTAATATCTTGATTCTCTTCTCAGTTTGATTTTCAATCAAGGCTTTGAAGTGATGAAACCAGGTGAACACTTCATCCTTATTTTTCAAGAAGTAGATCCAAGTATTGCGAGAATAATCATCTGTAAAAGTGAGATAATATAGATATCCTCCCAAAGAGTTTACGGGCATCATACCAGGTATGTCAGAGTGGACCAACTACAATATATCTGTAGACTTGCTATGGCTTGAGGGGAATGGTCCCCTTTTAAGCTTTCCTTCGGCACATCCCAGACATACACCTTCATGCTCTACTTTGAAGTCAGGCATCCCTGTCATCATCTGTCTCACATCGGGTAGAGCCTAATAATGAAGGTGGGCAAACCTCTCATTCCATAGTTAAGATTGTAGAGATGTGTCACAAGACATGACCCCCAATGAACTTCTTCCAACTTGATTGATCCAGGTGGATGTTGGTGGCCACCCACCTATCCCACTTGGACCCCCACAACTGTCTCTTTCAGTTTTTCAATTTCCTTAATTGTAGCACAATTTACTATTTCTAGCAGTTTTACGGGTCTTGAACTTCCGGAGCCGTTTTGAGGCCCTAAACAATGCTTTTTGGGAAAACTAGGAGCAACATGGGTCCATGGACTAATGTTTCTTTTCCCAAATTTGTAGTCCTTGTATAGATCTTTCTAACGAGATATTGTGCGCATCAAACGGAGATCGTATGCCAAAGTTATGACCCCGGGAATTTGATGTACCAATTTACCCAAAATGAGGCCCATAGTTTGGCATTTCATCTCCTAGGGTTAAGTTTTTGGATATTTAGGATTTTCCATTGTTTCTCAACAATAAATAGGCCTTCGAGCCTCATTGTAACACAGTTCAGAGGCATGTAGCCGCCACATCTCTTCTCAGAGATAAGCTACCATTGCCCTAGCTAGTTTATTTCTATTTCTATTTATAAGCATATTTCAGTATTTTACAGTAATGAAATGAAGTATTGTTTCTACTACATCTTTGTATGTATGGTTATATCTGTAATTTGTGGCATTCTTGTTTAAATCTGGATCATTGATATAAAGAGTCAACTTGGAACCCAAGAGAAAAATCATCTTTAAAAATATTTTTCCAAACACGTACCTTTCCATCGATGAATGCTACCTTATAGCCTTTGTCTTCCATTGTTGAAATGGACACCAAGTTCTTCTTAAGATCATGTACATATAAAACTTCTTGCAAATGGATCGTGTTACACTAATTTAATTAAAGAGTAACATTCCCTACACCCTTTATGAGATAGGTGGAATTGTCTCCAAGAATAATCTCTAAGTTTGTCTCCTTCTCAATCAGATTAGATAGAGCTTCGTTGTAACTAGTGAAGTGCTTTGAGGCATCACTATCAATAAGCCAATTTCCCAATGAGTTCGGAGGAGAGGTAATGGAGAGGGCTGATATAAGATAATACTCATGTTGCTTATTGTTAATAACATTTGATTCATACCCGTAGTTCCTTGCTTTGTTGGAGGATTGACCACTTCCTTGATTTCCCACATTCCTTTTTCCTTTGCCATTGAACCTGCCATTCCTTTAATTGTTGTTGAAGTTGCCCCTGAAGTGATTTTGATCATCATCATGTGATGTGTCCTTTCTATTTGGAAACTCCCTCGCATAGTGGCCAAATTTATTGCAAACGAAGCATCTTCCTTTCCTTCCACCCTTCGATCTGGGCTTTCCTTTGAAATGACCTTTAGACCCAGAATTATTTCTCCATTTGGCATGAGAGGAGAAAGCAACGGGGTTGCCTTTACTTGAAGGCATTTCTTGCTCCACCATCCTTGTCTCTTCTAGAATGCATCTTGACATCAATTCTTCAAATCCCAGAATTCGATCATTATTGAGAGGAGTGGTTCTAAATACATACCATTTGGATGGGAGCCCTCCAAGGGTAGTGATAGTTAGTTCCCTATGAGGAATGACTTCTCCAATCGATAGAAGATCATTCTTGATCTCAATGATCCTTAAGGAGTAGGATTGAAAATCCTCATCCTTGCCCTTCTTAGTATCCTTCAACTTATTTTTGAGGAACAAAACTTGATTTGCATCACTAACTTTAAACAAGCTTACAAATATGTCGTAGATCTCCTTGGAGGTGTTCAGCTCGGAAATGTAGGCCACTAGACGCTTGTCAATTGAATCTCAGATAATCTTCTTCACTTTGACTTGACCCTTAGTGTACATGTTCTTTGTAGCAACCGGTGCATCTTATGGAGGCTCTGGAATTTTACCCCTCACATTGTCCAACACTTCTTGCTCTTCTAATGTCAAATCAAGAGACATCTTCCATCTATGATAGTCAAACTTCTCACGGAGCTTGTCTTCGGCGAGGAAGTGGGATGAGGAACCCATGAAGCCTTTTTTCCTTTCCAACTGTCTTCGGTGATTGCTCTTTCTCTCTTGCTTGGGATTTATCTCACCTAAGCTCCGATACCATGTTAAATTATGGTATGTTCTATGCTCAAGAGCAATTTACTTCAAATTTTCTTATTAGCCCAATATCAATTTCCATAATAGAAATCACAACAGCATGATAGTAAAATGCAGATAAGACATAAATGTAAACTGTAGAAGACAAGCCAAGATAAGAGGACACAAGGTGTGGCACCAACCAGGGACAAACCCCAATGTGGGGAAACCCTTGATCAATTCTTCTTATATTCTTCAATAATTCAGCAGAGAGAGAGAGAGATAGTACAATTACACAAATCTGTAATTTTATGACAGCTGCAAAAAAAACCCTAACCAGCAAAGTCGAGGTTGGTCAAATAGGTCAGAATTGACCTCAAGTCAACCTCAGTCAACTCAACCTCCAACAATAAGAATATACAGCCAAAAACAGTCTGAAATGATGCTCAAACTGCAGTCAACGCAGGTACAGGTCTGCGTTCAACCCTTGACAGTCAACGCTGGTCAAAGGGTGGTCAAACAGGGGTCTGAAATGCTGATCAGAAATGCGGCTAGCCTAGGAGAGGTTGCCCAACCCAAACCGAAGTCAAAGTATCCTCCATGTTGGTCAATGTTGCCAAGAATTAGCCTTTCTGCTCCACAGTCAACCCAAGTCAACACTGCCCTAGTCTGCGTCCTCCTTCTTCCAGCCACACGTCTGAGAGACCTGCTCCTCTAATGCGTAAGAGAGAGAGAAGAATGAGTAATGAGATGAGTTAGTTTATGCCATAAGGTCTCCTCCTTTTATATGCCACATTGAGGATAAGTTGGGGGTGTAAAGCATTGTTTTTCTTGTCGACCAACCTTGACAAATTGTCAAGAATACAAATAAATTCATATCTCCATGAATACATGTCGGAATCAGATGATCGTTAGATCAATCCTACACCTCTCGATGAGAGGAATCCAAGAAAAAGATCAGTTGCCATAAATAAGGTGACTCACATGGAGTTTGGCCCTAGTTGCAAATTTTAACAGGAATGGATCCACATGCTCCCCTTTTTGCATATAAGCAGATCTCAACTTCTGCTCCAAGTACATCTTCTGCTACTCAGAAGATCCTTGATATAGCGTTTCCAAGGCATCCCACATCTTCTTAGCATTCCCTCTGCTAGTGACATGACACACTACATGATCCTTTACTCCATCAAGGATCATCCTCTTGGCCTTCACCATTTCCGATTTGTACTTCTTTAGTAGATCTGGATCTATAGGCACAACCACCACGTTGTCGACATATGACTTCAGGGCATGCTCATCTAGAAGTAATGACATCTTTGCCTTCCATATGACATATTTGGATACTCTGTCCAACCTGTCTTGATCCCTCAAGCCACCAGTTTCCATTTCTGCCAAAAATATAAAGTTGAATGACCTCTTCTCTCCTTTGTGTTGTTGTTGGAGCTAGTAAAACGGATGCCCCTTGCTACTACTCAGCTCTAGAGAATTCAAATTCCTTGGCTAGAAATTCTCTGAGAAAGAAATTCCCTCAGTCGTGCTTCTCCTCTTTCTTCTGATGATTTTCTGCCCAACAAATTGCCTGCAGAAAAATTTGTGTCCCACCAGCTCCTCCTCACATTGATGCTTCAGCGCTGCTCCCTCTGCCCCGAAAAAAACTCGATCTGGAAGCCCTTCTATCTGTCAACTCACTCAGAGAGTGACTACCTCGAAATTTCAGCCCTCCAGTGAAGAACTGTGCAAACCCTTTGGGGTTTCAAACTACTGCCTCCTGCAGCTTTTCAATTTCCCTCTTCTGCTCAGCGTTGGATCTACCAGATCTACCCTTCTTAATTCACCTACAGCTCTGATACCATGTGAAATTTCTCAACGGGAATCCCTACTGCAGCAACTAATAATGTTTCTTCTATTTGTTAAATTAATCAACCAAATTATTTGCAGTTTCCTACGACAAATATTGAAACATATACACTGCAGCCTTCACTTAATTAAATATTATGTGGAAACAAGAGGCTTAGCAAGAAAGAAAATACAACACAATTGACACCGTTATTTTTTTACAAATATCCCCGGAAAAACCCAACGTGGGAAAACCAATGCAGCAGATCTGATGGTTTATTATTATTAAGCAATAGAAAATTCTGAATACCTCAAGGGTTATTCAATTATAGAGAGAGAAATACTGGCAAAAATATTGGTGAGGTTACCTCACGCAATCACTGAGAAGAATCTCGGCTGAGCCAGTCGCTGGATGAGGTGCCTCTAGCAGGCCCTGCGATGCCTCTGCGTAGTCCTCATGCAGTCCCTGAGTCAACACCTCTAGGCATTGTGTCACCCAGCCAGTTGATCGATTTGCTACCCAGAGTCACTGCTCTCAACGTCCCAGTCTCACATCCCAACTCCTGGCTTCTGAAACTGACTCTGCTGCAAAATTTTGGACTCTATCTAACCCTTTGTGTTGCCTCTGTGTGGCCCTACGTCAATATCTGCACGAGAGCCATCACTCTCTGCCTCTCTCTATTGATGATTCTCTAGCTGAGAAAATCTCTCTCTTTCTCTCTCTGGGTGATATCCATGCCCCTCAACTACAAGAAATCTCCTCGATCAGAATTTCCTCCTGAGAACTTCTCACTTCAAAAATTTGATATCTTAATCTCTCTGTGTGTTTTCCAAATGACCCTCAAGCTCCCTTAAAGAATCTTCTTGTTGACATTCAACAACCCAGATTAAAAGCTAATCAATGGCTAATATCATTTTAGCTTGATCCTCGTCTTCTTCTAGAAGTTACACCCACAATTAGATTAATACCCATTAATATTTTTAATTTCCTAAGTTTAGGCTTAGGGTCCCATTAAAAATATTAACTATTTTAATAAAATTGTCTCTGGGTGGAATTTCCCAAAACTCTTCTTGGGTTCTTTGGAATACATGTGCCCAAGCCTCCCTGCAAAATTTTAGGCATAGAGTACATTTGATGCTACCCCAAATCAACATTATATGCATATGGTATGTCTACCAATGAGTAGTCGAGTCCTTAGGAATTCCCAAATCCCAAACATTGGGAAGGTTATGGAGCTACAAACCCTCCCAATATGTGCTAATATAGAAAAACCTCTCTTTTTGAGGCACTAAATGATGAAGACATACAGGTTATGTCTTGTATTCATCTCTTTTATGGTATCTAGACCAATGAAGACCTTCTATCCACTACTTACCTCCTAGCTAAGATTTCCATTTAACCATTTTCTGACTTTCAGAAGGATGCACCCTATATAGGAGGCGTTGCTTTTCACAAGGGCCCCGGAGGACACCCACTCTTCCAAATTCAAATTTTGTAGGTATTTATCACAAATTATTTCTTTCCAACCCCTAGAACCAGTGAACACCCTCCATAAACTCTTGATAAGAAGAGTCAAGTTGAAACATTTGGTATCTCTAGTGCCCCATCCTCCTTTAGATACTGGTTTGGATAATGTCCTTAGAGAAGACAAGTGAAATCTCTTTTTTTTTTCGAAGAACCCATTCTATAGGAAAATGGAGATGATCACATTGGTCTTGTTTATGACTTCCATTGGGAAATGGTACAAATGCATCCAATAAACATAAATTCCCTGAAAAACTGCTTTAACCATAACCAACCTACCTCCCAGTGTCAGTCATTTGTCCCAGTAGGTAATCTTCTTTCTAATTTTATCTATCAGCCACTGTTAATCCCTTGTCTCATAGTTCTTAGGTTTCAAGATGAAACCCAAGTACTTAAAACCACCCACTAGAGGCCTGATCCTAACACCAAAGAGGGTTGCAATCTAGAGTAACTCCTCCTCATCCTCCCTAGTTGAAATGAGATATCATTTATCTTTATTCATTGAGATCCCAGAGGCATTATTGAATTTGTTTAAAATGTAGTGCATGTGTTGCCATTGAAATGACTTTGGACTCACCCACGCAAAGGACATCATCAACAAAAATGGAATGTGTCATCGATATGTATTTTGATACCCTACAACCTTTGAATAAACCCATGTCCTTAGCCTGTCTCACACTTCTGTTGAGTGTGTCTATAACCAAAATGAAGAGAAGAGGAGAAAGTGCGCACCCTTGGAGCAATCCCCTGGAAATATTGAAAAAACTAGTTGGTTGACCATTAATAAGCACTGTCATATTTGCAGTAGTGACACACACCATAATCCATCTAATGTGACTGTGGGCAAAGCCAATCTTGTGAAGGATCAATCTGGAAAAATCCCATTCAACATAGTCATAAGATTTCATTAGATCTATTTTCATAAAACATGCACTTATATTGCGAGATTTGGTGGAGTGAATGCGTTATTGTGTTATTGCCACTGTATCCTGAATTTGTTGATCATGAAGGAAATTGAATTACTCTAGAGTAATGTGATTTGATATAATCCTCTTAACTATGTTTGTAATTAGTTTAGAAATCATCTTGTAGAAAAAGCTACATAAAGAAATTGGTCTACAATCAGAAAAATTAACAAAATTTTCGTTTTTGGGGGATAAGTGTGATGAAGGTAGAATTGATTGCATGTATTATATGTCCCAAAATGCGAGATTCCCCAGCGATCTCCAATATATCCGAGCCCATGATGTAAAAAAAAAAGGGAATAATTCCATCGGTCATCCATACAGCCCTGGGCTTTTATCTTTCATTAATTCTTTCAAGATTCCTTATAATCCTTCGAAAGATATAGATCTATCCATCATCTCTAACTCTTCTTCTTTGACCATCCAGGAGAACAAATTAGCCATATCCATTTGATCATTTAAATTTGTTGCCTTTGATGCCCTATATTGAGACCTAAAAAATTAACAACTTCTTTCCAAATATCATGAGGTGATGAGAGAATCCTATTGTCTCAATCTTTAATGTACCAAATGGAATTTGTACTCTTTCTTTTGGAGCCTACCCTGTGAAAGAGTCGGGTATTCTTGTCACTGTCCTGAACCCAACACATCCTACTTTTTAGCCTCCATTCGTCTTCCTGGTTTTTTAGAATGTTGTTCCTCTTTTCCATAAGATTGAATAATGCTTGTTTAGATTGTTAAGAAAAGTACATTGTATATGAAGGGTCTATCAGATCCACAATTTCCTTTTTAATATCCAATAGCTCCTTCCACATGGCCTTTTTATGCTCACAAATCCAAGCTTTGACAACCTTTTTTAATATTTTTAATTTATAGCTTACCTTTTCCATCTACATGGCCAGGTCTAATTCCAAGGGATGCATCCATGACTCAAGCACCATCTCTATGAAGTTTGGGTCATTCAAACACGTATGGTTGAATTTTAAAGACATGGCCTTCAAGCCCTTTGCACAACTCCATTCGAGAAGGATCATGTCATGGTCCAAGATTCCTGTATAAAAGGAAGATGATTGGAGTTGATTGAGCCAATCAATCAAATAAGAGTGCACAAAAAATATGTTTATTCTCTTCATTATGCCCTTTGGTCTTGCCTTCATGTTCCTCCAAGTTGGGTGGATGGGGTTTGGAATGATGTCAATGAGAATTTTGTACTTACCAGCATAGATTCATCTTAACTCTGGATTTATCAAGAGCTGAGAGGGTTCAAATCCCTTGAGCTGTGTACTTCTTCTTGAGTGCAAAATTTGAGGAGAGGTTTGCACCGAGAGAGACTTGATCCTTCTAGGTGTGATCCAGGTGGATATTGGTGGCCACTCTCGAGGCGCCACTACTTTTAAGGTACAAGTTAACTTTGATATTCCAATATTTGAGGGCCAGATAGATGTAGACGTCATAGATAAATGGTTGAATGTGCTGGAAGGATATTTTTAAGTTCATGACTTTTCAAATCGGGAAAAGATTACTTTTGCACTTCTCAAAGTCGCCCCACATGTCAAGGAATGGTGGGAAACCTAATGTGAACAAAAGGACGAGAGGGAATCCTCATTGTTTTTAGCTGCACCCAATTGGGATTTTTTCTGAGATGCCATCAAAGAACAATATTACCCTGTCGAAAGCTATGAAGATAAATGCATAAAGTGGACCATGCTTTGGCAGGGAAGGGGCCAAGATGTGTCAGAGTTCACAAATTCTTTCCATACCCTCCGCACAAAGTTGGTATCAAGGATTCTGAGCGGCATTTGGTACTCAAGTACTACAATTGTCTACATAAGTACATCCAAGAACATATGGAGTTCCTAGGCATCTCCTCGCTTGACACGACATACCGATACGCTGTCAAGATTGAGCAAAAGTTTAAACTGAAGAAGCAAGACTTTGGATCTGAAAATTCGAAGCAAGGAAAAGTCACCTCCAAACCACAGAGCAAAGGCACCAAAGCCAAGGAGGGTCGACTTAGGACAACCCATTGAAGCCGCAAGCAAATAACAACACCACGAAGACAAAGAAGGACTCAGGAAAATGATGTGAGTTCCATAAGAGATCCACTCATAACACAAGTGAGTGTTGGGCCAAGCAATCACTGGTGGTCGAGCTTAAGGCTTCCGATTTAGATGCATGTTCAGACTTTGAGTCAAAACCCGACAAGGGGAATGACAAATGGAAGCAGATCATTGACGTGGAGCCCAGTGCTACCGTGGCCACCACCAAGATCCAGAAGAATGAGCCTGAATATGTAGAGGAGGGGAAACGCCTCTTCCACTCACAGATGTGGGTGAAGGGTTCTATGCTTCAGTTCATTGTCGACAACAGGAGCCAAAAGAACCTCATTTCAATAGAGGTCATGAAGTAGTTGGGCCTACCGACAACATCACATCCGCAGTTGTACACCATCAGATGGCTTCACCAAGGACGATCGCGTCAGCCAACAATGTCACCTTCCCTATAGCATCAAGCCCTTCTTAGATGAGGTATTGTGTGATGTTTCTCCTCTTGAAGTTTGTGATGTATTATTAGGCAACATACTTGTGGAAGCGACATGTTGTATATGAGTCTACACCTCGCTATGTGATTATTACTTTGGGCAATAAGTTATATAGGATACGGGAGGTAGCCCCACCTACCACCATCTCTTTGATCACTGCAAAGCAATGTAATAAGATCATTTCCCAAACCAGGAAATTTGTTTTCCTTATTATTCACCCTTAGGGAAAGAAGAAGGTTGTGACCACGACTTCCAGAGACGGCTCCTCCGCACAGCAACAGTAGATGGAAAAGGTCATGGAGGAGTACATGGACATTTTCGCCTCACCTACAGGCATACCTCTGGACTCTCAGGTCAAGCACTCCATCGATCTGACCCTAGGCGCGGCGCTACCCAATGGATTGATCTATAAACGTTATGTTCTAGAGAACGATGAGATCAAGAGGCAGATTTAGGACTTGTTGCAGAAATGACATTAGGCCAAGCTCATCATCCTATGGGAACCCGATTTTATCGGTACAGAAGAAGGAAGGGACCTAGAGACTCAGTATTGACTATCGGGCGTTGAACAAGATCACTGTCTGGAATAGGTACCTAATCCCATGGATTGATGACCTTTTGGACCAGCTCAAGGGGGCCAAATATTTCAGCAAGATTCACTTGAAGTCTGGTTATCACCAGGTGCCTATCGAACCCTCCAATGTGTGGAAGACTGCCTTCAAATCCAAGGAGGGCCTTTTTGAATGGTTGGTCATGCCTTTCGGGTTGACGAATGCCCCCACAACCTTCATGAGATTGATGGATGACATCTTGTGACCCTTCACCAATGCATTTGTGGTGGTGTATTTAGATGACATCTTGATCTTCATCCAGAGTTGGGAAGATCACCTCCACCATATTCGACAGGTCCTTCAAACCCTGCGACAACACAAGTTGTGTGCCAATTTGGAGAAATTCACTTTTGGCATGAACCAGGTTCAATATATGGGGTACATCATTGATGAGAAGGGTGTGCATGTGGACCCAGCCAAGATACAAGTCATTCAATATTGGCCAGCCCCAACCACTCTAACAGAGCTTTGCAACTTTCTGGGTCTTACCAATTTCTACCGTAGGTTCGTGTTTGGGTTCTCTCATATCACTTGGCCTTTAAGTCAAGTCACCAAAGGCAGAGCAAAAGCAAAAATTTTTTGGTCCGAAACTCGACAGAAGGAATTTTTCAAGTTGAAGCATCGTCTCTGCTCTGCACCAGTGCTCACATTACTAGACCTGCAACAACCATTTGAGATTGAGGCAGATGCCTTCAACTATGTTATTTATGCAGTTCTTACTCAATAGGGGCATCTAGTGTCTTACCATAGCGAGACACTTTCAAACACAGTCTGAAAGTATCCCACTTGTGACAAAGAAATGTATTCCATTGTGCAAGCCTGCCGTCAATGGAAGCATTACATTACGGGGAAGGAAATGGTCATCGACACAGACCACCGACCCCTATAGTTCATACAGACACAAGGGAAGTTGCAGAACGATCGCCATCAGAAATGGCCCACCAACCTGCAACAGTTCCATTTGAACATTAAGTATAAGAAGGGAAACACCAATAATGTTGTAGACTGCCTCAACCAACCACCAATCATGGCATTGATCATTGTGCTTGACTCCTAAGGGCACGAGACTTCGGGGTGGCCGCATCTTTACCAAAGCGATACAGAATTCGACAACACATACCATACACTCCTTGAAGGGAAGCAATGATGTCAATGAGAATTTTGTACTTACCAGCATAGATTCATCTTAACTCTGGATTTATCAAGAGCTGAGAGGGTTCAAATCCCTTGAGCTGTGTACTTCTTCTTGAGTGCAAAATTTGAGGAGAGGTTTGCACCGAGAGAGACTTGATCCTTCTAGGTGTGATCCAGGTGGATATTGGTGGCCACTCTCGAGGCGCCACTACTTTTAAGGTACAAGTTAACTTTGATATTCCAATATTTGAGGGCCAGATAGATGTAGACGTCATAGATAAATGGTTGAATGTGCTGGAAGGATATTTTTAAGTTCATGACTTTTCAAATCGGGAAAAGATTACTTTTGCACTTCTCAAAGTCGCCCCACATGTCAAGGAATGATGTCAATGAGAATTTTGTACTTACCAGCATAGATTCATCTTAACTCTGGATTTATCAAGAGCTGAGAGGGTTCAAATCCCTTGAGCTGTGTACTTCTTCTTGAGTGCAAAATTTGAGGAGAGGTTTGCACCGAGAGAGACTTGATCCTTCTAGGTGTGATCCAGGTGGATATTGGTGGATACAGAATTCGACAACACATACCATACACTCCTTGAAGGGAAGCAAGTTCCAAATTTTCACCTTCAGGATACACTATTTTGCCACCTGGGACAAATCTGTGTTCCTTCAAGTGAGTGTGTAAAGAGGTTTTGGGAGGCGCACTACAGTCGGGTCGCTGGACATTTCAGAGTAGAGAAAACAATGGCAGTTCTGCAGAAGTATTTTTATTGGTTGAAACTTCACCAGGATGTTGGGAAGTACATTAGATCCTGCACCGCCTGTGCCAATTTCCAAACCAACAATTAAGAAGCAAGGCCTATATACTCCTCTACCTACTCCTAGTCGACCTTGGGAATCTATATCCATGGATTACATGTTGGGCATTCCTTCTACTAAGCACGACAACGACTGCATTTTCGTGGTCATCAATAGATTCTCTAAGATGGCCATCATGGCGACCTACAAGAAGAGTATTGCAATAGAGGCCATTGATAAGCTCTTCTTTGAGCGAGTGTTGGTAAACTTTAGGATCCCACAATCCATTCTCTCAGATTGGGACAACAAATTCCTAAGTGCATTTTGGTCAAGTGTTTGGTTAATGCTGGATACCAAACTTACTAAGTCCACGACATTCCACCCCCAAATTGATGGCTAAATAGAGGTCCTCAACAGGATGATCGTACACATTCTGCGCATGTACTACTCGAAGCATCCATGCACATGGGATGAAATCCTCCCCTATGTCTAGCACAAATACAACAGAGCTCTCCATAGATCAACAAGCCATAGCCCCTTTCAGGTAGGGCTAGGATTTTAGCCATTATGTCCCATTGATGTGGCCATACCATTTGCATCTACTCAGGTAGATTTGGCTCACGTCCAGTCTGAACCTAACAGGGCTAACAACTTCATTGAGCGCATTTAACACATCTGCCAGTGGGTCCATGATATATTGGATAGAGTCAATGCTAAGTACAAGCAACGCCAGGATCAACATTGAGTGTTGCACAAGTTCCAGATGGGCGACAAAATTTGGCTACATTTGTAGAAGGAGCGGCTCGCTGGACCCCACCGCAAGCTTCGCCTACTCTGATATGGGCCATACACCACCACCAAGGTTGTAGGGGACAATGCCTTCGAGCTCAGCATCCCACTTTTCCTTGGTCTGCACCTAGTGTTCAATGTAAACCACCTTCGGCCATACTTTTCACCATTGTTGGACACATCTGACATTGCAGAACAACTCACACCAACAGAGCTCAACCCAGATTGCATGGAACAAGCCACAACTGATCAGCTCATGGACACACATATTAAGAACACTCGCCAATAAAGGATCCAGCTAGATCAAGTTGTCAAAGCAGGCCAACTCCTTCACTAGGGCAAATGGTTCACCAGGGGGTTAGGTTCAACAGAAATTTCCTCACCTCATGGAGGCTCTACACGCAATGGGGACCATTTATTCCTAAGGGGGGAGGAACGATCCACGTGGATATTGGTGGCCACCCGCCTATTCCACCTAGACCTCCAGTCGATTTCATCTGTTTCCTTGTTTATTCCAACATTTAGTATTTTTAGCAATTTTTCTGGTCTTGAACTTCCGTAGCAGTTTTGACCCCCTAAACGACATTTTATGAGGTCCGCAGCAACTCCATTGCCAAGGGTAGGGACTAGCCACAAATCTTGTAGTAGTTAGAGAGACCTTTCCAACAAGGTATCGTACATGCCCAACAGAGATAATATGACCAAGTTCTGACCCCGGGAAGTTGGTTGCCCCACTAACCCCAACGGGGCCCACAAACTCTTGGCGTTACATGTCCCGGGGTTAGGTTTTTGGTTGTTTAGGGTTTTCCCTTATTGTTCAATAATAAATAGGCCCTTGAGCCTCATTGTAACACAGTTCAGAGGCATGTATTTGCCACATCTCTTCTCAGAGATAAGCTACCATCACCCGAGCTAGTTTATTTCCATTTTGTTTGTAAGCATATTTCAATATTTTGATATTAATGAAATGAAGTGTTATTTTTGTTGCATCTTTGTATGTATGGTTATATCTATAATTTGTTGTGTTCCTGTTTAAGTTCGGATAAAGGCGCTTGATAAGTCCAGAGTTAATCTACATCTAGGCTGGTAATAACACATATTGTCAACTGAATTAAAAAAGTATAAAATAATTAAAATAATCAATACATTCAATTCAATTTATTTTAATGTAAATTTGTTTTTATTGATAAAATTACAAAAAAAAAATTCAAAAAAAAAATATCATAATATGTATATCACATTAAATAAATTTAAATAATAATGATTCGTATTAATAACTGTGATATCTCAAAACATAACATGCAATTATTTTTAGCCATGATGAAAACATTGTATTAATTCAAATTTGTGCCTAGATCAACAAGATAGAAGAACAACCAGCGAAAACAATTAGATCAAAACGAGAGTAAAGGAAAATGAGCTCTCTCCCCTAGAAGATCAACACAAGGAGGTGGAGAAGGAACCAACAAATCGGGAAGTGAAGGGAGGAACAAAAACAACTTTGAGGCACTAAATTTGGATTTGAGGAAGGAGAAATCTCACACGTCCATCCTCCTTCTGATGATCAAGTAATAAATCAAGATGCAAGGTTAGAGGAAACTGATGAATCATGTTGCTTAAGGAAGATGATCCCAAACAACTTAAGCAGGAAAATTCATCCAAAGCAGAGGATGAATTTCTTTCTCCAAGAGAAGCTAAAGCAAGATCAACCTTTGTTAGTTTTAAAGATGAAAAAACAGAAGTTGAGAAGGTAAAAGAACAAGAGTGACATCCTTGAAAAGCTAGAAGAAAAGCAATCAAGGAAGTGTGAATGGAGAAGGCAGAAAAAAGAGAAGGAATTGGGCCTTCAATACACCTTAGATCCTAAAATGAAATGAGTTTGAACCACCAGGAAAGGAAATAATGTCGCCCCATCTTAGGGGGTACCCCATACACATTGTAAATGATGAAGGTACTCTCTTGGAATTACAAGGGCTTAGATTCAAAAAAATAATGGCAAAGGTAAATTCCCTAATTAAAAAAGAAAGACCTGTAGTGGCCTTGCTCCAAGAGACAAAAGTGGAGGATCAAGAGGTCCTCCAAAGATAGTATAAGCTATGGAAAGGAAGTGAGATAGCAATAGTAAGCTCAAGAGTAGCTTCTAGAGGTATGTGCACACTATGGAACCCCCCAACAACTCCCACTGTTGAACCAATCTTCTACCCTCCATTGGTTGGCAATAAAATTCTTGCATCTTCTAGCAAACTAGGTATGTTCTATTATAAATATATATATGCTAGTGCAATTTCGTGACAATCAAGAATGTTGGTTTTCCTTCATGGTCTTGGATGCCACTATTTACACCACAAATTGTATTATCGGAGGAGATTTTAACACCACTCTACATAAGTGGGAAAAGAAAGGGGGCTCCCAAATACAAGACCAATTCTTAGAAAGTATGTAATATCTCATTTGGAAACTCAAACTCTTGGATATAAAACCATCTACTCACACATACACATGGAATAATAAATGGTATGGACCAAGACACAATGTTCCCCCTTAGACAAGTTCTTGATCTTAGATTCCTTATCTCAACAGATAACAACTCGATCACGTATTCTCCATTCGAGCAGATCAAACCATCGCCTAACTGATCTAGATCTAATTAGGTGCACAAACTATGGCCCTATCCCTTTCAAATTTAGTTTGGTCTGGATTTTGCAACTAGGATTCGTTGAATTCGTAGCAATGACATGGGGGCATTGGGTCACAGGAAGCCCTATTAGAACCTCGAAACAAAAAAATAAAAGGCTAAAGAGAGAATTAAAAATTAGGTCAACAAATCAAGGTCAGATTGATAGAAAACAATTCAAGAATATGAGCAAAAGATGGAAGAGTTGTAGTCCATATTGGAGAAAGGCCTAGTAACAAATGAGCTCTTCCAACTGGAGAGAGATATTTGCAAAAAACCATACATTAATGAAGGAAGAAGAAGAAATGTGGAGGCTAAAATCGAGAAGTTTCTGGCTCCAAGCAGGGGACAAGAACACAAACTTCTTTCATAAATAGACCAAAAGTAGAGAGTGGAAAATTAATATTTAAAAACTAATTGTACGGGGAAAAAAGTTACATGATTTTCAATGAATTAAGAATGAGGTTGTGCATCATTTCAAAGATTTGTATATCCAAACAGAGCCCCCTTCAGAATAGGTTGAAAACTTCTTGTTGAATCACATGCCATATTTAATTTTGCCAGAAATTAATCAATGACTTACACAACCTCCTTTAGAAGACGAAATTGAATTAAACAAGTTTTGTTTTCCTTCATCCTGAACAAAGCCACTATATCGACGGATTCTCTACCCACTTCTATCAATTCTTCTGGGACATGATTAAAGTTGATTTATTCAGGATGGTGGGATACTCGTTAAAAATAAATTATATTGGAGGAGTGAACACCTCCTTTTTAGCTCTGATCCCAAGAGAACCCAATCCATCTTCCTTCTCCCGCTTCCGACCATTTCCCTATGCAATTGCTTTTACAAAATAATCTCCAAAATTATTGTTACAAGACTCAATAGAATTCTCCCAAATATCATCTCTGAAAACCAAGAGGGGTTCATTCCCCAGAGACAAATTTTAGATAAAGTAGTCTTGGTCTAAGAAGCGATCGAGTCGAATTAGAGAAGAGGAGATAAGGGAATGATCATCAAGTTGGTTATGGAAAATACCTTTGATTGAGTTCGTCACAATTTTCTCTTTAAAGTTCTAGCAAAAATTGATTTAACAGATAGTTCATCCAATGGATCCACCTATTTATTAACTCCCCATGGATCACTCCATTGGTGAATGGAAGGGTTATGGGGCTCTGACAAGGATGCCCTTTATCTCCCTTTTGGTACATAATAATGGCTAACACCCTTAGTCGTAGGCTAGAATTTAAAATAAGGGTGGAACACCTTCTGGGAATAAGATTTGTGCAAGGTTTTAGAAGTATTAATCACCCACAATTTGATAATGACATACTCATATTGGATGGTGCATAAAAAATCATAGTTAGAATATTTAAGGTGGTTCTAGACAATTTCCTTCTGGCATCTAGAGGGAAAATTAATTCAGGAAAGTCCCAAATTTATTCGTGGAATATATTAGTAGGCAATAAGAGACAAACGAGTGGGATCTTTGGATTCCAATCAGTAGAAACTTGGAGAGAATTAAAATATTTTGGAATCCTCGTTTACTTGAAAACTCACTCATCACAAGCTTGGGTGGGATTTCTATACAAATTCAAGAGAAAATTTGATGTATGAGGGGCAAGGTGGCTCAATATGGTTGGTCAAATAGTTCTGATAAAGATAGTCCTCTCTGCCCTTCCCCTTTTTTTCTCAACCCTCCTGGCACCCCAAAGTGTCCTGAATCATTTAGCCAAAGAAATCTAGTGGTTTCTATGGGAAGGGCGTGAATCAAGCACAAAGAAGCTTTGTTTAATTAAATGGGCCGCGGTCATAGCCCCCAGAGTTCATGGTGTTTTAGGAATCAGATATCCCATCCTTATGAATCAAGCAATAGGAGCGAAGCTGGTTTGGTGATTTTTGATGCAGAAAGAGGATTGGTGGAAACTCGTCTTAAAAGCAAAATATTTATTACCTAAAAGAGAGAAGAAGTGTGAACCAAATGTAGCCCACTCGAAATGGCTCAATGATTTGGCAATTCATTACGATAGTGGCCCCCATCATCAATAAAAGACTCTAATAGTATATTCTCGGTAATGGAGCTAAAATCCAAGTTTGGTCTAACCAGATAATGGGAAATCCACCCCTAGATGCATCACTAGATCTATTGCCTCTAAGAGAAACAATTACAAACCAAAGGAGATACTCGCTGATAGAATCTCATTATGGGATGAAGGAATTCAATGGGTTGGTTGGAATTTTAGCGGAATTCCACGTCATCTCAAGCATTTGGTGATGATCCTGAAGGAAAATTTAGTAGGATGCATTCCTTGGAATTAGTGGGAAGAAGATCGATTGGGTTGGAAAACGTCTTTGTATCCTGAAGATGAACCACAATTGTGGGTTCGAAACGTCGATCTCCAAAACCAACATGAATGTGATGGATCCGAAAAATCAATTGGAACAAGCTAACAATCACAAAAATCTTAAATCTGAAGTCTTCATATATTGTCAAAGAAGGATATGAAGATTTGTTGTTCTCTACTTAGTTACCTCCAAAATCCTCTATATGGAAAAGATTATGGCATACTAATGCAAACACAAAAGTTGATACCTTATGTTGGTTCCTAGCACACAAAAAATTATGGCAACTGAGAATCTTTGGAAGAGAGGAATACAGGGACCTTCATAATTCCCATTGTGCAAATAACAAGAGGAATTGATTCAACACATTTTTTCTGCAATATACCTAGTCCAAGTTAGTATAGGCAAAGGCCCTCTCCCCATTGTTTAGAAAAATCCATTGTGCTAATGACCTCTCAATGTTATTTTCCTCTTGGTCTAAATTTTACAGCGGAATGCTTCTAGGTAAGCCTTGATTCAAATGGTTTTGTGAATCCCTTCCAAAAAAATTATGTTGGAAAATCTGGTTATCAAGGAATTATGTCATTTTTAAAAACCATAATAAACTTCCTAGATCAACATCCATGAAAGCCATAACAATGTGTGTAGAATTTGGGGGATAAAACGTTCGCAAACTTGATCAAACTTTGGATCCTATGGAAAAGGAATGGTTGGCCAAGCTAGTGGATTCGAAGGACAATTAATAACAACTAGAGGTAAGGCTAGAAAATCTAATGTATGTTGGAAATTATGATTTACAGATCAAGAACTAAAAGAGTGGAAGATGGAGGAAGGAAATTGGATAATATACTTTGATGGAACCTCCTACAAAAATCTAGGAGTAGTAGGAGGGCGAGGAGTTTTGTATAGCCTCGAAAGAAAAATTGTCAAAAGGTATGCATGGGGATTGAGAAAAATGACTAACAACCAACAAAAAATAATGGTCTATTGCAAGGCCTAATATTGCCCAAAAATAAACAAGTACCAAATATTAACATCTTGGAGGACTCACTCATCACCATTCAACACTTACGCAAAGGAAAGAGACAAGCACTTGGAGAATCTTCTGAAGTGAATCAAGGGACTTTTGGATGCAATTCTGCAAAAAAAAAAAAAAAAAAAAAACATTTTGCGAAGCTAAAATGAGGAAGTCAATAGGTGTGAAAATCTATGGTGCCAACTCCAAGTAGGGAATTAGACATAAATGGAGACTTAGGGTGGTGGAGTATGCCCTCATATCAAAGACTTATTCAATAATTTGCAAAGTAAATAATACTAAAAAAAGGGAAGGGGAATTGAAGAATGTTGTGGAACCCCAGGTAGGTTCGCAACATGCAGATGACATAGTCTCGTAGGCTACATAAGGACAAAGCTCAACTTGATGGCCAAAGTACAATCTTGGAACAAGACCTTCACTCATAGTGTTGATTTATATTAGAGGAGTGGTAATTATGAGGATTCGTGTTGAGATGATGTTGGATGCATGTGCGATTCAGGGAAATAAGCCTTATTTACCACTACACCACCACCTTTATCCAGGATGGCCTTATAGTTTGACTCTCTACTTGTGGAGAAAGTGTTGCAAGTGAAGGTTATGACAGGTTCCCTAGGGCAATTTCTAGTCTGGTGCGTCTCACCCTTCAACTGGGAATTTTAATTTTTATAATGGTTGGTTCTTGAGGGTGGCTAAGGAATGCTCGACCTATGGTAATTTCATAATAGACTCGATGAATTCAACACCTTTGTGTTTGGGATATATTTGGAAGGAATGTTATAGTCGACAATTTTTTGAAGGTGTGGCCACGATTCAGGCACACAACAATACGTGTTGGTCTTAGAAGATACAAATCCCTTGGACAAATAGAGGAATTCGTGGGTGTCATTATCAGGTGAATTTTAAAAATGCTGAAGCAAATTTGGGTTTATGCTTACTAATTACATCACTAAAATCTAGCCTGGGCACTACATTATCGGTCAATCACATTACGATGTGTGAAAATTCCAAAATCCAAAATCCTATTGCAGCAACTAGAAATTATTCTCCTAATTGTTAATTTTATTTAACAATTTATTTGTTGTTTGCTACAACAAATACTAAATAAATCACATTGCAACCTTCACAAATAAAATATTGCGGAAAAATAAAACGTTGGAAGTGGATAAATGCTAGCACACACACATAAAATTAACACAATTATTTTTGGAAAAAAGTCCCCGAAAAAATCCAATGCAGGAAAACTGGTGCAACAATTGAGGGTTTTATTATTAAGCAATAGTGAGAAATTATGAGTACAACTGGATGCCGAAATATGGCAATCCTACATAGAAAAATATTGGCAAAAATCTAGTGAGGAATTTTTCTCTCCCCACAGGAAAACTCTCGACACAACTTGCCTTCAGAAACTCAACCCTTTGACCCTCTACGTCAGCATCTGTCCTGCTCTATGTAACCTGTTGGACGTCAAGACTCTAACTGGTCTCTGATGAAGTCGTTATGCCTTCTGCTAGCTGGGAAGATGCTTGTCTGACAGTCTGGGACTTCTTCCCGACCTCTGGAACTGAAGATGTAGGCTCCCTCTCAACAAATCGAACTTGCCTCTAGAAGTTGTTGCGCTGCCCCTATGTCAGCTTCTCTATGGCTCTTCTTTCTCTCTGCAAATGGACTCACTGGTTTTGGAATACTTCCTCCAGCCTCATTGTCTCTTCCCCTCTCACACTGCTTTAATCTATAGCTCTCTCCGGCTACTTACTGTTGCTACCCTAGAAATTGATTTGCCAAGAAATCGAACTTCTCAAGTGTCTCAAGTGATTTCTCCATCACCATATCGATCTCCTCTTATAATCCTCTGTTTTTGAACCAACGACCAAGATTAAAATATAATCAATGGCGAGGATCATCTCTGGATCGATCCGTGTGAGTTTCTAGATGATATTTGCCTTGACTTAATTAATACTACTTAATTACAAATATTCCCTAAGTTTAGACTTAGGAAATATATAAAAATTGGTTAATAATCTAATTAAGCCATTTCTAGGCAGAATTTCTAAAAATGATTTTTGGGTTTTGGAGATCTCATGCATTCCAGCCTTTCCACCAATTTTTGTGCCTAGAACACATACGATGCTACAAAAACTAACACTCCCTCATAGTGAGGAATGTGTTCTGGTGCTGCACTGCCTGCCACAACACCCTGTCTCTACATCATCTCATGTCACGCTGCTAATGTCTGGCCATACTTCCCACCACCATTGCACAACTCTAATATATGATGCATTTGTGATGTTGCTGACGTTGCCAACACTGCATCTGCATTGCAACTTCCTCTCCTCTGTTGATGATGCAACTGCCACTGAAAAGCATCCAAAATACTAAATCAACTGTGATAAGTATGATGCATATGTCTCCTGAGTCTTTGAGTGATACTAGCATCTGCACTACCACTGAAGAATCTGCGTTGCTGCTAACTCTGCATTGTTTCCAACTCTGCACTGCGCTCCCCAACATCCGACTACTACTAGTCTGCAACTGTCACTCGGTTTCTGACTGCATCAATTGCCACTGATCGATCCTACTACTGAATAATATGGGCCCCTTGTTGGGCCATTAAATTGTCATTATTATTACCATTTATTGACATCTATTTCATCCATTTCCACCATTCTTTTATCACGTTATTTATCATTTAATTCCATTTTATAATTATTTATGCTCTCGTGGATAAGTAATACTTGTTCTCCTTTATTTTTAATAAATTGATGATTATTATGCATAATTTTGTCAAAGATGGTTTATTAATGAAATTGTTATAACATCATTCACGATTTTAGCCTCGAAGATCTCTTCCAGATTGCAAATTCGATCTTCAGCTCATAATTAAATATTCCAATTCAGAAATTCGCTAGGATAAAAAGTGACAGTTTTGTGTTGGATATTTCGAGCAAATGAAGATGAACCTTGAACATACAAGACACGGGTTTTGTGCAGAATGGACCAATTTAGTTTCCAATTGAGCATTTTTTCAAAATTTGGTCTGGATTGAGAGAAACACAAGGTTCTTTGAAGGCGATTTTCTCAAATTTGTTTTTGTGGCCGTTTTCCAAATTTTCCCAATTGCAATACCAGATTCGACTTGTTCCAACTGATTCATGATGGAGAGATCTTTCATATATGATCTTGTTTATTGAGATTATGTAATCAATCCAAAATTTTAAAGGGAAATCATTTTGTAATCAATTTAGTTGTAATTTATCTTTTCTCTTTGTGTTTTTAAATAAAAACAAAGATCAAAGAGTGGGGATGGACAATTATTGAATTAGAGGTTGAGCTCAGAGTTGTATTGTATCTATTTGTAAATTTTAGTGAAAAGAACTATTAGTGGAATTTCATAATTGTCTACTTGTAATCTGATCCGAATTATTTTTCAAGGCAGGACTGACTCTTGGGCAGTTGGGCCCACTACCTTGGACGAGGTGTTGCCTTGAACATCTAAAGTAGTTTAGTTTTGTGCTTATTTATTTCAATTTTAATTGTTGTTCCTTAAAGTAAATTCACTTTTTTTCAAGTAATTTGTTGGTTGCTGCATTTTTCCTGATTTGTTGTTTTATGCAATTTCTAGATTTGATTTAGTTCACTGCACTAGATCAACATTTGAATTATGTTGGGTGCAAAAGGTTAAATTTCCGATTCAACAAGGTGTGGTTTAATTTAGTATTGATTCAAGTCGTGTGATTAGAATATATATATATATATATATATATATATATATATATATGTGTGTGTGTGTGTGTGTGTGTGTGTGTGTGTGTGTCATTTACTTTATGCTTTAAATTAGTATTGTTATTCAAGTCTTACATTTTATTTCTTATTGGATGAGCTTGGTAGTGTAGAACACAATAATGTAGAACCAACGATTAGTTGTTGGTAGGTGCTTGCATATATTTTGCCGATTGCCTTGAAATAAAAAGAAGCTCCTTGGGTTGATAATTAATGTTCAGGTGATTAGTTGTTTTTATTTATTGAACAATTAATTTCCCCAACATTTTGGCGTCGTTTCTAGGGAGGCAATCAAATAACACTACCACACTAATCTCTGGTTGTAGATGCATTCCTAACTCCGAAAGGGTTGGATATTTAAGACAGAAGGTAAGAACCTACATACGCACCTTAGCTAACTTGTGGTGAGGTCTTCCCTCTGTAGGTAGTTTCAGGTCATATAGCATGCATGGATAAAAGTAGGAATCTTAGAGGTAGAAATTCGAGGAAATCTTAACATTTCACTTAAATGGTGATGTAAGCACTACCCATTCCACTAACTAATTGGCAAGAACATTTGAAGGAGGAATCTTCAAGGCTGGTAAGAGTTCTAAGGAACTTTCCTCTCGATTTTTGAAATTTGTTGTAAGAACAAGAGTTATAGGAGCTTAAAATTAGTAATTTTGTAAAACTAATATCATTAGCTCTCTAAACTCATAATTGATAATTTTGTAGGATAAAAAAATCAGGAAGAATTTGAAGAAGTGTTTTTCCATTGGTGCCAAAAGAATCATTTTGCAAGAGGATGAAAGTAGCATATCAAAGAGATCGAGAAGCTGCTACAAGCTCACAACCATGGAAACCATGGCCGACATGTATTGTTAAAAACTTTATCCTTTCATTTTCTTACTTACGTGGATCTTTCTTTCATCTTGCAACACAAACTAATTATTTTTCTTACCTATCAAGGTCAGTCCTACAACTCAATCAACTACATCAAAATCCTCCATGCCCTATACAATTTCCTCCTTAATCCACCTCTCACCTTCCTAATAATAATTCAGTACAACATGCTTACAACGTTGAACTGCGAAATTTATCCACCCTTCCCACCCATTATATTTTACCTACGCCACTACTGGAAACTTATATTAGGTTTGGGAAGGTTTTAAATCCTAAAATTACAGAAGTCATGGAAGACAATGGGGTTTCTCTTAGTCAATATCAATAGGCATATTATATCAATAAGATATCGAAAGAACTTCATGATGTTGCAACTATGGAAAACCAAGAAAAAATATTATATTGAATCTTGGTTTCAATCTATCATTTGTTCGCAGTATCACTCCATACTTTGGTAATTTTTGGCACCATCTTTTCAAGGGAACTTGGTCTCTCCTACCCTGGTATTTATTAACGTACATTTTTCTAATTTGGGTATGTACATACTTGAGACCTTGTTTCAAAAATGGTTCCATTAGAAGTACTCTTATACGTAGAGATATTTCATATTTTTAAAATAGAGTAGGTTAGGGTAGCAAATAAAATAAATAAGTACATCAATAAATAAATAAATAAAATTATATGTAAAAAGCGGTGTGTTTGCTGCAATATGCTATGTAAATCAATATCGGTGATAGATATTTGAATTTATTTGTGTATGTAGACATATTATTGAAATCGTATTTCTACAAACACTTATCATCAATTTTGGAAAAAAAATTTGCTTATCTTATTTTATGGCTTGCAGACTTGATGAAAAATTCTGAAAAAAATAGTCTGGAAAATCATGTTTTGAGGGACCAAATGGACACATTTTTACCACTGCTTTCTATCCTAAGTATCCATTGATGTATACTTAACAATCTAATTTGAATAACTCAATTTGGATTTGAAATGAAAACGTTATGACCAAAGCATTGACAAGGTGTTTGGTAGGCAGCTTAGGGACAAAGTTGGGACAATCAGTTTTTGGATGTCTAAATGACTATATTTTAAAAACCTATTTTTATGGTATATTCCTCCATGAATATGGTTTACAAGTCATTTTGAATCACTCAATTTCGATATAGTATGATAAATTTATGACCAAAACATTGTCTACCTATCATAAATCAACATTCTTAAAACTCTGTTTTTTTGCTATTCATTGGCACATTTGACCCATCAATTCTTATTTTATTCAAAACCTGTTTCTATTGGAGATATATACATGAATCTACTATCATTTCCAATTTTAATCAGCTCAATCTGTCATCAAACAAAAAATTTATGCTTAAAATATGGATTGTTGGTATAAGCTGGGAAATAGAAAACAACTCTATTATGCAGGTTGTTCTGAGTAAATTTGACACAACATCTCATGGAATTTTTAAAACCTGTTTCTATTGGATATATATCTCTGAATTTAATTTCATTTGGATTTGGAATCACTCAAATTGGACAAAAAAGAAGTTATGATTAAAACACTGCTGGTTAGTATGGTTGGCCACTGCTTTCCCACAGGTAACAAATGCATTTTATTTATCTTTCTATGGATTTGTTTTATAGGGTAACTACTTATTATATTTTTACATATGTCTTGGATTAAGAGAGCCCTATCAACTCTCTTATTCCATAATTTCATGTTTTATTGCAAGTAGGTGCTTGTTTTTTGCAGGTTCCAGGAGAATAAAGAAGATCAATTTATGAACGAGTGGTTCTTGAAGACAATGTTAATGAAATAAGGGAATTTGATCCAAACATCTTTTAAGAAATTTAATATCATATGATGTTGAGTCTTTCTAGGTGCCACGATCTAAAAATATTTTAGATCATAAGAGCTTGCTACAAAATTGTTTCTGCTATTTCCCACCAACATAAAGAAAACAACATGAAGACTTTTTCATTACTTGACAGATTCATAATATGAAAAATGAAGAATTGATCTCCATTTGAAGTTCCAAGTCATTTCTACCAAAGCATTTTTCCAAAAGATATTCTGTTTCCATTCATTCACAATTGACATACTGTTGTTCCTCGAAACAAATTGTTGTTCCCTTAGGAAACAACATTGTTGCACCCGAAATCATAGTTGTTGTAACTTAAGTTATTTACTTATTTATTATTTTTCAATAAAGTGTTGTTTCTTTTTTTATTTCTCTTATGTTTTTGTGTTTCAGGTGTTGTTTCCTTCAAAGTCACGGTTATTGTTCTTTCATCAAAATAAAAGAAGGAAGTTATTGAGTTTTATGTCATGGCTCCACATCTAACTATTTGTTCCCCAGTATTATCAAGTATATGGTTGCCTCATATATAATATTAAATACTCTTATGGTAAGTCTTGTCAGGAATGATTTACTCTTAATTCCTCATTATTTTGTAAAGTGACTATGACTGTTGGATGACTAATCCTTCTCCATGTCACCTTGCTAGGATTTCCCATTGAGTTAGTTTTTGGGAGGGATTTCCATAGTCATATTTGATACTTCATCTCTACAAGCTTAAAATGGTATGGGTAGTTTCGAGGTTGTAACATGCTACAATGGTACTATTTGATAAATAAATCTCGAATCATAATTATTGCTACCTTAGTTACAATTGTTTTTTCCTGACTCACAAATGTTGTTCCCTCAGTCACGGATGTTGTTTCCTGACTCACAGTTGTTGTTCCCTCAATCACGACTGTTGTTTCTTGACTCATAGTTGTTGTTCCCTTAGTCACAACAGTTGTTTCTTGACTCAAAGTTGTTGTTCCCTCAGTCACATTGGTTGTCTCCTGACTCAGAGTTGTTGTTCCCTTAGTCATAGTTGTTATTTCTTGACTCACAATTGTTGTTCCTTCAGTCACAACTGTTGTTTCCTAACTCACAGTTGTTGTTCCCTCAGTCACAACTGTTGTTACCTAAGTCACGATCTTTGTTATCTCAGCCACAACTATTGTTATTAGCCCATGTTCACACTTTTGATTCAACACTTGTAGGTATTTATTTTTTATTTTTTTCTACTTGGTGAATGGAAAATGTTTTTAATGTTCTAGGTCCTCTCTGACATAATGATTGGGTATTCAATTTATCTTTGTTTATCTATAAACATAATCTTATTTTTAAGGAATAATTATGAAAATATGATTTCATCATGTCAATTTTCAACTTTCTTAATTTCACGAGTCCTTGATCTTGTATAATTTATGATGATTACCACAAAAATGTACTTAAATATTTTCGTCACTATCTAACAAAATGTTACTCAGCCCTAATTTTAACAAAGAAAAATATATCTATCAACAATCATTTTAAGGTTATTAGTTTTCGAGAAGCAAGGCTAGCCAAGTTGAAAATAGTTATTACAAAACTTTTTATGCCATCCCTAACTCTTAAGGAGTTGACTTGCCACCACATCTATTAAGTAATCTTTTGTTGATTAATAATAACCATAGTTGAATTTTAAACAAAAATAGTCTAGTGAAGGATAGGAGGTCTCATCACGAGCCGACCTACCATGATCATAGTTCCTAATAATGTGACATTACCACTACTGGTCACCAAGCCAAGGTAGTGGACTTCGATTGTATAACTGAAGGACAAGTGGTCTAATCACGAGCGGAGGTCTAATCAGGTCATACAACATGCATGGATAAAAGTAGGAATCTTAGAGGTAGAAATTTGAGGAAATCTTAACATTTCACTTAAATGGTGATGTAAGCACTACCCATTCCACTAACTAATTGGCAAGAACATTTGAAGGAGGACGGTAAGAGTTCTAAGGAACTTTCCTCTCGATTTTTGAAATTTGTTTTAAGAACAAGAGTTACAGGAGCTTAAAATTAGTTTTGTAAAACTAACATCATTATCTCTATAAACTCATAATTGATAATTTTGTAGGATAAAAAAAAATTAGGAAGAATTTGAAGAAGTGTTTTTCCATTGGTGCCAAAAGAATCATTTTGCAAGAGGACGAAAGTAGCATATCAAAGAGACCGAGAAGCTGCTATAAACTCACAACCATGGAAACCATGGATGACATGAATTGTAAAAACCTCTATCCTTTCTTTTTCTTACTTACCTGGATCTTTATTTCATCTTGCAACACAAACTAATTATTTTTCTTACCTATGAAGGTCAGTCCTACAACTCAATCAACTACATCAAAGTCTTCCATGCCCTATATAATTTCCTCAATCCACCTCACACCTTCCTAATAATAATTCAGTACAACATGCTTACAACGTTGAACTGTGAAATTTACCCACCCTTCCCACCCATTCTATTTTACCTACGCCACTACTGGAAACTTATATTAGGTTTGGGAAGGTTTTAAATCCTAAAATTGCAGAAGTCATGGAAGACAATGGGGTTTCTTTTAGTCAATATCAACAAGCATATTATATCAATAAGACATCGAAAGAACTTCATGATGTTGCAACTATGGAAAACCAAGAAAAAAAGACTATATTGAATCTTGGTTTCAATCTATCATTTGTTTGCAATATATACTTCAGTAATTTTTGGCACCATCTTTTCAAGGGAACTTGGTCTCTCCTACCCTGGTATTTATTAATGTACATTTTTCTAATTTGGGTATGTACATACTTGAGACATTGTTTCAAAAATGGTTCCATTAGAATTACTCTTATACATAGAGATATTTCATATTTTTCAAATAGAGTAGGTTAGGGTAGCAAATAAAATAAATAAGTACATAAATAAATAAATAAAATTATATGTAAAAAGCGGTCTCTTTGCTGCAATATGCTATGTAAATCAATATCGGTGATAGATATTTGAATTTATTTATGTATGTAGACATATTATTGAAAATCATATTTCTACAAACACTCATCATCATTTTGGAAAAAATGTTTTCTTATCATATTTTATGGCTTGCAGACCTGATAAAAAATTCTGAAAAAAATAGTCGGGACAATCATGTTTTGAGGAACCAAATGGACACATTTTTACAACTTCTTTCTATCCTAAGTATCCATTGATGTATACTTAACAACCTAATTTGAATCACTCAATTTGCATTTGAAACGAAAACATTATGACCAAAACATTGACAAGGTATTTGGTAGGCAGCTCAGGGACAAAGTTGGGACAATCAGTTTTTGGAGGTCCAAATGACTATATTTTGAAAACCTGTTTTTATGGTATATTCCTCCATGAATCTAGTTTACAAGTCATTTTGAATCACTCAATTTCGATATAGTATGATAAATTTATGACCAAAACATTGTCTGTCTATCATAAATCAACATTCTTAAAACTTTGTTTTTTTGCTGTTCATTGACACATTTGACCCATCAATTCTTATTTTATTCAAAACATGTCTCTCTTGGAGATATATACATGAATCTAATGTCATTTCCAATTTTAATCAGCTCAATCTGTCATCAAACAAAATAGTTATGCTTAAAATATGGATTGTTGGTATAAGCTGCGAAATAGAAGACAACTCTGTTATGCAGGTTGTTCTGAGTAAATTTGACACAACATCTCATGGAATTTTTAAAACCTGTTTCTATTGGATATATATCTTTGAATCTAATTTCATTTGTATTTGGAGTCACTAAAATTGGACAAAAAAGAAGTTATGATTAAAACATTGCTGGTTAGTATGGTTGGCCACCGCTTTCCCACATGTAACAAATGCATTTTATTTATCTTTCTATGGATTTGTTTTACAGGGTAACTACTTATTATTTTTTTGCATATGTCTTGGATTAAGAGAGCCCTATCAACTCTCTTATTCCATGATTTCATGTTTTATTGCAGGTAGGTGCTTGTTTTTTGCAGGTCCGAGGAGAATAAAGAAGATCAATTTATGAACGAGTGGTTCATGAAGACAATGTTAATGAAATAAGAGAATTTGATCCAAACATCTTTTAAGAAATTTAATATCTTATGATGTTGAGTCTTTCTAGGTGCCACGATCTAAAAATATTTTAGATCATAAGAGCTTACTACAAAATTGTTCCCGCTATTGCCCACCAACACGAAGAAAACAACATGAAGACTTTTTCATTACTTGACATATTCATAATATGAGAAATGAAGAATTGATCTCCATTTGAAGATCCAAGTCATTTCTACCAAAGCATTTTTCCAAAAGATATTTTGTTTCCATTCATTCACCATTGACATATTGTTGTTCCTGGAAACAAATTGTTGTTCCCTTAGGAAACAACATTGTTGCACCCGAAATCATAATTGTTGTAACTTAAGTTATTTACTTATTTATTATTTTTCAATAAAGTGTTGTTTCTTTTTTTATTTCTCTTATGTTTTTGTGTTTTAGGTGTTGTTTCCTTCAAAGTCACGGTTATTGTTCCTTCATAAAAATAAAAGAAGGAAGTTATTGAGTTTTATGTTGTGGCTCCACATCTAACTATTTCTTCCCCAATATTATCAAGTATATGGTTGCCTCATATATAATATTAAATACTCTTATGGTAAGTCTTGTCAGGAACGATTTACTCTTAATTCCTCATTATTTTGTAAAGTGACTATCACTGTTGGATGACTAATCCTTCTCCATGTCACCTTGCTAGGATTTCCCATTGAGTTTATTTTTGGGAGGGATTTCCACAGTCATATTTGATACTTCATCTCTACAAGCTTAAAATGGTATGGGTAGTTTCGAGGTTGTAACATGCAACAATGGTACTATTGGATAAATATATCTCGAATCATAATTATTGCTACCTTAGTTACAATTGTTTTTTCCTGACTCACAAATGTTGTTCCCTCAGTGACGGATGTTGTTTCCTGACTCACAATTGTTGTTCCCTCAGTCACGACTCTTGTTTCTTGGCTCACAATTGTTGTTCCCTCAATCACGGTTGTTGTTTCTTGACTCACAGTTGTTGTTCCCTCAGTCACATTTGTTGTTTCTTGACTCACAATTGTTGTTCCCTTAGTCATAGTTGTTATTTTTTGACTCACAGTCGTTGTTCCCTCAGTCACAACTATTGTTTCCTAACTCACAGTTGTTGTTCCCTCAATCACAACTATTGTTTTTTTTTTAACAGAAACGGGTATGATCCTTCGTTCATTGGGCGGCCTGAAGCCATGAAATCGGTTACAAAAGGCTGGTGTATTTTCTGTTTGGCCTTTCAGCCAACAGACCCTACCCTCTACTCTAATCAGATTCTTCTTTTTGCACTTAGTAAAGTGTGCTTCTGCTGCTAATTTCCCCAGATGGAAGATACATACAAACTGGTGAAGAAGGAGACGGAAAAACATTTCACTTTAGGGTATTGGGTCCCAAAGGGCTGTATTATCTCTGAGGAGGGAGCCAATGTCCATCAGGGCTGCCTTATTTGCCTCGCTGTCTGCTTCACTGTTGTTTGATCTCAAGACATGAAAAAATTTCAGATTCATAGTTTTTGTCAAGCCTTTGATCCTTGAGATTATTCTTGCAAGTTGTAGATCCGTTGAGATGGAATTGTTTGCCAGCGCTTGGATAATTACCTAGGAGTCTCCAAATACATTTGCCTCCTTATAGCCCAACTCTTTGAGGAATTTGGATCCTTGATAAAGAGCCATTGCTTCTGCTTGGATGCTTGTAGAGTGGCCTAATCCCCAGGCAAAGCGGTGGACAAAAGCTCCTCCTGGATTTAAAATGATACCTCTGGCTCCCGCAATACCTGGGTTCCCTTTAGCAGCCCCGTCAAAGAAGAGCGATGGTAGTGTTTGGTTGGACAGCCAGGATTGGAATTCTTGTTCATTTTTCCTAATTTGCCAGTCCTTGGGGGGAGGGGGAGAGCTGGTTATTTTCCGGAATTTAAAGTTAAGAGCCAAACCAAACTCTATGTCATGTTGGCTTAAATTGGCATCATCCCCTTTGTCTTCCAGCCATTCTGCAAGCTGTCCTTTTACTGCATTGACCACCAACCTGAAATCCTGCTCTTTATTTCTAAAAATCCTGCGGTTCCTCTCCAGCCATACTTGCCAGCTGACAAATTTAGGCAATGCGCTCCATGCAAATTTGATTGTTTTATTTTTTGGAGGGTGACTAGGATAATTGTTCATCCAACTTGCAAATAGATCAGGGACTGATGAGGGGAAGTTGAACTTGTAATTCTACAGGGCTAGGAGCTCCTGCCAGACCGAGTTAACGAATCTGCAATTAATCATGATATGGAGGGCAGTTTCAGAATTTTCCTTGCATAAGGAGCATCTAGACGGCCCATGAAATCCCCTTATCTGCAGCCTGTCTTCAGTCAATATTTTCTGGTGGAAAAGGAGCCAGCAGAAGTGGTCCACCTTTGGGATAGAAGGAGTTTTCCATATACCATTCCAGGGAGCTGGATTGGGTGGCACATGAGGCTTCTCTAGGCATTTAACATAGCCCTGAGAGACAGAGTAGCCTGAACGCTTAACGCCCCAACCTCTCTCATCGTGATTGTTTTTTAATGTGGGAGTTAGCCCGTGCAGGTGCGTGTATAGCTCACTGAGGTCTGGGCGGAGGTGGATAGGAACCGCGGGAGTCTTCCAACCGGCCCACGCGTTCCCCTCCCAAGTCGACATATCCCACAACGTTATTAAATTCGAATCTGTCATCCAACGTTATAGCTCAGGCTTGTGCAGAACTTCATCCAGCGGAGGATTATTGAGGATGTTGTCGTTCCATATTTGAATGCATTTCCCATTTCCTGGAACCCAGAAGGTGTTGTCGCGGATCAGAGAGTTGGTTTTGAATAGAAATTTACTGAATGGAGTATTGAATTTATTCTTGGGCTGGTCTAAACACCGCTTTCTTGGTCCTCTGTAATATTTTCTCCATAATGCAATTTGGACCCAGCCAGGATTTGGAGCAATGATCCTCCAAATTACTTTGGCGCCCATGGCAACATTATGAGCTTTGAGGTCTTTTAATTTCAAACCTCCCTCCTGGAATGGTCTAGATACAGTCTCCCAATTTATCAGCGAAAATCTTTTCTCATTTAGCTTCCCTCCCTTCCATAAAAATGTTTTGATTAAATCCTCCATCTTATTTATAATTCCTGCGGGTGCCAACAGGACTGAGAAAGTGAAAAGAGGTAAACTGCTGAGGACGGATTTTATGAGAACCGCCTTCCCTGCTAAGTTTAGCCAGGAGGACCCCCAAGCCTGAAGTTTTTGTTTAAATTTATCTAACAGAGGCAGCCAGTCCTTGCCCAATGCCCTTGAGTGAAAGATGGGCAAGCCCAAGTACTTGAACGATGACCATGAAACCGAGATTGCAAATCCCATGCAGCGAGCAATATATCTTGCAGTAGAGACGGGAATGTTCCAGCTGTATATGTGACATTTGGATTCATTTAGAGCGCTGCCTGAAATCTTACAGTATTCATCCAGGACTTCTTTGAACTTGGATGTTGAATGCATTGTTGCTGCCCCCAGTAAAATGGTGTCATCCGCAAAAAGCGCATGATTGATGTTTTTGGCCCCTCTAGCTATGCATAGTCCGGCTAGCTCGTGATCCTGTTGTTTGCGTTGAAGGTAGAAGCTGAACACAGAGGCTTGAAGCACAAAGAGAAGAGGGGATAGGGGGCACCCCTGTATCAGTCCTCTAGAGGCTTTGAAAAAGTTAGATGCCCTTCCATTTACCAGGGGGGCAATCCATGGCTCCGATATACAGGCTCTAACCCATTTGATAAATCTTTGGCCGAACCCCATTTTTTGCACAACATCAAACAAAAAACTGTGCCTAACTCGGTCAAAAGCATTTGCAAGATCGAGTTTGATAACCATGTCTTTCTCCTTGCGGTGTAGACTGGAGTGGATCGCCTCTTGGACCAGCGCAAAGTTGTCCACCAATTGCCCGCCTTGAATAAAACCGCCTTGATTATCGGGGATGATTTTGGGGAGGATCCTTTTTAGCCTATTGGCTATCACTTTAGTTATGACTTTATATCTAATATTGCACAATGAAATGGGGCGAAATCTGCTGAATGTATTTGCTCCCTTCTCTTTGGGGATGAGAGCGAGAAAGGCTGAGTTTGTACTGCCACCTATCTTTTGGCAATCCTGAGATTTCTGTATCATTTTAATCAAGTCTTTTTCTACAATCTGCCAGCAAACCTGGGCGTGAAACCATCAGGACCTGGAGCTTTGTCCGGGTCCATTGAGAACAAGGCTTCATTTACTTCCTTTATTGTGATTTTTTCTTCTAGAGACTTGTTCATTTTGGAGGAGATCATGGGAGGGACAACATCTAACCAGGCTGCGTTGACATTGGTAGTAGCATCTTCTTTGTACAACTGCTCAAAGTGGGCTGTTGTTGCCTTTTTTATGCTGGTAAAGTCTTTCAAAACTTGATTGGCTTCCTTTATCTCACTCATGGAGTTGCGACCTTCCCTGGCTTGGGCTTGCTTATGGAAGAATGAGGAATCTCTGTCTCCAGATTTGAGCCAGAGGCTCCTAGATTTGAGCCTCCAGAATTCTTCCTCTGCCAAACAGGCTTTATGGAGACTTTGCTAAAGCTTGGCCTCCTTTTCTAAATCAGCCTTAGTAATTTCTGCTGTTTCAAAGTGCTGATGCTGGATTTCTAGCTCATTTTGGATTTTTTTCCTTTCCTCTGCTGGATTTGGCAGGGTTTTGGCCCAAGCTTTTAGCATGATTTTGACTCTTCTGAGTTTTTCCTCCCATACAAAAAAAGGCGATCCATTGACTGGCTTCTTCCAGAACTCTCTGATTTTTTCCATGAAGTCTTTTTCTTTGATCCATAGGGGGCTGAATTTGAAGGGTATAGGTCCCAAATCCTTAGTAGTCATTAGTTCAAGGCTGATGGGTTTATGATCTGATATGCTGCTGTGGAGGATACGCGATCTGGCTTCTAGACCAAGGAGAAGAAAGGAGCTTTGCACTAGGAATCTGTCCAATCTAGCTGCTATATGCCCCGGCCCTACCCTCTTGTTTGTCCATGTGTATTTGCCGACAGTTGGTTTGATATCTATCAGGTCCCAATTTTGCATGAGATCTTCTACTGTTTCTCTGGCCGGATCTCTGACTATACTGCCTCCTCTTTTTTCCGACGAGAGGAGGGTAAGGTTGAGGTCCCCGGCTATGATGACGTTTTCCAGATTTTCCTGCTCAGCCAGGCCTTTGATGGAGTCCCAACATGTTTGCTTTTCACCTGCATTGTTAGGGGCATATACATTGACCAGACTAATAATTTCCTTAGTTTCTAGATGTTGCAGCTTTAAAAGAATCCAGTGAGTATTCAGGGATTCAGAGATAAGGGAGAACTTATTTGAATTCCAGAGTGATCCAAGTCCTCCAGATGCTCCACGGGCGGAGGTTGCATGCGCTCCATCTTTTTTCCAAAACTTTCTGCTTGCTTGGAGGAAGGCTGTCTCCTCCAGCTTTGTCTCCTGGATGAGGAGAATGTCTGGGGCTTCCAGCCTTATTAGGCTATTCATTGCTTCTTCTTTAGCTTTGGAACCCATTCCCCTACAATTCCAGGAGACTATCTTCATCATTTACTTTTGCTGTGGTGAGCTCCTTTGGAGCTCAAAGTATGATTCTTCTTCGTCTTCGGGGTTTTAGCTAGAAGTTTTTCTAGCGTTGGCTGGCTGCCCTGGAGCTTTTCCTTGTATGTTTCTTGCTCCCTTTTTTCTTTGGATGACATTCGACCTCTTGTAGACCTTCTGGGGGTGGATTGGGACTCTCCTATTTCCCCTTCTTCCTCTGAGCCCTCAGACTCTTGGGTTTCCTCCTCGTCTTCCGATGCCTTCCCTTTAGCTTTCTCTGGTTCGCTTTTAGATTTGAGCGGGGAAACTTCTTTCTCAACTTCAGTTTCCTGGGTGATCATGGTTTCAGATCCCAGGATCTCAAATTTATTTCCTTGGCTCTCTAAGGGTGTGTGCTGAGCAAGGCCCGGTTGGGTGGCTCTGGGATTAGTACTTGCAGTTTTCCTGTGCGCCATTTTGGATTTTTTAGCCTGGTTCCATTCTTCTTCTTTCCCTTTTTCCTCTACCCCTTTGGAGGGGCAGTCTCTGGCGAAGTGTCCATACACTTGACACCTCCGACATTTGAACGACAGCTGCTCGTAGTCCAATTTCTGTACATGCGTCCAGGGACCAACCCTTATTTTGATGGCTTCTGGTAGTCCGATCTCCAGATCAACCTCCATGCAGATTCTGGCGCAGTCGTACTGGTCCTTGCTATTGGCCTTGTCTATGAATTTCCCAAGGGTGTTTCCGATGTGCTTCAGAGAATCCCAGTTCCAGCAATGGACCGGGAGGTTGGGGAGCCTTACCCAAACCGGGACTGTTGATGGCACGTCTACCGCCAGATCAAAATATGGTGTCCATTTATTCAGATATAGCCCTTGAGGTCCCATGAAGTACGTGCCGTTTCTGAAGATTAGATCCTTATCTTCTTTATCTGAGAACTCAAATAGGAAGTATCCTCGACCGAGGAAGTAAGAAGTTACCTTATTCTGGATCAGGGGAGCCCAGTTTCTAGCTACCCAGCTCTCTGTTGTTTTTGGGGAGGGCCAGAGTCCTGTAAATTGCCCGACCAGTGCACGGTCTGCCAGCGACAAAGCTACTTGAATCGGCCCTTCAGGAGGTAGAGCGATCTCGGGAATGTCCTCTAGTCTTTTCACGAATTTGGCGGCTTCCACTGCTTTCTTCTTGGGCAGGGAAGCTAGCAAAGCTTTGAAGGCTTCAGCGGCAGATGGAAGGGGGGGGGGGGAGGAAGGCCCAAGAGGGGGGTCCGGATCCTCCATGAGGAAGATCCAAACCTAGCCAGTTGCGGCCAGGTACCAGGCGAATAACACAGAACTCGCAGCCTAAGGAAGAGGAAACACAGTGACCCAGCTCGCAGGAGTGCAGGGTCGGGGGGGGTCTGCAAGAAACCGAGGGGAGCCGAGGCGGGCACGGGCTTAGGGCCCAAGATCCGCCGGATGCGGATCTCGCAGAGGCTGGGTCGAGGCGCAGCAGCTCCAGATCCAAATAGGTGCTTTGTTAATGAGCCCTCAATCACAACTATTGTTACCTAAGTCATGATCTTTGTTATCTCATCCACAACTATTGTTATTAGCCCATTTTCACGCTTTTTATTCAACACTTGTAGGTATTTCTGATTTTTTTTCTACTTGGTGAATGGAAACTACTTTTAATGTTCTAGTTCCTCTTTGACATAATGGTTGGGTATTCAATTTATCTTTTTTTATCTATAAACATAATCTTATTTTTAAGGAATAATTATGAAAAGATGATTTCGTCATGTCAATTTTCAACTTTCTTAATTTCCCAAGTCCCTAATCTTGTAAAATTTATGATGATTACCATAAAAATGTACTTAAATATTTTCATCACTATCTAACGAACTGTTCCTCAACCCCAATTTTAACAAAGCAAAATATATTTATCAACAATCATTTTAAGGTTATTAGTTTTTGAGAAGCAAGGCTAGCCAAGTTGAAAAAAGTTATTACAAAACTTTTTACGCCATCCCTAACTCTTAAGGAGTTGACTTGCCACCACATCTATTAAGTAATATTTTGTTGATTAACAATAACCATAGTTGAATTTTAAACAAAAATAGTCTAGTGAAGGATAGGAGGTCTCATCACGAGCTGACCTACCATGATCGTAGTTCCTAATAATGTGACATTACCACTACTGGTCACCAAGCCAAAGTAGTGGACTTCGGTTATAAAACTGAAGGACAAGAGGTCTAATCACGAGCCGACTCGTTCACTTTTTTTAGTTCCCGTGAATGGCATTGTTATTAACTGCTTACCAAGCGAGAACAATAATCTTCAATATACATCTAAGTAAATTGAAATTCTCCTGTAACTATGTATTTATTTCTAATAGATGGGACACTGGCATCTCAATGGGTTAAAATGATATCCTTGTCGAGGCTATGGACGCCTGTTATCTGTAGTGGCCATGCCTATGGTATAAAAGTTAATTCAATTCTATGATCTACTTGGTTATCTTGTTTTCTCAAAGCTAATTGTCGATAGGCCTATTGTTGCATATATAAGGTTTGCTAGAACTCGTGGTTCTTGGGGTAATAATTAATCAGTTCTTAAATGATGATGGTTATGGTTTATATTTATTAATGAGTTCTAAATATTCACTTTACATGTCAAGGATGAAACTTTTACGATATTTGAAATTTGACATTTTGTATCATCTAACCTATCATTCCTTTATTCTACAAGTTTCATATCTTTCACCAAAGATAGTTTCTTTGCCCAATCAATTGCCATTTATTTGTAGCTTAATAACACTACTATTATTCTGGGGTAGAATAAAGAGACCTAATTCTGATTGTGAACGTCACGTAATTGATTAGATCTTGAGAAGCAAAGACTGAGATAACTAATTCTCACCATTTTTGTGCCCATAGAAACCAAAGGTTATGGGTATAGAAAATGCATCTTTTCTCATCATTTTTACGCTCTTTTATATTCCCTTTTTATCCATTATTATCCCATGAAATTCATAACATGATTATGTTACTTTTATATCTAATGAGGTAATTGAGGTGATGAATTATTGATTCAGGCTACTCATGAGATGTGTTATAGAAACCTTGATGACAGGGAAACTAATCAATTTGGCGGAAGGAAACCCTGCAACACTTTATGATTACTTTCTTTCAGCTTGAATGACTTCCACCTTTTGCATCACTTTCAACATGAACTTAACCTACATCAACTTCAACAAATATCAGTCCATCCATGTCATTCCATGTTTTCACGGAGGTAAAACTTGAGATAAAATAGAATAAGTGTTTGATTTATTAAAAGTTTTGGAGAATGTCATGAAAAACCAACGAGCATTATTTACTCATATTTTCAAATCATTAGTTCCATTTCTTCACCACTTCCCTTCTTTTTGAAGAATAAAAGCTTTCAGTTTGGGGGAGTGTACTTTTTATTAATTTATTTATCATGACCATGCCATTAATACTCTTTATCATCCATCAATCTCCTTATTCATTATCAAAACTTCCCTTATTCCATGTTGTTTTACACCAAGTTGAGGTTTCAATAATGATTGTAGCAACAACCTCGAATTGTTTTCTAGTGTAGCATGAGCGCATGCAAATTCTCTAGTTTGGGGGAGGAGTTGCTACGCATGATGATTGATTTCTCATTTTCCTCATTTAAGGCATATAAAATCATTTTGATATAGTGCAGAAATTAATTCGTGTATATCTTTAAAAATATGAATTGGATTCTTGTGATTTTTGGACAACAAGAAGATATCATTAAAATGATAAACCCAGAAAATTTCAAGCTAAACCAATTTGTGAAATTCCAAAAATCATGCAATGTTAACTACAACCATTTTGCTTATATCTCAGATTTCGTGCATCAGATGGCTTTGATTTTTGGATTGGAGGAACATTAATATAGTAGAAATCTGATTGTAAAATTTCAACAAAATCTAGTTTGTAGTTTTTGAGAAAATGGTTAATGAAGTTTGTTGTTTTTTATATTATGTTTTGTTGTAACTTCATATATATATTATTGAAAATTAATGTGCAAATTGTTATAGCTTCACCAACATTGCTAGAATTGAATAACAATTGTTTTGAAGAAGCCTTTGGGGAAGAAACCTTTTATTCCATCAAAATCCAGAGTTGAGGTGAGTGGCTTGGTTATTGAAGCACGACTTGATTAATATAGAGGCACTGGGTTGCATGAGGACATGCAACATGTTCAGTTTGGGGGAGATGTTGGGCCACTACAATTTCATTATTATTGCCATTTCTCAACATCTATTTCATCCATTTCCACCATTCTTTTATCACGTTATTTATCATTTAATTCCATTTTATAATTATTTATGCTCTTGTGGATAAGTAATACTTGTTCTCATTTATTTTTAATAAATTGATGATTATTATGCATGATTTCATCAATGATGGTTTATTAATGAATTTGTTATAACATAACTCACGATTTTATCCTCCAAGATCTCCTCCAAATTGAAAATTTGATCTTCAGCTCATAGTCAAATATTCCAATTCAAAAATTCTCTCGGATAAAAAGTGACAGTTTTGTGTTGTATATTTCGGGCAAATGAAGATAAATCTTGAGCATATGAGACACGGGTTTTATGCATAACAAACCAATTTAGTTTTTCCAATGAGTAGTGTTTCAAAATTCGGTCTAGATTGAGAGAAACACAAGGTTATTTGAAGGCGTTTTTCTCGAATTTGTTGTTGTGGTCATTTTCCAAATTTTCCCAATTGCAATACCAGACTCGACTTATTCGGACTGAATCATGATGGAGAGATCTTTCATATCTGATATTGTTTAATGAGATTTTGTAATCAATCCAAAATTGTAAAGGGAAATCATTTTGTAATCAATTCAGTTGTAATTTATCTTTGCTCTTTGTGTATTGAAATGAAAACAGAGATCAAAGAGGGGGGATGGACAATTATTGAATTAGAGGTTGAGCTCAGAGTTGTATTGTATCTATTTATAATTTTTAATGAAAGGAGATATTATTGGAATTTCATAATTGTCTACTTGTAATCTGATCCGAATTATTTTTCAAGGCAGGACTGACTCTTGGGTAGTTGGGCCCATTACATTGGACAAGGTGATGCCTTGAACATCTAAAGTATTTTAATTGTGTGCTTATTTATTTCAATTCAATTATTGTTCCTTAAAGTAAATTTCCTTTTTTTCAAGTAATTCGTTGGTTGTTGCATTTTTCTTGATTTGTTGTTTTCCGAAATTTCTAGATTTTATTATGCACTAGATTAGAATTTGAATTATGTTGGGTGAAATAGGTTAAAATGATAATTCAACAAGGTGTGGTTTAATTTAGTATTGATTCAAGTCGTGTGATTAACATAATTCTTTTTTTTTGTCATTTACTTTCTGCTTTTTAAATTAGTATTGTTATTCAAGTCTTACATTTTATTTCTTGTTGGATGAGCTTGGTAGTGTAGAACACAATCATGTAGAACCAGTGATTAGTTGTTGATAGTTGCTTGCATATATTTTGTCGTCTGCCTTGAAATAAAAAGATGCTCCTTGGGTTGATAATTAATGTTCATGTGATTAGTTGTTTTTTTATTAAACAAATAATTTCCCCAACACCCCGTAGCCAGGTAATGATCCATGAGGTGGACTCCTCAAGGAACCTGCCAACTGTAGCACTCTGGGCTACAACACCAAGTCACCACACCTCATTCCTGGAGGTATATTGATAAACATAGCGAAGTCTTCCTCCATCCTGGAGGAAATCTTGTCACTCTTTGCAAAATATACCTACTAGTCCTGCTTCTCCTCCTTGTCCTTCTTCCTGATAGGACATTAGGTACTGTAGTGACCAATCTCACCACATCTGAAGCATTTGACCTTTGACAGGTCCTTATTCTTATTTCTTTGCTCCCCTTGTTCATGACTAGGACCCTTTGATGCAAGGGCCACATTCTCCTCCTCCTTCACCATCTACGATCTGTTGCTTCTACTACTGATGGAGCTCTTCTCTCTTCCAACCCGATGTTGGTTCTGCTCTAGCAAACTCCTGTAAAAACCTTTGCATCCAGCTAGAGATCTACCTAATGAAAGTATTGAGCTACTCCCTCTACCTCTAGAATCATTCGATCTACTCCCTCTCTCTCGAAAAATTCGAACTTTCCTCAAGCAACTCGACCTCCTGGAAAAATATTGTGTTTCCCTCAAGAATTTTGGCCTATTGCCCTTTTTGAGTAGCAAAATTCCTTTCCTTTGTTTTCCTGAGCTCTCTGGCTAATCAACTACGCTCTCATACCATGTGAAAATTCCAAAAAACGGAATCCTATTGCAGCAACTAGAAATTATTCTCCTAATTGTTAATTTTATTTAACGATTAATTTGTTGTTTGCTATGAAAAATATTGAATAAATCACACTACAACCTTCACAAATAAAATATTGCAGAAAAATAAAATGCTAGAAGCCATGAAATGCTAGCATACAAACATAAAATTAACACAATTATTTTTGGACAATAGTCCCAAAAAAAACCTAATGCTGTTAAACCGGTGCAACAACTGAGGGTTTTATTATTAAGCAGGAGTGAGAAATTTTGAGTACAACTCGATGTCGAAATCTGACAATCCTATAGAGAAAAAATACTGGAAAAAACCTAGTGAGGAATTTTCCTCATGCCATAAGCAAACTCCCGACACAACTTGCCTTCAGAAACTCGACCCTCTAACCCTATGTGTCAGCCTCTACGATGCTTTGCATTAAGATGGACGTCAGGCCTCTGAATTGTCTCTGATGAAGTCATTACGATTTCTGTGAATTGGGAAGATGCTTCTCCGACACTCTGGGACTCCTTCCCGGTCTCTGGTACTAAAGACGTCTCTCCTTCTTAGCAAATCAAAATTTCCTTTAGAAGTTGTTGCGTTGCCCCTGCGTCAGCTTCTCTGTGGCTCTTCAACCTATCTACAAATGCACACATTGGTTCTAGAATACTTCCTCCAACCTCATTGTCTTTGCCCCTCTCACACCGCTTCGATCTCCAGCTATGTCCAACAACTGACTGCTACTACTCTGGAAATCGATTTGCCAAGAAATCAAGTTGCTCAAGTGATTTCTCCATCACCACATCGATCTCCTCTTATAATCTTTAGCTTGAGCACCAACAACCAAGATTAAAACATAGTCGATGGCTAGGATCATCTCTGGATCGATCCATGCGAGTTTCTAGATGATTCACTCATTGACTTAATTAATACTGATTAATTAACCATATTCCCTAAGTTTAGACTTAGGAAATATTTAAAAATTGGTTAATAATATAATTAAGTCATTTCTAGTATTGACTTAATTAATACTGATTAATTAACCATATTCCCTAAGTTTAGACTTAGGAAATATTTAAAAATTGGTTAATAATATAATTAAGTCATTTCTAGGTGGAATTTCCATAAATGTTTTCTTGGTTTTGGATATCTCGTGTATTCTAGCCTCTCCACCAAATTTTGTGGCTAGAACGCATTTGATGCTACATAAAATAACCTTGGACAAACTCTATGTATTTGGGTATAACATCTCACTGGCTTGGGAGAAAGGTGACTTGCATTGCTAGATGACCCGACCTAGGACAAGGGAGTATTCACTGCAAATAATGAAAAATGGGGGCACTAATTTCACCGTGGGGAGATGTCAAGCAGACAACGAGGGCACAAGTCGAAGTGCTTGGTACGCTAGATGCAACTACCAAGACAATATTAATCAACTAATGAATAAAATGGATTTCATGTAACCCAATTAGATCATAATGAACCTAAAGCTCAAGAAGAAGATGATAACAACTATTCAAAGGACGGAGAAAGTCCAAGGCCTGACAAGAAAGGTAGCTCGAGAGGATAATGAAATAGAAGTGCTTTGCCAACAAATAATAGAATTGCAAGAACAGGTTCAGATGCTGACTATCAAACTAAGTGATGATGGCAATGAAAGTTGGAGTTAGGGCAGACAATGTCCATATCTTAATAGGCCATTGATGGAGGCAACAAATAACCCCAACTAAAGTATGTATGGTTGTCAATTTTGTTTTTTGTTTGGTAGTTTTTGTCAAATGTATACCTCCATACATGTAATGAATTTTGAGGTATTATTTAGCCCTTCAGAACTATCAACATATGACATTAGACATAGGGGCATAAAAAGGAAAAAGTAAAAATGTAAAATTTCTCGAGTATTTGTTGTGACTGGGCACAAACTTAATATAATCTATGCTCATTCCTATTAAAAAAAAGGTATTAAAAAAATAATATATGTGTTAAACATATATACATTTGAGAAAACATCTAGCAAGATTACTAACCATGCAGATTCACAATGACCTTACCAAGGATAATGTTAACATGTTAATAGGCTTTATTATAATACTATGGACCAATACCATGGATTACTAACACTATATGCCCAAAGACCATAAATCATGTTTATATGGCACATGTTCATACGATATTTTTTTGTAATTAATCAATTTAATTGAGAGGACATAACTACTTTTGAGAAAAATCTTGACCTTTGATATGTGACTGCTACCAATAATATTCTAGAATACTCCATAGATGTTAAATCCTTATCATCCACTTAATAATTATTGATAAAGGCACACTTATCATCGTAATAAAAATATTTCTATATATAGAGATGTGAACATTTTTTTCCCCTAGAAAAATTGTAATCTTTCATTATTTTTGAAAAATTACATGTAGTAGATGCTTTGCAGCATATGCATCATTGGCCCTTGGCCATCTCGGTGTGTATCAGTAAAAAAATGGAGCTCTGTTTATTAAAAAAAGTGGTGCAAGCGTATCTATCTTAATTCACCACGCAGGGTGAAAGCATAAGAGAGTCTGGTAAATATGTATCATATCTGATATCTACAAAATACATTCACCACGCAGGGCGATGTCCATACTATAAAGTCTGTAAATGAAAAACATATTGAAATATTTACAATGTATAGTCTGAGCAAGTTCCAAAAATAGGATTAGGGTCTCTCCGCTCTATGATATGTCTGATCAATATATGGCCTGTGATAGTATTGGTACTCATTTGTACCCCTTTGTTCCTGTATCATCCACTGGCCTCTGGGTAGTAGCGTGGCCTCCTTGGAAAGCCTGTCAGCACTGCAGTTATATTCCCTGTAAATATGATGACAAGAGATGGAATTAAACTGTGCTTTGAAAATGTTCACTTCATCCAAAATATTACTGAGAGTGTGTGCATGGCAAGCAGTAATGTCATTGAACCAATTTACAATAATTTTTAAGTCTCCAATTTGTAGATCGATGCAATCATGGCCAAGTGAAAAGTGCAGTAAATGGCAAAGGGTGATAAGTTCTGCAAAATTATTTGTCCCTTCTCCAATAGAGATGTGAACATTATATAAATATAAATAATATTATTAGGAACCAAAATAGTTTTATCTGAATTGCAGATCTACCAAGGGCCTAAGCCTAGAGGAATCATATTTCTTGAGGTTCAAACCTTTCCTCAAGTTTTGCACTCAAAAACTGGTTTTTATCTTGAGAGATTTGATTCCTCTAGGCTTAGTAGATCCAAAGTTAAGATGGATCTATGCTCGTGGTAATAATGTTCATTTTGATGGGTTACCTATGTGTGAGATTTAGGATAAGTTTTATGATATTAGTGTTTATCATATATATATTTTTAAAGTATGTAGATGTATTAAGTTTTTAAATTGGAAAGATGAAAAGATAAAAATTAGAGCTAAAATTTATAAGAATATTTAGGTTTTAGATAGTTAACCAACCTAGATCCATCTTAACTTTGGATCTACCAAGTGCTGAGAGGGATCAAATCTCTTTTCACTCTAAAAGAGGTTTTCATCTCAAGAGATTTGATCCCTCTTGATGCTTGGTAGATTCGGATTTAAGATGGATCTAGGCTGGTTTAATTATATATATATATATTTAGTTTTAGTTTTGTGTAATTTGACTAAGTAAAAATGTTTTATTGATAATTATGTTTATTATTTATTTTATTTTATGTAATTTGACCAAGTAAAAATGTTAAACAAGACATTACATTACAACATATAGACCATAATGGGTTGGAGAGTAGCTCTCGACGCAATTAAAGGAGATTTGAAGGATTGGTTTTAATCATGCAACAGAAATTCTACAAATAGTGGCTAGCTGAAGTTGATTGAGGATGGAGTGGAGACATTGTTAATATAGAGCTTGGATCATTATAAGGTGTTTGGGTTGCTTAAAATATTTTGGGTTAAAATGGACATATCATTTTTTCCCTTTTTTTCTTTCTTTTTATTCTAACATGTTCGACAATGGATCAAACATTATATTAGGAAGAGCACTATTACCTATGTGGAGGCTCCCTTGTAGTATATAGGAACCTTTATGTTATTGTGGACCAAGCCTCATAACACTTTTTCCCAAGAAAAGCCTTGTAAGGAAATCAAGGGATGCTTACCTACATTTGTGAATGGCATCCCTAGTAAACCCATTAGTGTAGACTAATTCACCTAACCTATAGGGAATTTGAATCAAGCACCAAACAATATGGAACTAGTCTTCAAGCCACTTTAGGATAATATTAAAGAATATTTAGTTGTTAGGGTTATTCACACACATATGCAGGACATATAGAAGAGGGAAAGTAAGGTTGAACAAATATGAAATAAAGAAGGAGACTATTTGTAAATAGAGTTGTGCTTTCAATACTTTTACTTATAAAGAGGAGACCTAATTATAAGTAACATTGTCTTGATAGGTTGTTTATGTAGTAAGACTGAACACAAGTTTTGTGGTGATATTATTTCAGATTACTTAGGAAATATGGAATCTCCTTAAATTGCAAGTGGATAACACTTAGATGATGTCAGACTACAAAATTGAAAATACAAAAAGATGGAAATTAAAATTCAAAATGACCACTACCTCTAGCTAATTGAAGGAGATTTGATGTTTTCAGTCATGTTGCACAGGTTCAATAAATTGTGACTAGATAGAGTCCATTAAAGATAAAATAGGTAGGTTGTTAATACAAGGATAAGATGACCAAATCGAGGTCAAAATTGATTCAAAAGTTTAAGGCCAAGTGATAAATTGCTTCAAATTCTCAAAGCGTTGAAAATAGAGAGAAACTATGAATGCATGTTGATATAATAAAACAATAAGATAAAATATGTATATGTACATACTAAATTGATAATCATATTAATCAATTGCTAATTACTTGTAGATGTATATGTGGATGCTTAAAAACTTTTACCTCAATCATATAATAGGAAAATTATGTAAATATAATTCATAAAGTACATAATATAACAAAGGAAAATTACGTAAATATAATTCATAAAGTACATAATATAACAAATTGCTTGCTAAGAGAGTTTACAATAAATGATTTTCATATCTTATGAAGTCACAAGTGATCATATGCTCAATCAAAATAATTTCTAATGACTAAGGTTGTAAGTAGTGCATGAGGGTGATGATTAATTTGCTCCCTATGATTAAGTTAGCCACAATATGCGTTGAACTGGTCAAACCTAATCGCTATGTTAGATATGCCGCCGAATTTGACTTGTGATGCCTTGATCACCACTAATACCATACACGGGTTCCTCTTAGTTGTGTGGCACTAATGTGGCACTCTACTTGTTCACTTGGTGAGAGCATTTACAAATATAGTTGGCACCCATAAATTTTAGAGTGGTTATTAAGGATCTAGTGTAATGAAAGACAACCAATGCTAAATAAGTGTTAGCACAAAAAAATGTTAGTGCACTGCTCATGCCAACATTTTGATGTCTAGGAGCATAATAAAAACCACACTAAGGCACAAATGATTCATGAGAAGATTCACATAATGTTGAACATGAAGCCCTAAAATGCAAAGACCCTCTCTATATTAATAGGCCCAACAGGAGATTCAACTCACTTTACATGGAATATTTTCTTAAACAAATTTTGGTTTATAAGATATTAAAATAATTAAAAGTTGCATTGGCTCCTCAAACCAAGATAATACATGATGTACATGAATATTTGAATTGTTTGTGGCACATTACAAGCTTACATAATTTATCTTATATGGATGAACAAGACCATCATGCAAACTTGTAAATAAATCTGGCATATTATCAAAATTCTAAATGGACCAAAAAATGTAAATAATCTTTTATACCGATTTAGATACACTTGTTTATAAATAACATAAAATGTTCCTATATTAGTATAGTAATTAAGTCGATTCCTTTTATTGTTGTTGTAAGCTTAGCAATACCTTTCATTCATTCATTTATAAACGTGCAGGTTACAAATATATGGTTCGTTCGGTGGCCTCAAACTGCCTAGTTGGAAAGTAGGTCCATTGGCCGCCGAATCGCATTATAAGCCATCCAAAACATAAATAATTTAAGTCTTTTTAGCTAAGCCTTATAAGGATGATAGTTTGGAAACCAACTAATAAATATTAAACTGAAATCATAAATGCTACCCGACATAAACAACAGAAAATAAGCCAAAATTAACAGTCATAGCTTCGACCCATTACTCATATGACGATTCCACTGGAGCATGACCTTTAGCACTTAATCATGGTAATTCAGATTGCAAAAGGCATGGGATATGTTGCTCGATGCGGCCTAGACGGGTATTCTGGTTCTGCAACTAACATTGGATAAGATGGAGCCCATTTTGAATGTCTTGTAGACTTGGCTTGGCCTCACTCTATGTAATATTCCTAATTAGCCATGGCTAATTGGAATATTCAATTTTTGCTCAATTTTGCCTTCTATAGTTATTTATAAATAAAGAGGTGAGGAAAGGGGGGACATAACTCACTTTTAGAATAAAGTCACTCCCTAGTAGCACAACGTTGTAACTTAAATGGGAGCCAAGGGGGCCAAAGGACCACGTAGACACTTGGAGGGACTGCAAAGATGGAGAAAAACACGTGGCAAGAGGAAGGCTACGTTGGAAGAGGTGGGCCTTAGGGTTGAGAAGGGCCAACACTATAAAGGAGAGAGGAGCCTCCTCATTTTGGCATTCGATTATGTGCATTTGAGCTAGTCACTTCGACTTAGAGCACGCTGGCTGTTTAGCCTATCTGCAGCACTGTTTAGTGCAACGAGTGTCTCCATTTGGAGATCTCACCCTTAGCCCCAGGGGACTTCGAGTGCCTGCTCGGGCAAGGTAGTTTTCTGCAGTCTTTTGCAGGAGGATTGACCTTTGGAATGAGGAGGAACTGAGCATTTTTGGATAAATGTGCAGTATTGAGAGAGGGACACAGTTCTTTTGGTGAGAGTTTCCAGATTGAGGGTTTTGTGGAGGATTTGAGCTGGGAGATTGAGCAAGGGATCAACCCTTGCATATTGGAGGATTTTGGCAGAGTTTCGGGTGGAGTTTTGGAGGGTTCCATTCTGTGGCAGTGCAGAGCCTTGAGGGATTGTGTAGGTCCTCAAGGGGACGATTTTCGGGGGTCAGCCATTTTGGAAAAGATTTCTGGGCTTTTCTGGTTTTATTGCGTAGAGATGGATTCCAGAGTTTCAACATTTTCTGAGGAGGGGAATAGCCCCAAATCTCATTTGGTTCCAGCAGCAACACAACAATTCTCCGATAGCTTGGACGCAGTTCAAAGAGAAGCCATTTCCTTGCTATTCTGAGTGTATTTCTTCACTTGCCTTGAGCAAGTCGAGGTGCCATCTTTCTGATCACCTCCTGTACTCATTCCATTGCTCAGTATAATAAAATGGCTTAGCATTTCTCTCTGCATTTCTTGAGTATCTGCTTGTATTTCGTGTTTATATTATTATATGTTGTACCACTGTTATTTTCTTTTGAGCTTCCCGGTTACTATATCATTTGCACATATTGGGTTGGAGTTTGCTTGGGTTTGAGGGATATCCCTAAAACGGGATATTACACTTTGCGCCGATGTGCTAGTGGTCGCAACTATTTCTTTGGCCATTATGCACTTCATTAACTAAAAAATATGAATGGATTGTCTGAACAGGGTGAGACGATCGAGCGTGTACCCATGATCCATGATTAGTTCCCCCCAGTCTTTGAATGGTAGTTCAAGCTTAGCTTGCGAATTCAACTCTGCTTCCCAATTTGCAATCAATTGTTTCACCTGTGTCATGGTCCCTTCGTAGTAGGCTTTGGACATGGCCTGAAGATTCTTAGACTTTGTTTTTTGACCCATTTGCCATGCAACCCCTTGTCGCGCAGTCCCTTGTCGCGAAGTCCCTTGTCGCGCAATCTCCTTCTGTACATTCCCCTGCCACGTAGTCCCCCGCCTTGTTGTTCCCTATCATGCAGTCATCTATCGTGTAGTTTCCTGCAACGCGGTCTCCCGCCGCTCAGTCCGATCAGAAGATGGATCTACATCTTTTCTTTTATCTTCTTGGTGTCTTTTTCCTCTTCTGCCTCGACCTGAGGCTCCACCACAAGGCTGAGACTTCACCATGTCTTCCAAGGATAGGCCCCCTTTCTTCACCCTTCTCCCACTTTCCCGTGCTCGTCACCCAACCCACTATACAGAGGCCAGGAGTGAATACAGCGTAGGCGGATCTGGAATATAATTTTTACAAAGAACCACCCGAAAAACAAGCATTAACTTAATGAATGGTCGGAAAAACAAATGAAAAGCCGAACAACATTGTGTCCCTTCTAAATTCTACCACTCGAACCAGCAAAAATATATAATTAATAACCCTCTGGTGGTGGGAAGTATCACCAAAAAAAGAATGGTGTCCCCCATACCCCTTAAGCCCTAAGTCCGTAGAATTTGCCCTTATCAGTTTCCAAAACCCTTGCTCTTCATAGGGCTTGCCTTGACAATTCAAGCTTAAATTGAGAAACCCAATTATCAACATGCAGAGAAAACATCATGATAAAAAAACGGAAACCAGTAAACATGCCCATGCGAGAAAGAATATTGCCAAAAAATATAGAAATCGACATCACATAATTGAGAAGGCCTATATTGCCAGTCATAGAAACTGCTAATTTAACTAGTGTTTCCTTTCCCCTCCGGGCACGAAGTTTATCTAGAATTTATATGCCAACCTCGAGAAGAGACAAGCAACAATTGGGTATTACTCTTGTGTTCCCGATGCTGCAAACCTATAACCAACAAACTTAGGCTCCTTAAGAAGACGACGACTCAAGTTTATACGCTAGATATGAGGTCTTAACTCCACCTTCACTCCAAATACCTATAGGCGCCAAATATTACCAGCTTTTATGTCATGGATCTACCAAGATCTACAACGTTGCATATTATCACAGTGAATATGTGTGTGGGGGCATGGGGAATACCACACACCACCCCAAAACATTAAAAGTTCTGTCATGTCAATCAAGCCTAAGTGAGCCTCCAACTATATTGCACCCCAATTGAGGGTTCTGATTAGGATCTAGGTCCTAGTTCATAATTAGAGTTAATTGGTCCATTCCTGCTTCCCCAATCTCCCTTATCCAAGGCTTGTCTATATTCACTCCCAGGTGAAGACAACCCTAATTTGCTAAGAAATCCGCAGCTTTGTTGCCATTGCGGCGAACATGCGAGGGGATGATATACTCGAAATCTTGAATAAGTTCACTGATATTCTGGATCAAGCGAGAAATCCTCCATATTTTACTAATCTTTTCCCACTGGGACCCCTGGTTAAGCTTTTTAATAGTATCAATGACCAGAGAAGAGTCGCCTTCCACCACCATTTTTCTCAGCCCTTCCCTTCTGGCTATTATCAATCCATGTTTAACAACATTGAATTCAGCTTCGTTGTTACTTGCAATGCCGCAATCTGAAGCATATATTCAGACAACCCGACCCTGCGAGTCCCTGATGACCCCTCCAAAGCTCGCATCCCCAGGGTTACCTTTGGATGCCCCATCAAAGTTTAGCTTGAGAAAACCCTCCGGGGGGCATGAGAAGAAAGAAGGAGATTGGTTGGGAGGCACCTTTAATTTCCAAGATGAGGGTGTAAGCATTTGTGGGGATAAGTTGAGAATAGTTAGTATCCACGCTTCTTGGGAGTTGACTTTCCAATAATCAGAATTCCATTTCTCTACAAGTATAGATTCTCTTATATTTTGGAGTATTCCTTTCCATATTTCCAAGTGTGACAATTTATGGTCCTTGAAAATCCTTCTGTTCGTTTCCTTCCATACTGCCCATAGAATAAAGCCAAGAGATAGACACTAGGCTCAATTTACCACTAGACTGGAAGAGATTCCTTTCCTCCAACTCCCAATGGTGTATCAGATACTGGTATTGTCCCAGTCTAGATGACCAAAAAGAGTATCTATATTCTGCGAGAGTCGGGCTACAAAGGGGCATAGATTCAAGAGATGCTTTATGGTTTTAGTCTGAGAGGCACACATACTATAGAAAGAGGGCCCATGGATTCCTCTCTTCTGTAATTGGTCCCAGGTGAGAATCCTGCCACTGCACACTAGCCACAGGAAATACATTACTTTCGGCCAAAATTTTCCCGTCCATATTTTCCTCCAGAGTGGATTGTTTTAATCTGGATGCTCCTTTGCTGCCAGTTGGTAAGCTTATTTTATGGTGAACATACCTTTAGTTTGATAGCCCCACCTAAGAATGTCATGTCCTTCTAACAATGCAATTCTTCTAGTGCGCAACTCAGAATCAAACACCTCCCATTGGTTTGAGTCAGGAGGGTTGTACCAGACTTGTTTTGTTTTCCACTATCTCCATTGATTCCCGAGGGTCGGGTCCCAAAACTGATTAACCATCAAGTTTTGGGGTCTATTAGTGAAAAGGAAAATCTTCGCTAGATCCTGGTGACTCAAGAGTTTTTCCTGTTGTTGCCATGAATCTAGCCAGAATAGAGCTCTCCTCCCGTCTATGATTTCCCAGAATGTGTGGTTGTGAATTAACTCTTTATTCTTAGAAGCTAAGTTCCAAATTGATGTTCTTATTGGAGTTCCCTACAGTCTTAGTCTTTCCTCTATAGTTGAAGGCATGTTGTATTTCTGGCCCCAGATGATCTTCCATAGATCAGTACCACCTTGTATCCAATGCCACCAAATTTTTGCTCCCGTCACTTGGTTTAGTAGAAAGGATTGGTTTAGTAAACTAGTCCCATGAAAACAATGCCCATTTTTCTGCTTCCTCATCCCCCTGCCATAGGAATTTTTTGAAGATAGTTGTCATATCAGAGCAAGCAGTTTTAGGAGCAGCTATACCCGAGAGTTGATATATTGGGATCGATTGTAGCACAAATTTCAGTAAAACCACCCTCCCAACAATGTTCATGGATCAGAAAGACTAGTTTTGAAGCCAAGATTGGATTCACTCAAGGAGGGTTCTCCAACAGGAGGTCCTAAGAGATTTAGTCACTAGGGTTATTCCCAAATATTTGGACGGAAGGGAGCCAATGCGAAATCCCCGGATTCTGGCCGAGAAAGAATGGGAAGGAACCGAGGTGTTGAAGAAAAAGATATTGGATTTCTAATTATTGATCTAAGTACCAGAAGCTTGCATAAAGTCTTGCAGAATGGCTTTTAGAGCCCTGGATTCTCAAAGGGAGAGTTGACATAATAAAATTATATCATCCATAAATTGATGGTGGGATAAGGGAAGGTCATTGCCCCATAGATGAATTCCTTTTGAATGGCTAGCTTGAATATCTGATTTTATACATCTTCCTAGCCCTTCCGCAACCAGAATGAAGAGGAAGGGTGAAATAGGGTCACCTTGGCGAAGGCCTCTTGTCGCATTGAAGGTGTGAGAGGGAGATCCATTTATGAGGATCGAGCATATTGGGGAGGAGATGAGAGAAGAAATACATTGGATCCATTGTTGGTCAAAGCCAATGGCTTTCAGTATGTTTTTCAAAAAGGACCAACTTAGGCGATCATAGGCTTTGGATAAGTCCAATTTTATCATCTACCCATTGATTTAAGGCTCTTGAGAGAGTGAATTGCCTCTTGGGCAAAGACAATGTCATTTAGACTTTGACAGCCTTGGAAAAAATCGGTTTGCTCGGGAGAAATCAGGGTAGGAAGAAGGGTTCAAGACGATTGAACATAATGGTGGAGATAATTTTATATATGACATTACATAGAGAAATAGGTCTGAATCCCTAAGGGTCTTCAAAATGAGTTGTTTTCAGAATTAGTGCTAGAAAAGTGGAGTTAAGAGCGGGATGTACTTGTCGGGATAGCCAAGATTTTTCAACCACTTCCAGGATATCCTTACCCAAAATAAGTCAGGCTGCCTGAAATAATTCTGTATTTAGGTCCTGGGGCTTTGTTCTTCGCCAAGCCTTTTACTACCTCCTCAACTTCCTCCATAGTGATGGCTCTCATCAGTGCCATGTTTTGGTCTCTGCTGACCAATTGTGGGATGTGTCTTGTAATGCACCTGATTGCCTCTGATCTATCTTGATCCGGTTCTGAAAAGAGGTTATGAAAATGGTCAACCAGAAGGTTTTCCATGTCTTCATGTTGTACCAGTCAGTTCCCCTCTACATCAAGCAACGAAAAGATACGGTTGTGCTTCCTATGCTGGATCATAGCTTTGTGAAAGAAACGAGTGTTTCTCTCCCCTTCCCGCAGCCATTGAACCCTGGATTTTTGTTTCCAAAGTAGCTCCTCTTGCTTTCTTCGTTCCTCGATCCGAGTTAGGATTTGTCCTTCTTCTACTATTAGGGGCCCTGAATGCCCTTGGTTGATCATCTGTTGTTGTACCTTTTGCATGCGGGCTTGCAGGATTTCCTGATCTTTCTGAATGTGACCAAATTCTGATTTATTCCATTTTTTTATTTGCTACTTCAGATCCTTCAGGCAGAGTTGAAAGGTGTGCATACAGTTACATCCTTGAACCGTAATAGAGGTTCATCAATCCTTTACTTTGTCCATAAAGGATGTGTCCCGTAACCAAAAGGAATCGAACCTGAAGGGTCAATTATGTTGGCCCAACTTAAGGTCCATTTCCAACTGGATTGGCCAATGGTCGGATCCCAAGCAAGGTAGAATGGAGGCTGATAAGGTCTTTAGAGACTAGGAATATATATAACGTAGAGGAAACTTGGTGGTCTCCACCTCTCTGGTTGTTCCATGTGAATATCTCGTTGATGGTTGGAATATATACTACTTTTAAATCCGCTTTCCAATTTCGGAAGCGATCCATTTCTAGCTCCTGTCACCTTATCCCTCCCTTTTTATCTTCTAGCAATGTTATGAGGTTAAAATCACCCCCAATCAACCACGATTTTTCCTCACTCATTGTCCAAAGCTTTCCTAAATGTTGGAGGAACTCTTCTTTCTCCCTTGGAATATGAGGACCATAGATTGTCGATAATAATACCCACTCTTTAACCCCAATATGTCTGAATATTTCGGATAAAATGCGGGGCATACTGATCCAATGGTCAAAAAGGATCTTGCTAGGGTTCCAATGTATTACAATGCCCCCTACATAACCCCTCACATCTAAAGCTATTACTTTGTACCTAGGACGCATCTGACTGAGCATTTCTTCAATTTTGGCTCCTGTGACCTTGGTTTCCTGAAGCAACACTATTTAGGGTTTCTCCTTTTTTTGACGATCCTGTAGATATCTCTATTTACCTCGGCTGTTGAGGCCCCTGAAATTCCAAGAGATAACAATCATTGAGAAACTTTGTTAATTTGGTGGAAAACCACCGATAGTGGTACCACCCTTCTTGAATTGACTAATGAATCTCCTAACGTTTGGATCGATTCTTGAAGTTTTTTCCTTCCATGTTTCTTACCTCCTTTGTTTTGACTTCCAGATTCTTGTGATCCTCCCAACTGGGAACTGATGATATATGGCGGATCTGGTGGTTTTTTACTTTGCTTCGCCTGATATTGCTAGAATGTGTCTTGGTAGAGCTTCTTTTGATCCTCTGGAATGAACCTCTCATCTAGATTCCTCCATTCATGCAACAGTTTCTTCAAAATCTATTCTTTGGCGCTCAAATCCTCCTTTGTTGTATCAATATCCATGATATTGAGTTCCGCGGGATTCTCCTGTTCTACCTTGTCCGAGGATTCCATCTGGGCCTTTTGTTTTGGCTTAGGATTTGTTTTGGTTAGTTCTCTCCCTCGTGCCGTTTCTTTTTTCTAATCTGCGGCTTTGGAAATTTCCCCCATATCCTGTAGAACCCCAAAAGATTATGATTCTTCGGATTTCGTTACTTTGTTACCGAGTGCATTTGGGCCTGTTTCACATTCTTCTTCTTATGTGAGACCTCTTGAAAACCTTCATTATCCTCTTGCGATGAAGTCTTCTCTTTGGCTTGGGACCCAACTTCGAGTTCCATTTGATTCAATGGGCAGGCTTTATACAAGTGGCCATACTCATGGCAACGATGACAATGAAAAGGGATGTGCTCGTAATCCAGAGGTTGCTTCTAGATCTCATCTTGGTATTCCAAATTCAAGGAGGGGTTCAGTGATGTTCATGTAAACACATATGCAAGCATACGAAGTGTATGTCCCCCGACGGGTCGATTCAGCTACTTTCACGAATATTCCAATGGAGTTTCCTATCCCTTCTAGAATTTCTGGATCCCATAAATCTACCAGTAGAGTGAAGAGGCAAACCTAGACAAGGGTGGCCATAAACTGTTCTGGATCCAAATTATAGCATTCCTCCCAATATCTTATAAAAAGCCCTGAATTTTAGTAAAAGTATGGTCCATTTTAAAAAACCCTCTCCTTGTCCTCCAGGGTGGTGAATATTACTGTAAAAAACCCTCAAGCTCCAAGCTTCAGATCTATATGGCCTTTGGGTTGCCATTTTGGGTTGATCCACTTTATCAGGTCCTTTTGTGATGGCCAAACCCCAATAAATTTACAAATCAGGGCATGATCCTTCATGTACTTGTGGTATCTCTCCAGTTTGTTGGAGGGTATCACGAATCTGGGTTTCTTGGTTGCATGTGGGAGGCATTGCCCGCAGATTCGTGCTTGCCATTGGGCTCCCATTATAGGTCCCTCATTAGAGGTGATTACTTAGCCATGCAGTGAGCCGATTTTTCCACTGGTTTCACTTGCTGCTACACTGTGACAGGAGGGGATCTCTCCCCCCCCACAGCTGGGACACTCATATCCCCCTGTCAGATCCTTCTGGTACGAAAATGATTGTAGAAAATGCAAATCTAATATTTTCATATGCTTTAGTATTTTCTCGTAACCCTAGCAAAGTTCATTTTTTTTAACATACTTAACCACATAACAAATTTTAAGACATCAAAGCATATGAAAAATAATAAAGCATTATTAATAATTAAGTTGATTCCTCTTAAATGTATATTGGTCACTAATTAAAAGATAGATAATGGTAGCCAAAGTGGTAAAATTGCGAGTATATAATATACATAACTAGAAAATAACAACCATGAGCAACATAATACATGGTAATGGATGACAATTAGTGAAACAAATCTCCAAGCAATTAAAAATAAATAAAAAAATTGCAGATTGGAAATATAAAATAAAAATATGCAACATGAAAAATCTAAAATATAAAAGAGTACTTCTAGCTTGTTCATCCATGTACTATAAACCATTTTACAAGTTCAAAAAGAGGATAGGAATTGCTTCCCCTTCCTTCTCCTACTATTTTAAGAGACATAACCTACCCAAAAGAGTTGTAAGTTTGAAGGTAAGAGTTAAACTACCTAGAAATGAATATTGTGGGATCAAAAATACTCAAAATGAATTCAACAATTAACTAATAAATATACAAAACATTGTAGAACATCATAAATAAGGAATGTAGTGTTGTGAGAGCCCTAGGGAAAAGAGGAGAGAGATAAAAAATAAACCAAGAACTAAAAATTTATTTCTTATTTTTCCTTAAGATCTCGAGTGAACAACCACAAGCGTACATCGAACATTAATTGCCTCTACATGGATAACATAAACATACAAATTGATAATGTACAAACTAATAGACATAAGATGAATACTATGGTAGCGTTGAGGATTAGCTCAATGTGTTGGTGCCGCTATTGCCAAAACATCGCTAGTAATCTAATGCACTGCATAAGTCCTCGATTCAATTCACATGGGATCAACCACACTAAGCTCCCACTTTACATTGGATACCATCATCAAAATGAAGGGAAGTACCTATGTTATGAAACCAACTCAAAAAAATAGAAAAAATAGATCAACGCCTTAGAATTCAGCCTCTTCGAGGGGGCAACCTCCTTTACATTACATAAATGAACAATTCTTGGATGATACAACTGAAAAGACCTCCATTCTATATATAGGAGTCTAAGGGGTCATAATATAATTAGAGCCGACATAACAATAATAATGTAAGGGTACAATAATAACAATAGTGCGCTTCTATGGGGCACAATAGTAACAATATGGGCACTACATGGGTACATCAATATAATAAGGGGTTTGTACTAATAACAATAAGGGGTTACACTAGTAGTATAGGGGCCTAACATGCCCCTCTCCTTCAAAAAGTGTTGTCCTCAACGCTTGAGTAGTTCTTGATGCTTCTGTGTAAAATTCTTGTCCTCCCATGTGGAATCTTCAGCGGGTAATTTCTTCCACTTGATGAGATACTCTGAAATTGATTGATTTCATAGCTGTCGGGTTCTTGTTTATTTTTTTTCCGAGGAAAAAAGCACAACTTTTTATTAATACTGTAAAAAGTTTTTGTACATATTGTTCAAAAGCCATGAAGTGGCTCAATAAGAACACATTCTGCTCAACCCATAGGGAGCTATTATGCTGATATATGTAAAAACTGATGGAGTCTTCCTCCCGGGAGGATGTAAAAACAGTATAACAACATGACATAAGTAATCCTGGGGTCACCTTCTCAGAAGGATAAACAACCCCAAATAAACCAAAAACTGTAAATGTCTGTCATCCAGTGCTAATATAAACAAAAAGTTATAAATATAGTCTGATATCTATATGCTATAAGCCAGTACTGAAGTCTGAAAAGGAAAAAGTATATACAAAGACAAAAGCCGATATACAAAATCTGAGAAAAAAGCTGTCAAAAATGTAGATAATTACTGAGATCAAAGAGCCTGTGCATAAGGGGGCTGATCTGTTCTGAAAGACTGCCCCTGTCTGGTTTCTTCTATCGCCCAGCTGCCCGGAACCGGGTTCTTGTTTATGTGACTGCTCCAGGTTCCAATATGATTTTTCCTTCCTCTTCAATTTCTGGCAATATTGTTTGAATTGGGATCTTTTGCAACTTTTGAATAAGTGCCCATACTTCCTTACCCTTCTTCCATTCATCCCTTGCTTCGTTTATCCAATCTGGTTGGATAATAGAAATAGCACAAAACAACGCTTCCACATCCTTATCCTTTCTTGAGAGTGCACCTGCAACAAAATTTTGCTTCCATTTTCTATAGATGATGTCAAAGTCATAACCCAACATATTTGTGACACATTTTTTCTGTTCTTCTAAAGATAATAGTTGTTCTAAAAAGTATTTAAGACTATCATGATCCATTTTTACCTTGAAGTGTCTTCCCATTTGGTAAGGTCGCCATTTTTTAAGTGCATGTAGTATTGCCAACATTTACTTCTCATAAATAGCTTGCTTGAGATGTAGCAGTAAAAATACCCAATCACCTACATCAAAACATTTTTCACTATGATGTTGATCTACCTGTTGTTTCATTCGATTTTGCACCAAAATGGCGTTATCCTTTAAAAGTTGGAGAACTTGTTGTTGATTCTCGATGTGATATTTCACTGCTTGAACCTTTTTCTTCTTGATATGTCCTTCTATATTTAGAGTTTGAGGAGTGGTAATTTCTTCCAATCCTTTACAAGATATGGTCAGATTCATTTCTTGATGCTCGATGTGATCTTTCACTTCTTGAACATTTTTCTTCTTGATATGTCCTTCTATCTTGATAGTTTGAGGAGTGGTAATTCCGACCAATGAATTACAAGATATGGTTGGATTCATTTCTTCTTTATTGATGTGATCTTTCACTTCTTGCACCTTTTTCTTCTTGATATGTCCTTCTATCTTGAGAGTTTGAGGAGTGGTAATTCTTGCCAATGCTTTACAAGATATGGTCTTATTCATTTCTTCTTTCTCTGGGGTTGGTTCCTGGCATATATCCTCTTCTTTTGATGTTTCTTGATCCTTTTCTTCCTCCTCTTCATACTCTATGTAAAATAATATCTTCTCAGCACACTTATGACCTTTAGTGCATTTGCTATCAGAATTGTAACAAAGCCCTTTTTCTCTTTTTTCTTCCAATTGTTGTGGTGTAACCCTTGTAGGTTGTGGAAGGCTAGGAGAAAAAACACTTCCATCTTTATAGTTGTGAGGGGTAGACTTCCTTGTTGCCATAGTTTTACTTTCCGCTATGTCACAAATCCCTTTTACTCTTTCCAATTGTTGTGGTGTTGCTCTTTGTATCCTCATAATGTGCTATCATTTCCTCCGTGAGAATTGACCATGTAACAAGTTGTTTACGAGAACAAAGCCCTTTATACCATAAAAATTGATCCGGTTCTAAATATGAAGATGCAATACATACCTTTTGTAACATTGGTACACCATGTAGATCAAAATATTTCTCCATTTGAAGTATCCAATTTACCAGATCCTTGCCATCAAACTTCCTCATATCACCTTTTCTTGATTTTAGGTGCTCGATATTGAAATGACTATAACTTTGTAATTTCGGTTCTTGTAGTTCTGAAATTGTGACCTACAGTAGCCCTCTGTGTTCTCTTTCCAATGCCACCAGTCTAATCGAATTTAGATTCTCCAAGAAAGAGTTATGCACAATCTCCCAAGATAACCTGATTATATACCTTTTCAGAAGAGCGAACTTGTATGAAGTGCCACGTGTCACTGTTTCGACCTTTGGATATAAAAAATGTACACAAGAAACTACTGTCTGTCCTCTTTCTATAACTTCTTACGAAATTGCAATCTGATGCTCAAAACAAAAGTTATGATGATTTTCCCAATGTCACTTGTTTGGAATGTAATTTAGGAGTCTACAAAAAGACCAACTTCGTTAGATCATATCTTCGCAAATATAGTGCAAAAAGCTATGAAATTCGGACTCGAGGTTCAATGCGATTTCATCCCAAATGGGTTTTTTTTTTCGCTTCTGAAACATTCCAAAAAAAGAGTTATAGCGAAAATTCCACGATGACCTATTTGGAGCAGCAAAACCCTAGAATCCAAAGCTATGATACCAAAAGTTATGAAAGAAACTCACAAAAGATAGAAAAAATAGATTGACACCTTAGAATTCAGCCTCTTCGAGGGGGAAACCTCCTTTTTTTTTCCCAAGGAAAAAAACGGTAACCTTGTATTAAAAAAATTAATGAAAAGTTACACAAAGCAGATGCAATGAAGCATTCCGTAAGCTGCCACATGGGCCCGAGTGCTTTCGCACCCCACGCAACGTTAGTAGACTAACGTGCACAAAGAATAGGAAAAGAGAAAGAGAGGAGAGAGAAAGAAAAGGCAAAAAAAGCTGAGAGGCTCACGCTTCAAGCTTAGGGGGAAACCTCCTTTACATTACATAAATGAACAATTCTTGGATGATACAAATGAAAATACCTCCTTTCTCTATATAGGAGTTTAAGGGGTCATAATATAATCAGAGCCGACATAACAATAATAATGTAAGGGCACAATAATAACAATAGTGTGCTTCTATGGGGCACAATAGTAACAATATGGGCACTACATGGGCACATCAATATAATAAGGGGGTTGTACTAATAACAATAAGGGGTTACACTAGTAGTATAGGGGCCTAACAACCTAAGAGTTTTATGGAGATTTATTTCCAAGGAAAATAAGATAGACACCATGATCACTTAGCCTAAATAAATTATGTATCTAGATAGATCTCGTAAACAAGGTTGGCATTGAATGAGATTACCCATGTATTGGATTACCATGAGATTACAATTTCCCCAAAAGGCGCAAGGGCATAAGAAGGGATTGTATAAATAGAAAATGTTGGAGATATGAGATCTAATAAGAGAAACTATGTCGCTTTCAAGAAATGGCATTAAATAAAGAGCAGGCCAAGTTTGTATTTGCAAAGAAATCCCAATTCAATGGCAAATAACAACATTGGGTTGCATGATACCAAGCTTATCATACAAGTATAGAGCCATCATAACTAATAATGTTTTAAGTGGATTTGCATCTTTATTATTTTTTATCCCTCTTAATTCTTAATATATTTGGAGGTAAGATGGATTGATGTTGATTATATATCAAAGAACCTCAAACCTAAAAGGTTAGATCAACATAGTGTGGCAAATGTTATTTAGCATTTGGCTAGTTTGAATCAATAAATGCGAGGTTCAAATTCCCCATCGTTGTGGTGGGGGAATCATCTCTAAATTACACAACTCTCTACAAATGAAATAAACACAAAATCCATTCTAATCTTAATCTATTTTAAATTAAAAATATTTCAAACATTAAATATTTTATAAAAATGTCATTAAAATGAATCTTATAGGGGGGAAATTGTTAAAAGACTATATTCATGTTTAGCACAGCAATAATGAAGAGACAAATTCCCAAGCTTCAATAAAAGACACATCAACTTCAATATATTGAAAATGATAACTTCATTTTACCATTTGTTGTAGCTGGTACAACAAACCTCCTCAATTCCTCTTGATGCTTGTGCTTGGAGGAAATTGAGGGGCCCACCTAACCAAATAGTTCACGAGTCAGCTTACAAATCCTGACTGACCTTGTCTAGCTATTATTGTCCCTCATAGAGCCTTGAGACACTAAAGGAAGACTCATAAGCCTAGTCTAGCTATCCAATCACCTTAGCAACTCGTCAATCTAGTCCAGTGGCACTCAATGAAAGAGCCCTTACTTAGGCAATCTAGCAAGAAGCCACCCTTTCACTCGCACTCATTCTAGCAAATGGTGAGGGTCCCTTTCAACAACAACTGTAAATATTCTTTGCAAAGCTGATGTTTTCACTTAGTGCATCACTCCACTAAGCCTTAGTGGAGCACTATAGTGCGCCTATGAGCCTCAACCTAGTGGCACTACCTCAAATTTTGACTTTTAACTCACTCTGCACCCTTCTTACCTCCATATAGTGCCCTCCTAAGACTAAAACCAATGTTATAGTGCCCCTCTAAGCCTTGAGGTAGCAACACAGACTCTAAGAAACAATTTGATTTGGGTTTTTCCCTTGAAATATTAACGTTTTGAGCTAACGTAACAACCTCTTTAGCACTATTCTAGCACTATAGTGCCCCATTTGGGCCTCAAGGCAGTGAACTTTAAGGTCATTTTTTCTTCCTCCCTAGACCTCCTTAGTGCCCCACTATACCCCAAGGCAGTGGTACAACACCACCCTAGGCCTCAAGCTAGTGCTACAATGCCTCAATGAGCATCATATTAGTGTTATAGTGATGTCTTAAGCCTCAATCTAGCACCATGATAACTTTGTCAAGCTTTTCTCTCACTCATGGTGCTTTTTCATAAGCTTTTTGTTAGAAAATTATATATTACAGAACAATGGAACACATAAAATATTGCAGAAATATAAACACAGAAAATGCATAAAACAAGAGAGACACATATATATGTGGTTCACCCAGTTTGGGCTACATCCACGGAGAAACAACCAGTCCTTTCTATATTATCCAACAAACTGAAGAGATACAACCTACAATAGATCCGCTGTAACTCCCTCTTTGCTCTCAATCTCCTCTCTCTTCCTCACTCAGAATACAGATCTACATAGACACAATATAATTCCCTCATATATAGTGAGGGGTTGCCTTCTAGGGTAAAAAACTCTAAATTAAACATAACTTCTACCGTCAGATCTCCGCCTAATGAACGACCCCGATTGACTATGAAATTACAACATTTTACAAGGCAATTTTACATCTATTCTTAGCTTCGGGGGCGCTGCCCCATTTCGAACTGGGGTCCAATGCTGCGATACCTTTGAATATAGAAGATAATTAGGCTCCACACCCAACACTTTTCTTGTGTAACACTAACTTAACCGAAGGTAAAATCCAAGTTAAAAAGGAAATTTTGAGAAAAATTAATGAACTAAAGATCAATGAAAACTATTTAGAAGGGTCTCATAGTGGTCCCTTTTCCTTGCATTGATTAGTTCTTGTACTTTAGAGGGTAAAACACTTTGTTTACAAATTGATACACCTTAGCAATCCTTGTCAACACTGGATTTAGCTAACTTAACCCAAGTAAGTGATTGTTCACACTCATTCAACCAAATTTTTTTCTTCTATGGTTACTTTTTATGTAGTCGCTTTCTTGACAAATATCACATTTACTTGGATTTTTTTTTTTACTTTGTGTCTTAGACGATTTAGTATTTTTGAGTGATTTTTTATTGATTTTGGGTTTTTCCAAGCCTTTTCCCTTCGACCTTCTTCCTTTAATGGCTGAGCATACACTTGTACAACTTCATACAACATATGGCAAGAGGTTAAAGCCTTCATTTCAACTCCAACGATAGTTTAAGAACAAATTAAAGGCCATTCGACCCTAAGGCAAACTACCTCACTTTATTTCCTAGCTCAACTTAACCTTGGAGGTGTGTCGAAGTCGACCACGAGTTTCTTTTTGGCTTCTACAACAATTTTCCATGGTACCAAAGCTTAGAAATTATGGTATCTTGGCCCAACATATCTCAACTATTGTTTCCCTTTGCCACCCAGGGTTTCTCTTGATAAAACACATAGGGTTTCATGCCCATGGGCATCCAAATATTCTTAGCTCAACTTTTTTGTATTAAATTTTAACCAATTTTCTATTTTCAAGGTTGGTTACATGAGAAAGTGTTTTTTTTCTTCCCATAAACTTTGGTTTTTCTCCCAATAGCATAGAGGAATTTCTCATAAACTTTGGTTTTTCTCCCAATAGCATAAAATAATTTCTCCATGGATAGATGCACAACCATCATAGTCAAGATTGTGAATATTTTTAACTGTGATAATTAAGTGTCTCCATAAGTTAAATTTGACAGCCTTGTGTTTTCTTCACTACTAAAACTTGCTACTTTCGCGCATACATAGTCAATCTTGAAATCCAGACCTCTTCGTTCTTTGCATCCAACATTGTAAGCTAATATACATAATGGGTGTTTATTTTTTGATTGGATTAGAAGGGGGGACCATGTTGGGTCCCTATAATACTAGTGATTACCCCATTACTATTGTAGTTATACCCCTTATTAATATTGTTGTGCCCCTATTGCCCCCATATTGTTATTACTGTGCCCCATAAAATCCCTCTATCATTATTTTTGTGGCTTTATATTATTATTGTTAGGTCGGCTGGATTATATTGTGACTCCTTAGACTCCTATATATAGAAAGGAGGTTTTGTCATTTGAATCATCCAAGAATTGTTCATTTATGTAATGTAAAGGAGGTTTCCCCCTCGAAGAGGCTGAATTCTAAGGCGTTGATCTATCTTTTCTATCTTTTCTTGAGCTGGTTTCATAACATTTGGTATTAGAGCTTTGGATTCTAGGGTTTCGCTGCTCCAAATAGGTCATCGTGGAATTTTCAGAAGTCGCAAAAAAAACCCATTTGAGAAGAAATCGCGCTGAACCTTGGGTCCGAATTTCAGAGCTTTTCGCGCGATATTTGCGGAGATATGATCTGAGGAAGTTGGTCTTTTTGCAGACTCCTGAATTACATTCAAAACAGGTGACCTGGGGAAAATCGTCATAACTTTCTCTCTGGGGATCGGATTGAAATTTCGTAAGAAGGTACAGAAAGAGGACGGACTGTAGTTTCTTGTGTGCATGTTTTAGATCCAAAGGTCAAAACAGTGACTCGTGGCACGTTGTACAATTTCGCTCTACTGAACTAGTCTATAAGCAAGTCACTGTGGGAGATTTCACATAACTCTTCCTTGGAGAATCCAATTTGGGTCAGACTTGTGGCATTGGAAAGAGGACACAGAGGGCTACTACAGCTCACAAATTCAGAACTAGATGATTGGAAAGTACAGAGATACATCAGAGGCAATATCGAGCTCCTACAAAGTGAAAAAAGGTGTGTAGATTTTCTTAAATTTTTGCTTAAGCTTGGTTTGAAAATTTATTTTGAAGGAATTCAAAGGGCATAGTAGAGCATTATTATCGGTAACTGATGCCCCGAGGAAAGAAAATGCAAACACCTAGTAAGGAACCTGAAAGCTCTAGCATGACTCATGAAGAAGAGGAAGAAATGCAACATGATATATCAAAATTACAAGACCAAGTGCAACAACTGTCCCTTGCACAAAAATGAACAGAATCTAAAATGGATGGTCTAAAGAAAGATGTAGAAGCTAAGATAGATGGTTTAAAGAAAGGTGTAGAAGCTAAGATGGACTGTTTAAAGAAAGGCGTAGAAGCTAAGATGATTGAGGTGGAAGCTAAGATGGATGATTTGAAGATAGATTTGAAGACAGACATGGACGAATTGAAGATAAATATGAATAAGTTGCTACAAAAAATGGTCCCTAAGGGTGAAAGGGTACTAAAGGAAACTCATGATGAGAACAAAAGAAATGTTAATCATGATTCCATAGACGCTAATGTTGGATCGAAGACTCACCATATTCCAAAAATCGATATGAGGAAGTTTGATGGCAAGGATCCCGCCACATGGATATTACAGATGGAGCAATTCTTCGATCTCAATAATGTGCAAAACACACAAAAGGTACGTATGGAAACTTTATATTTGGAACCAAATCAGTTTGTATGGTATCAATGGCTTTGCTCTCGTAAACAATTTATCACTTGGGCAATTTTTACGGAAGAATTGATAGCACATTATGAGGATACAAAAAGCAACACTTTTTTTAGCCAATTGATAAGTCTCAAACAAAAGGGTTCAATAATGGAGCACATTGAGGAGTTCCAAAAATTGAACATAAGGGTAAAAGATATTCCAGAGGAGCATAGGATTGATGTGTTCATAGGGTCTTTAAAGGATAATATCCAACATGATGTTCGCCTTTGGGAACCTGATTCATTAGAGAAGGCATTCAGGTTAGCAAGAAAAATGGAAAGCAAAATTATGGCAACCAGGAAGCATACCACTCACAACTATAAAGACGGAAGTGTTGTTGCCCCTAGTCTTCCACAACCTATAAGGTTGACACCACAACAATTGGAAGAAAAAAGAGCAAAAGGGCTTTGTTACAGTTGTGATAGCAAATACACTAAAGGTCATAAGTGTGCTGAGAAGAAATTATTCTACATAGATTGTGAAGAGGAAGAAGAAAAGGAGCAAGAAAGGTCAAAAGAAGAGGATATACTCCAGGAACAAAGCCTAGATGAAGAAAAAATAAATCCGACCATATCTTGTAATGCATTGGCGGGAATTACCACTCCTCAAACCATCAAGATAGAAGGACAAATCAAGAAGAAAAAGGTAATAGTGTTGATTGATTCAGGAAGCACCCACAATTTTATTCATTGTAAGGTAGCAAAAGAATTGAATTGCTTCCTATATCCAGCACCAGAGTGTCAAGTGATGATTGCAAATGGAGGAACAATAAATTGCTCTGGAAAGTGCCATAATATCAAGCTATCCATGGGAGAATATGTATTGACTAGCCCAATGCTTTCCATTCCAATGGGAGGTGCTGATGTTGTACTAGGAGTCCAATGGCTACAATCCTTGGGTACAATAGCTTTTAATTTTCAAGAACTTTTCATCAAATTTTCTACGGAAGGAAAGGAAGTTGAATTAAGGGGTATTGCAGGGAAACCAGGAAAGATAATCAGCTCTAATGGTATGACAAAGCTTCTAAAAAAGGAGCAAAGAGGTGTAATTGCACAATTATGTTCGCTAGATGTTTCCACATCGGAATCATCTATTTCTCCAGATCTCCAAAAAGTCCTGGACAATCATTCCAAGGTATTTGAGACTCCCAAAGGTCTCCCACCTATGCGTGATCATGATCATGCTATTCATCTGATTCCAGGAAGTGTTCCTCCAAACATCAGGCCGTACAGATATCCCTATGTCCAAAAGAGTGAAATTGAACGTATGGTTGCAGAAATGCTAGAGGCTGGTATAATTCAACCGAGTCAAAGTTCTTTCTCTGCTCCAGTAGTATTGGTGCACAAGAAGGATGGATCATGGCGCATGTGTCCAGATTATAGGGAGCTCAACAAGCTCACTATTAAAGATAAGTTCCCCATTCCTGTCATTGATGAATTACTGGATGAATTGCATGGATCAATTTACTTCACCAAGTTGGATCTTCGTTCAGGATATCATCAAATCAGAATGAAGACTGAAGACATTCCGAAAACAACATTTAGAACTCATGAGGGTCATTATGAATTTTGGTCATGCCTTTTGGCCTTACCAATGCACCTTCAACATTTCAAGGTTTGATGAATTCAATTTTCAAACCATTCCTTAGAAAATTTGTGTTAGTATTTTTTGATGATATACTAATCTACAACAAGTCTTGGAAGGATCATGTTGAACATGTTGACAAGGTGCTACAACTATTGGAGGAGAAACAATTATATGCAAAAAGATCCAAATGTTTCTTTGGAGTCCAGGAGGTGGAATATTTGGGTCATATTGTATCTCATGAAGGAGTTAAGGTAGACCCTAGCAAAATTAAAGCCATTAAGGAATGGAAAATCCCCACATCCATAAAGCATCTGCGAGGATTTCTCGGGTTGACAGGGTATTATCGCAAGTTTGTTAAGAATTATGGGAGAATAGCAGCACCTCTAACAACATTATTGAAGAAAGATGCATTTTCATGGACTCCGGAAGCAACAAAGGCCTTTGAACATCTTAAAGAGGCAATGTGCCAAGCACCGGTCTTAGCTACACCGGACTTCACAAAAACCTTTATTGTGGAATGTGATGCTTCAGGAAATGGAATTGGTGTTGTTCTAATGCAAGATGAAAGACCCATTGCTTTTGAAAGTCGTCCAATCAAGGGAAAGTTTTTAAGCAAAGCTATTTATGAGAAGGAAATGTTGGCAATACTCCATGCACTTAAGAAATGGCGACCCTACCTAATGGGAAGACACTTCAAGGTAAAAACGGATCATGATAGCCTTAAATACTTTTTAGAACAAAGATTATCCTCTGAAGAGCAACAAAAGTGGGTCACAAAGATGTTGGGTTATGACTTTGAAATCATCTACAAAAAAGGGAAGCAAAATGTGGTGGCAGATGCACTCTCAAGAAAGGATGAGGATGTGGAAGCATTGTTGTGCGCCATTTCTATTATCCAACCAGATTGGATAAACGAAGCAAGGGAGGAATGGAAGAATGACGAAGAAGTGTGGGCACTTATTCGAAAGTTACAACAAGATTCCAGTACGTTTGATACATTTAGCTGGCAAAATGATTCGTTATGGTACAAAGATCGCTTATACCTCTGTAAGAATTCCCAGCTAAAACAAAAGATTCTTATGGAATTGCACACTTCTCCCTTAGGAGGGCACTCAGGATTTTTAAAAACTTACCACAGGGTTAAGAAGGAATTTTTTTGGGATGGCCTTAAATCAGATATTCAAAAGTTTGTGGCGGAATGTTTGTTTGCCAACAAAATAAAGTTGAAACAATTAAGACACCGGGTCTATTACAACCTTTATCCATTCCAAGCCAACGTTGGGAGGAGGTTTCAATGGATTTTATCACAGGTTTACCCAAGTCTGAGGGAAAGAGTGTCATCATGGTGGTAGTTGACAGACTTACCAAGTATGCACACTTTTGTGCATTATCACATCCATTTAAAGCCAGTACAGTTTCTACTGCATTTATGGAAACAATTCAAAAGCTACATGGAAACCCAAAGATTATTGTAAGTGACAGAGATCCCATTTTCACTGGAAATTTTTGGACAGAATTATTTTCTTGTCTTGGTACTCAGTTAGCTCATAGCTCATCTTATCATCCTCAATCTGATGGGCAAACTGAGATAGTAAACAAATGTTTGGAAGGATATCTTCGTTGCTTTGTATCTGATAAACAGACACAATGGGTCAAATGGTTGCCTCTGGCTGAATGGTGGTATAACACTTCCTTCCATACAGCAACAAAAATGACCCCATTTATGGCACTTTATGGGTATCAACCACCATCCATCACATCATATTTAAGAGAAAATTCTAAGGTTCAGGCAATGGAACATCAACAACAATTCCTCCAACTCTTAAAGGATAACCTCGTGTTGGCACAAAATAGAATGAAACAACAGGCAGATCAACATCGCAGTGAAAGAAGTTTTGATGTAGGTGATTGGGTATTCCTACGGCTACAACCATATAAGAAAATGTCCCTCAAGCAAGCTAAGAAGGATAATAAATTATCACCAAAGTATTATGGTTCGTACAAGGTGTTGCAAAAGATTGGTACTATGGCATACAAATTGGAGCTTCATGCAGCTTCTCGATTGCACCCAGTTTTCCATGTTTCATGTTTAAAGAAGGTTATAGGCGACAAGCTCCCAGTTCAAACAATATTGCCAGAACTTGACGAGGAAGGAAAAATTATATTGGAACCGGAAGCAGTCACAGAAACAAGAACTCGACAGCTACAAAATCGATCAATTTCAGAGTATCTTATCAAGTGGAAGAACTTATCCGCTGAATATTCCACATGGGAGGATGAGAATTTTATGCAGAAGTATCCAGAACTACTCAAGCGTTGAGGACAACACTTTTTTGAAGGAGAGGGGCATGTTGGGTCCCTATAATACTAGTGATTACCCCATTACTATTGTAGTTATACCCCTTATTAATATCGTTGTGCCCCTATTGCCCCCATATTGTTATTACTGTGCCCCATAAAATCCCTCTATTGTTATTTTTGTGGCTTTATATTGTTATTGTTAGGTCGGCTGGATTATATTGTGACTCCTTAGACTCTTATATATAGAAAGGAGGTTTTTTCATTTGAATCATCCAAGAATTGTTCATTTATGTAATGTAAAGGAGGTTGCCCCCTCGAAGAGGCTGAATTCTAAGGCGTTGATCTATCTTTTCTATCTTTTCTTGAGCTGGTTTCATAACAGACCATGTATGTGTCCAAGAAATGGGCTTGGAAATTCCAAGTGGCTGAGACAACAAATAAAGAAGAACCCGATAACTCTTATGGTCTTGAGTTTTGGGACACTTCATGCTTCATCGATAAATATACCACATATACATGTTCAAAGATATATTGGTTGTTTCATAGAGAGAATCCACTTGCAGATGACTTAGGCTCAGAGATCCACAAGGCTGCTAAAAGATCTTGACTACCTAAAGTAGTTGTTCATCTGCCTACTCTCTCATGTGCAGAAGTTGTTGAATGGCTGGTGAAATATGTCGAACTTGAAAAATTCATGATCAAGGGTAGCCATGGGAAGCCCATTACTTCATTCATTGCCTCTGATATCCTAGTGTGCTTGAATGAATATTAGTTGACATATTCCAAATTTTTGCCCAAAGAACTACCTAAGACATGGTGGACTAGCAGAGGGACTTTCAAGACAGAGGTAAATAAGTAATATCCCATGAATATGTTGAAATCCCCATTCTAGCTAGTAGCTACCGTGTCGTGTTAGTTATATGGTTGGCCTAATGTTGAGACCTTCCCTAGAGGATGGGTTATGCTGATGTACATTGTAGGAGTCGAGTGAAGTATATTTAACTGGGAAAAAATCATGTCATGTTCTCTAAGGTGCATCATGGAATAGGATTAAAATCCCAAAGAAAGCCAACAACCTCAAATTTTCATGGCTTCTTATCTGAGCTAAGATAGCATGCTCAATAATGAACTGAAGAAGGAAAATTCATGAGGAATTGGTTCATATCTACTGAAAAATACTTTGGGAGGATCAATACATATATACATGCACACAAAATTTCCAAGATTATCTAGTGTCATTGTATCAACCTCTATTCAATGAAGCTACTTTATGTATGGCTAAAAGGGTCAAGTAGGTAGTGCTCTTTGTTGGTCGACTAGTTTGTGGACTAGGATGGAACTTATATCAAAATATTTGGAGTAACCAAACCCCCCCCCCCCCCCCCCCCCCATCTACTGCACATATTTGTAACTGACATAGTGGTTCTTCAAGAAATAGTGTATTAGGTTTACACAAGGGTAGGTTTAACGCTCTCACGAAACAAGAAGCATCCCTAGAAACACATACCTTTACACCTAGAAGCATATTCATTAAATCAAAACAATGTAGCCAATGAAGACTCTGAGTCACTAAAATTTTTTCATTTTGGGGACTTGATGCTTCGTAGGTATGATCTAAGATCTGTAGTGATAAATCATTATAAGTCATGCAAGTACAGGTGGAAGTATCAACCAGAGACTTGGGCATAAGAGGAGAAGCATAAGAATGCTTTAAATTTCTCAAAAGTTATTTCAAGAATATGTTACAACCTTTTCCCAAGCAAAAGCATATGTGGCTATGAAAAAAATAAAAGAATTGGTCCAGGAACAAGCAACTCGAAAGGAAAACAAAGAAAAGTTGAAGCAAGAATAAGAGGTAACCTATATAGCCCATGAAGCTGTTAGAATAACTCAAGATCTTGAACTCAAAGAATAGGAGGAGGGAAAGATGAGGAAAGAGAAGGAACAAAGGAGAAGAGATGAGGAAGTAAGAAGATTTGAAGAAGAAAGGAAAATACAAGAAGAAGAATAAGAAGGACTGTAGGATGAAACGAAGGTTTAAGCCAGGGAAGAAGCCCGCCAATTTCAGCAAGATGAACCAGAACCAAAAGGTCAATGGGATTCAAATTTTATGAAGATTGAATCAGTGCCATCTATAGTTCTGGAGATCAAAAGAGGCCACCTACCAATGACAAAGATGGGAATCACGCCAACCAAGAGGAAGAAGGTGGTTAATTTGATGAAGTCTAGGTTCAATTGCAACCTGAACAAGATCATGGAGCATCCAAAGAAGACATATGTTACACATCATTTACCATCAATACAAATTACTATTGAGAGGCCCATAGTGCCTAACACTAGAAGGGACTCGATTTACATGGCTTCAGTAGGAACGAATTTTTTTTAAGCCACTAAGAGAAATCTACAAGATCTCTTGGAGTAAGTAAAGAAGAAAGATGCACATATAGATAAGCTAGAGAAACATGTTAAATTGCTAAAAGTAGAGACCAAGACCATGAATTAGATGATCATCAAGGTGGAAAACTATAAGGCTTTTCTTCATAAGCACACAAGTCCTACAAGTGTACCCATGCCTACAGATTATGCAAGATATTTCAACTCGACTATTATTGTTTTGGGGGCTAGTTAGGGAGCGATGCACTTAGTTGAAAGGAGTATTGAATATCATAAAGTAGCTAGAATAGTGGCCTAAAGAATACCCACATACATTGATAGAAATCCCCATAATAAGTGCATAGGATCTCACATTGTTAACCAAGCTTTGAAGATATGGGAGAAGCTAGAGAAAGTCTTAACCTGGTTAATGGCATAATGCCAAAAACATTACTCTTTAACTAAGAGAATCATCAAAATGAACAAAATTCCATCAATTGGGGCCCAAGGAGAGGTTAGGGCGAGTAAAGAAGTAATAAGAGAATTGGATAAGTTGCTAAATGTAAGTGAATTTTCTTTTAGTGTTTTCACTAGTAAAATCGATAAATATAAGTTGAAGCAACATATAGTGGGTCATGCCAAGCAAAATATAGTTTTGAACTCATTCTTGGTCTCCATGAAGAAGGATGTGCCAATCCTCTCTAAAAACACCTCAAAGTACCACACAATCATAGAGAGCTTGTTATCTAACATAATTAAGATGATTACATTATACTATAAAATCCAGGTGGCTTATCCTTAGGACATCATGAAGCTCCCAATTGAAAATCCAATCAAACTATAACAATTTTAAGTCTTATTTCCAAGAATTTTAAAGTATTTTTCTTTATTATATTTGAAAATCATGAGAAACTAAAGAGTTGTAACTAACCCTAAAGAAGTCCAACAGTCACAAAGGGGTAGTTAGTAACTCAATCTATATATGTTATAAAACTCTCAATATTAAGGGATTTTTGAATTTTGTTGATATCCTTGTAGACCAGAGCTAGGAAGCTCGTGCATTTGTATTCATTGTCATATAATATTGAGAAGCCTGGAAGGCCATTAATAAAGCCATAATTTGGCATGCATTATGTGTTTGTGATTTGGGATTGTTAAAGTGACTTGGTTCATTAAAATGTTCAAGTGTGAATGATTTTAACATAAACCAACAATACACTTAACTCAAGAATGAACAACTTCATTGACGCTGTAATTAAAATAAATGGAGAAGATTGAGAAGAGAGAAGATAATAAGAATGCAATCATGTGATAATAGAGTTTGTATAGTGTGGACTACGTCTCTGAGTCCTGTCTCCAAGGGAGTGGCATTTTTATTGTTTAGATGCTAAGTAAGCTATACTTTGTTACATCAACAAAATTCCTTCAATCTACTACATAAATCCTATAAAATGCAACTAAGTTAGTGGTGTTCATAAACCACTTTCTCCCTTGTTGTTGCCAAAAACTAGGATTAACAAATCCTGTTTACAAATTGGATTCAAATACAAAAAAAAACCTTCAAAAACCTACATAGAAATAGAATTATCTACCACAAGGAAAAGGTCTCCATACACTACCAAATTATCCTTCTCGGTTGCTACAAAACAATCTCTAAAAATCTTGTTTACAAAATAAGGCTTGCAGGCTTAAAACTCTACAAAAGTGCTCTTAACTCTATTTGAAAACCTAATACTGAACCCCCTAGCATAGTGGCAATATTTCCAACATCTAAAACATTGGTATGGGGGAGGCCTAAGGTCAAACCCATAGGTGTTACAGTCCCCAAGCCAACAGATATATATTTTGGGCTTTCGTAACAAAACTACAATTCAATGGTTTAACTAATAAAAGGATTATGGGTTAGCCATATGCCACAATAATATCCCTTGTGACCATGGATTTTATAATACAATAAGCTTGTCAACCTTATAATATCATGACCTATACCAAATATACCAATAATATGCTATATTGGAATTTGGCCCAGGGTGGGTGATGCGATTTTACTACATGTTGAATTTAATGAGCCCTTTTAAATGACCGATCCATACAAATTATACCACAGAAACCTGTCATTTAGTGAGGTGTCGATCCTATTTGGCGTTTGTTGTGATTTATTGCCTGATTATAACATTAGGTATGGTCATTTGTTGGTTGTGTCTTCATTGGCGGAGGTTGTAACCTTATGGGGAGGTTGCGGGTTCAAGCCTACAACCTTCCTCCCTTTGACAACCTAATTAAAAACCATATTCAATATAAATCTTTGCCACATTTATAACGAGCACCATGTGTCCCCCAATGATTGGGCTCTTATCACCTTGACTGGAGGTCACAAGGTCAAACCCCTTTGACTCCAATTGTATCAAGCTTTTGGCCATTGACCTTCAAGGTGCCACATGGCACCCTTTGGATGGGCCATGTGACAACCTTCTACTAGTATAGTTGTAACCTAATCAATGCCCAACCTCCTGCCATGTGTTTCCAACATGGTTGCCTCATCATTTCCAACTCATTGCCACATGCCAACTTTCCACCCTACCATGTAATCACTTGCAAAGACTCTGCCACATCAACACATGCCACATTATCATATGGACTGCCATGTTGTCTTCCTATAGTGCCACATGGTGCTTCCTGGTGCTACCACGTGGGAGCCCTGTAGACTCCCTTTTGTTGTTTGGCATAAACTTCAGAATGTAATATATTTTGCATACGAGCTCCATTTGACTCGATTCAAGTTACGTTGGAATTGTCCCGTTGAGCTCTTTAACATGACATCATTTCCAACAAGTTTCAATCACTTAGACTTTTAGGCCTTCTTTGGTCCTCTTGGATCAATTTGTCTCATACTACTATTTAACAAGTTCATTTATGTATGTACTTTGTTTATTGGATAGAAATGGCTAGGGAAGAATATTTCCCATGCTAGAATAATCAAGCCATTAATTTTGTAATAGATACGATGGAATGAAATTTCTATGTGCATTAAAATTGTAACTCATTGTGCATTTCCATGAGCCAATTTGTGTGTGATCAATTATATGCACATAGATTCATATGTATAGTTCTTGGAATGGTTTTGTCTTGATAATAGATAGCTACAAGAAATTCGTGTAGAGTGTTTTTTATACTTTCTGCAAGTGAATTAGTTGTGATTAACATGAATCAACTCTTTGCGTTCAGGAGAGTGTCATGGGTCCTAGGAAGAGTCAATGTTAAATGATTAATGTCATTTCAGTCAATATTGTAGTCTTTGTGCTATATTTGTGAAGTTTTGGTTGCAGGAATTGATTTTGTGAGTGTATTGGCACATAACAGCCTTTCTCCATATTGAGCAATGATTTGAATACAAGAGGTGAGATGAAATCCTATTGATTGAAGAATGTATGGAGATTTGAGGAGGTTGTGCTAGAATTAGAGCATGGTCATCTTGAGAAGAATCAATGGTGGATAATGGAGTAAAGTTGAGGTTGAATCATTTGTGAATGGACAAATGTGAAGAGGACGTGAGGTCAAAACCCAGTAGTGTGGACGAATCCCAGACTGGAAATCGCTACCTCTACTGAAGTAAATAGGATCATTGTTTAATGATCATGTAGTCATGAGAAATATAAGGCATAAAAAAAGGAATCCCATCCTCAGTTAGATTGTAATGTGTAGATTGTATTTGATAGCAGGGTAAATCAATCATGTGGTTGATAAGATAATTAATTTTGTTCACGAGCCATTTGGAGGGTTCCACAAACATTTTGTGAAGATCTAAAGTGTGTAGAAATTGAGTTATGGTTGGACAACATGAAGGGAAATCGTTCAAGAGAGGGAACATTTTCTTGGCAAATGGAATCATGGATGATTTCTAGAGCATCTCTCTACCTATAGCAGACCATGGGAATGTACTAGCTCGATGGTTATCCATTTAGGATCAAAGTGAATGTAGGAAAACCCCAATATTGGTAACAAATCATTAAAAAAATGAAAGATAATTGCATATCCATCTTATAGGTTGGAATGAGATTGTTTTGTGTATATTAAGGAAACAAATGGAGAAACCTATGATGAAGGAATGAGGTTTGGAGATCTCGCACCACTACAGGAAGATCTGGTAGCCTTGAAGTTCTAAGACTTCTTGCATCTAGGTTGTGAATTTTGAGGTTTATGGCCAAGTGGAATAAATAGTCTATGTAAATTCTTCATAGTTGAATAGACTTCGCGACCAGGTGAGTGATAAGAGGAAGACTTATTCAAGTTGGGGTTGAAGTCTTTTTCAAATGGAATAAGGTCGGACCCAACTAGATGTGGATGAGCCCGAATAAGTTTGGAACCCTAACCCCCGATTAGCTGAAATCACTCATGGGCCCTGAAATGAAGTTTGGATCCATCATGAGCGCGTAATAACTCCAACCTAGATTTCCCTAGATACTATGAGTAGATAACAATGAAGAACATGGGAGCATGGCTTTAGACTTTGACAAAGAGATTGATTTTTTTTTGGCATCGCCAACTTCATTGCGTCAAAGTGGTATAAGAGCTTCAAAAGATTTTTGGGCACTAATATATAAAGGGAGATTGTAGCCAACAAACAAGAATTGCTAAAGACAGTATAAGAAAATCCAGTGGAGACTTTGGAGCATAATCAAAGAGGTAATGATTACTTTGTTTATAATTGACACTCTAATTATTTTGAAAAAGCAGGATTTGGAAGAACTTGCAACCAACAAGAGAGGAGGTTTAAAAAGATTGTTCATAGCAAGGATAATAGAGAATTGAGATATATGATATCAAAGTAGAAGATACTCTAAAAGAGAAAAAGATATCAGAGTAGTAGAGGAAGCATTGGTAGATGGTTGCAAAGAGTTAGAGGAATGAAATAATAGGAATTGGAGCAAATAGACGAGCAAAAAAGGACTACTTGCAAAAGTATCTAGAATAGAACAGAGGAGAAGAATACTAGCCAAAGGTAGAGTGGGAGAATTGAGATTGTGATATCTCAAGGGTGAAGAGAATCAATAAGTCACTGGTATTATGTTATCTAAGCGATTCGTGATTGCAGGTAGCAACATATATGATCCAGGTGGATGTTGGTGGCCACCAACCTATTCCACTTGGACCCCCACTATCGTCTCTTTCAGTTTTTCAGTTTCCTTAATTGTAGCACAATTTACTATTTTTGGCAATTTTTGAGGTCTTGAACTTCCGGAGTCGTTCTGAGGCCCTAAACGACGTATTTTGGTAAAACCGAGGATAACATGGCACTGTGACCTATGTTTTTCACTCAAAAGTTGTAGTCCTCAAATAGATATTTCTAACGAGGTATTGTGCGAGTCAAACGGAGATCGTATGCCAAAGTTACGACCCCGGGAAGTTGATGTACCAACTTACCCAAATGGGGCCCATAGTTTTGGTGCTTCATCTCCTAGGGTTAGATTTTTGGATGTTTAGGGTTTTCCATTATTTCTCAATAATAAATAGGCCTTTGAGCCTCATTTTAACACAGTTTAGAGGCATGTAGCCACCACATCTCTTCTCATAGATAAGCTACCATTGCCTGAGCTAGTCTTATTTCCATTCTATTTGTAAGCATATTTCAGTATTCGATATTAATGAAATGAAGTGTTATTTCTACTACACATCTGTATTTATGGTTATATATATAATTTGTTGTGTTCCTGTTTAGGTTTGGATAAGTGGTATCATTACCAAGGCTATGGGAGACAAAAAGAGCAACACCAATAATGTTATAGATTGCCTCAGCCGGCCCCCAGTTGCAACACTGACTACTATTCTCAACTCTTGTGGCCACGAGACCTCTGGATGGCCGCAACTATACAAAAATTATCTAGAGTTCGCCTCCACATACCAGATGCTAGTCAATGGAAAGCAAGTTCCTGATTTCCACCTCCAGGACGCATTATTATGATACCTGGGTCACCTTTGTGTTCCTTCAAGTGAGCATGCCAAGTTGATTTGGGAGGCGCACTACAGTCAAGTCGTAGGACACTTTGGTGTGGAGAAAATTGTGGTTGTACTACCAAAGTAATTTTATTGGCCCAAACTCTGACTGGATGTTGGGAAATATATCAGATCTTGCACTGTCAACGCCATCGTCAAGCCAACCATCAAGAAGAAAGGCCTGTACACTCCTCTACCTATTGTTAGCCAGCTGTGGGAGTCCATCTCCAGGACTATATTTCTAAACTCCCTTCTACCAAGCATGATAATGACTGCGTATTTGTGGTCTGGACAGATTTTCTAAGATGGCTATATTGGCCGCCTGCAAGAAGAGTATCACAGTAGAGGAAATTGCTAACTCTTCTTTGAACGAGTATGGGTACATTTTGGGATACCGCAGACCATTATATCAGATCGGGATAGCAGGTTTCTGAGCACATTCTAGTGAAGCCTTTGAACACTATTGGACACCAAGCTCACCAAGTCGACTATCTTTCATCCCCAAACTGATGGTCAAACGGGGGTCGTCAATAAGATGATAGTGCACATACTCCGCATGTACAACTCCAAGCATCCATGAACCTAGGATGAGAGTCTTCCCTATGTGCATCACAGTTATAATAGAGCTCTCCATAGCTCGACTGGTCGCAATCCCTTTCAAGTGGGTCTAGGATTTCAACCATTGTGTCTGATTGATGTTGCCATGACTCATGCGACTACACAAATAGAATCCACATGTGTGTTGTTCAAAGCTGATAAAGCGACCAGATTTATTGAACACATCCAATACATCCACCAATAGGTTCACGACATCTTGGAGAAGTCAAATGCCAAGAACAAGCAGTGACATGATCAACATCGAGTGCCACACAAGTTTTAGGTGGGCGACAAAGTTTGGTTGCATTTTTAGAAAGAACACCTTACCGAAGCCCATCAGAATCTCAAATCACTCCGATATGGTCCTTACACCATTACCAAGGTTGTGGGAGACAATTCTTTTGAGCTTAGCATTCCCCCATTCATTGGCTTGCACCCAATGTTCAATGTGGACCGCCTTCGACCATACTTCCCACCATTATTGGACACATCAGACATTGCAGAAAAACTCACACCAACAGATTTAAACCCATACTGCATGGAATAGACCACAATTGATCGGATTATGGAGAAACAGGTCAAGAACAATTGCCAACAGAAGATCCAACTATATCGGGTTGTCAAAGTTGGCCAACTCCTGCACCAAGGCAAGTGGCTCACCAGGGACCAAGTTCAGCATAAGTTCCCCATCTCATGGGGCACTCAATGCAATGGGGACCATTGATTCCTAAGGGGGGAGGAATGATCCAGGTGGATGTTGGTGCCACCCGCCTATTCCACTTTGAACCCCACCACTATCTCTTTCAGTTTTTTAGTTTCCTTAATTGTAGAACAATTTACTATATTTCGCAGTTTTTCGGGTCCTGAACTTCCAAAGCCGTTTTGAGGCCCTAAACGACGTTTTTTGGGAAAACAAGGCCCAATTTAGGAAAATGAGCTATGTTGGACACTCGAAAGTTGTATTCCTTGGATAGATATTTCTAACGAGGTATTGTGTGCGTCAAACAAAGATCGTATGCCAAAGTTCTGACCCCGGGAAGTTGATGTACCAATTTACCCAAACGGGGTCCATAGTTTTGGCGCTTCATATCCTAGGGTTAGTTTTCCATTGCTTCTCGATAATAAATAGGCCTTCGAGCCTAATTGTAACACAGTTGAGAGGCATGTAGCCACCACATCTCTTCTTAGAGATAAGATACCATCGCTTGAGCTAGTCTTATTTAGATTCTATTTGTAAGCATATTTCAGTATTTGATATTAATGAAATGAAGTGTCATTTCTGTTGCATCTTTGTACTTATGGTTATATTTGTAATTTGTTGTGTTCTTGTTTAAGTTCAGATCAAGATACAACCAAAGATGTTGTGAAAGTGGAAGATGAGCATGTGAAACTTTGCTCACGATGAGGACGTGACACATATATAGGAGAGAAACTATGGTAGAATGACCTTATAGGAGAGGAAGGATACATTTGAAGAATTACAACTGAGGTTGGAAAGAAAGAAGGGGTGGATAGAGGAAGTCATAAAGGAGAAGAGAACGAGAGGATTTCTCAAAAAGTGATAACTAGAGAGGAGCAAGGAGTGCTCAAGAGGTTCCAAAGGAGGGAAGCAAAGGAATACCAATACCCATGTCAAGGTGAGGTGTTCAGGTGCAAAGTAAGGTAGGAATTGTTACAGGGCTAGGTTGTAACTCACGATGGGCATGGAGAAGGTCATGTAGAAGGAGAAGGAAATGACCATTGTTGGTCATAAGATAGGTCTAAGTACAAGCCATAACAAAGGAGAGAAGGATTCAAAAGAGAATGACATGAGGAGGAGGATGACTCAAGAGGAGTATGGTAGGGAAATGGCTGAGTTAAAAACAAGACTCAGTGTAATAATCAAGTTGCTACAAGAGGTGTAAGATGACCACAGAGGTGGTTGGATGCTAAGCAAGAAGAAGGTGAAGTGGCCTCTACTGCAAACGAGGCTGAATCACAACTTAAGTGCTTCACTAGAGAGGAGAAAACTCAAGGATTTTGAGTATGGAAGTAAGAATGTTCACTTTTGTCAACCAAAACAGGGCTTAATCCTTAGTGAGGATGATGAACGAGAAGAGATAGGACTAGCTAAAGGTCTCGTGGGTTGTGGGATAAGTTCAAACCCGCAGATGGTGCTAGAAGCATCATTAAGAGCCTCACTCTTTTAAGACTAATCGGTTTTGTTCATGTGAATATCACAAAGGAAGATAACCATAACAAGTTGTCATGAAGGACAAGGAGACTGTAAAATTTGCCTTAGGAGGCAAGAGCAAAGAAGCAAATGAGAACTGTGAACAATAGATTGAAGGAGGAGCATATGAGCCAACATTAAGTTTTGTAAAGAATGGGAAACCCATTGAAGTTGTCATTAGAATTATGGGTAAAGAGAAGAGCCAGAAATATGCTATAGAGGAAAGGGACAGGGCATCATTGTCTCATAAAAGTCAAGAGCATGGACAAATTTCCCAAAGTGACAATGAAAATAAGAATGCAACTATAAAGAGAAGTGAAGACAGGAAACAAGATTTTGAACACATTTGTAAGGAAGAGAAAGGGAAGCACACAACTATTTTGCAGTCACAATATGAAAGGGAATTGAAATTCTTGGAGTATTGGGTGGACAGTCCCAAGATTGAAGAAGACAACCTGAAGAATGCAACCAAGGAATTGGTGGAGGATGATGTGCTCAAGGCATCAAAATATTTGTATGGTGAACTAATTGCTGAGAGCATAATTGTATAAGTGGGGGAAGGGAATCAAATGTTTTCATAAGAAGAAGAGGATAAGGGGCATGAGACAAGTCTGTCTCATGCAAATTTACTTCATTTCCAATCGAGGAGTACATGGAAGAAAACTAGAATGGAAAGTAGCCAACTGTTTGGAATTATGCATTTTGTTTGCCGCTATGGGAACCTATTTTTCATAGAGCAACCATGGAAATAGTTGAAAAACTTCTCCAATGAAGAATATAATTACGAAAAGAATGAACCCTTGTTGTCTTTGAAGACATTATGAGGGTGATCAATCAAGGCCAACAATTTGGAACAACAAAGAAGAAACCACATGTACCAACATGAAGGTAGTTTGGACACAAAGGTTGAGGAGATAAGGACGCTGATGCAAAAAGTGTCCACAAGGGTGTATAATCAGAGGAGAAGGAAAACCAACAACAAGGAGAAATTTCTTGTGAAACATTGCCTCAACAAAGCAAGTGGCATATATGATATTGCAGAATCAAGTTTTCGATCCTGGTAGTGTGAAGTTAGAAATGGAGCAACAACATAATAAGACAGAGGGCCAACCACAACATTTTATGTGGGACCCAAGAAGAGCAAGCATATTAGAGAAGTATGACCAAGAGGTCATTTAGTTTTCCACTTAGGGAGTTCGATGCAAGAGCATCAACCCTAGACAACTCATTTTTACTTAGACCCCAAGGGGGACATGAAATTCAAAGGGGAAATTTATTTCCCTTAATTGTAAAATTAAGTAGAGATATTTTATTGTGAATACAAGTGTCCTAATCCTAGAAAGAATCTGTACCTTAGGATATTTTGGTAAGCCGGTGTTTTTGGGCCTAGTGGGCCTTTGTAAAAAATGACAGGTGCCACTAGAGGTGTTAGGCAACTTCCTAGAATTGGGACAAATGTCCATATAGTTTTCATTTTGTTATATATATTTTAGACAATATTTTAGCGTTATATAAGTATAGCTAATTCAGTTTTGAGGAGAGTTTGAGAGGATGTTTGTTAGAAAGAAAGGGCCAAGGTAGAGTACCGCCCATGCTGGAATAATCAGGCCACTATATTTGTAATAGTTACGATGGAATGAACTTTCTGTGTGCATTAAAATTGTAACCCGTTGTGTATTTTCGTGAGTCAATTTGTATGTGATCAATTATAAGCATAGAGATTCATATGTATGGTCCTTGGAATGGTTTTGTTTTGATAATAGATAACTACAAGAAGTCCCCGTCGAATGTTTTGGATACTTTCTGCAAGTGAAATCGTTGTGATTAGCATGAATCAAGTATCCGCATTGAGGAGTGTGTCATGGATCCAAGGCGAAGTCAGAGTTAAATGATTAATGCCATTTCTGTCAATATTGTAGTCTCTATGCTATGCTTGTGAAATTTTGGTTGCAGGAATCTAGTTTATGAGTGTATTGTCACGGATCAGCCTTGCTTCGCATTGAGCAACGATTTGAATATAAGAGGTGAGATGAAATCCTGTTGATTGAAGAACGTATGGAGAATTGGGAAGGTTGCACTCGAATCAGAGCATGGTCATATTGAGAAGAATCAATGGTGCACGATGGAGTAAAGTCAAGGTTGAATCATTTGTGAATGGATAAATGTCAAGAGGACGTGAGGTTAAAACCTAACAGTGTTGACAAATCCTGGAATAAAATCACTACCTCTATTGGAGTAAAGAGGATCATTGTTTAATGATCCTACAGCTGGGAGAAATAGAAGGCATATAAATAAGGAATCTCGTATTTAGTTGGATTGCAACGTGTAAATTACCTTTGATAGCAGGGTAAATTGATCATGTGGCTGATAAGATAATTAATTGTGTTTGTGATCTGTTTGGAGGATTCCACAAACATTTTCTGAAGATCTAAAGTGTGTAGGGAAATAATTCACAGGGAACATTGTCTTGGAAAATGGAATCACGAATGCTTTCTAAAGCATATATGTACCTATAGGAGGCCATGGGAATGTACCAGGTCAGTGGTTACACATTTAGCATTAAAGTGAATGGAGGAAAACCTTAATATTCATAACAGAACATTAATAAAATGAAAGACAATTGCAAATCCAACTTACAGGTTGGAATGAGATCATTTTGTGCATATTAAGCAAACACCTAGAGAAACCCGCAATGAAGGAACGAGGTTTCGAGATCTGGCACCACTACAAGAAGATATGGTAGGCTTGAAGTTCTAGGACCTCCTGCATCCAGGGTGTGAATTGCGAGGTTTATGGCCAACTGGAATAACTGGTAGCATAAATAGTCTATGTAAATTCTCTGTAGTTGAATAGAATTAGTGATCAAATGAGTGAGAAGAGGAGGACTTTTTCAAGTTGGGGTTGAAGCCATATTCAAACATAATAAGGTCAGAACCGACTAGATGTGGATGAGCTTAAATAAGTTTGAAACCTTGACCTCTGACCAGTCGAAATCACTGGTGAGCCCTGAAACGAAGTATGGACCCATCGTGAGCACGTAAGAACTCCAACCCAAATCTCCCTGGAGATTGTGAGTAGCTAAGGACGAATAACATGGGAGAATGGTTTTAGACTCTGACAAAGAGTTTGATTTTTTTTTTGGAACGCCAAATTCACTGCGTGAGATAACTTTTTCTCTTGTCATGAAAACCAATATTTCAAAAACCTATCAACAATGGGTAAATTCCATGACATTGGTTATCAATTAGCTTTTGAAGCAACAATAATTGTCTGACAAGCTTTCCCAAGAAGCTGAGGATGAACCTAACACAACTAAAAAGGAAACAAATGAAGGGTCAATGATGTTCTTATGGCACTAGATAGTAGACATGGAAACTCAGACCATTGCGAAGTAAAGGAAACAAAGGAAGGGTCAACGATGTTCTTATGGCACTAGATAGTAGACATGGAAACTCCTACTATTGGGAATTGTTTTTAGATGGAAATCAAGTTTATAAGAGGTCACAAGTTTAAATTTAAAGGGAGATAGAGTATGTACACCTATGTAGACTTTTCTAGTCAAATTATTATACAAAAATGAGTCCCTTATCCTACAAACAAGGGAATCCCATACATCAATTTAGTGTCTAGTTTGTTTATAACCTTAAAATTAAATTATTATAATTATTATTATTGTAAATAAATATTTTAATTTTTTTTTGTCTATTAAAAAGATAAACATAAATTTTTCATATTATTAACTAAAAAATATTAATTAAGCATCAAACAATTCATCAAATATTATCTTTTAAAAATAAAATAACAATAAATTCATATAAAACTAAATATCTTATATATAATATATTAAAGGTCAAAAGTAAACAAGCTCAACCACAAACCCTGACTAGTTTTGAGAGAATTGAACCATGACCTCTCAATAACAAAGGTGCTTTAAGCTAACTACTTAGGTTTGGTCAAAAGTAATCAATACTAGTTATTTTAGTTTAATAAAATAAACACTATATATATATATATATATATATATATATATATATATAAGGTAATGCTTCATTTTTCTAACACAATATAAGAAATAAAAATGGTAAATAAAAGATAATTCTAAATCCTTTAAATTAAAAGATAATTAAACAATTTGTTGTATGAGACCTTTTTGTTTATGGGACAAGGAATTTACCTCCGCGTAACGATTTAACTGCGAAGGCATACATTCTCTAACCCTACCCTCTCTAAATTTGAACATGTATCCTCTTTAAGACATCACATTCTCTTAACCATTGGACTCAATCAAACTATATATCATAACATATGATAGGAATTAATTACATTATTATGACATTGTTTAACCATTAGATCTTTTGAAGTTTTTTACCATAATTCAAGTGATTCTTTTGGTCAAATTTTAATCTTTGTTGTTTAAACTCGATTTTGACTACATATATAAATTTAGCACCTTGAAAAACCCCTAGGGCACTAAGATTGTGGAGAGTTCCCAACTCAAACTTGTGATTCCGGTGAATTCCTATCGGATTTTGGGCAATTTTGAAAAAAATAATATGCTGGAAAACCCTCCAAAATGCCTATTAGATATATTACGACCATTATGATTCATATAATATATAAACCAAACATATATAATTTATAATAAAGTGATTAAGCCTTGAGTGTTAACTCAATTGGTCGAGTTCTAATTGTTAAAGCACCTTTGCTATTGAGAGGTCACAAGTTCAACTCTTTCGACACTCTCGGGATCTGGCTCCGTGGTTGAGCCGACAGGTTGTGATCCCTTTAGATGTATATGCTTGGTACAAATATTTCGTGGATGTAGCGATCACCGATCTCCGAAATCCATGAACGACATAAAATAATAATAATAAAAGTAGTTCATTTGAACATGTTGACACCTAATCCGAAACGGATGAGGTGAAGCTGGACAGTCATCTACAAGATGAACTGATCCGTTTTGTATATGTATAAATAATGTGTTAGCTAATGAATAAAATCAATCAGTGTTTTCTCTCGTTCAATGTGGAGTTACCCTGGCCTGACATGGTATTAGAGCACAGGTCCCAAAATAGTGTAACTCCTGCTGAGTGCTGCATCATCCTGAGGGATTCCTGACACTGCTGAGACTGCGCCCTCTGCTGAGGGATTCCTGACACTGCTGAGACATGGAGACTGCGCCCTCTGTCCGTGGAACTATGCGTTGATGCGTTTTCTGATGTTGGTAAAAACCTATCTCCTTCCATTCAAACGAAACTGATGGTGCCTTCATGACTGCGTTAATGGTGTGTTTTGTGACTTCTGCACATCTGGAAAGCAACGTTTTAATGTATTGAAGCTGCGTTTAATGTATTTGATGCTGCGTTTAACGTATTGAAGCTGCGTTTAATGTATTGAAGCCTGCGTTTAATGTATTTGAAGCAACGCAAGAAGACTGCGTTTTATTATAAAAATGCTACTGCATTTTTTACTGTAGACTGCGTTTTTTATGGTATTCAAGATTGCGTTGTATTGAATGCTGCCTGAGAGCTCAGAAGTGATTCTCCTTTGTGCTGACGAATTGTAAATGCCTTCATCGACTTTCTTGTAAAGATGACTGCGTTTTTTTAAAAGCTTGAAATGGTTGACTGTGACTGTTGGTAACTGCGTTGAAGACATGGTAACCTGGTGCATTGAACCCCTGCGTTTTTTTTAAAAGACTGTTCTAATTGGTATCGCTGCGTTTTTTAAAGACTGTTCTCGGGACTGTTGGTTTATTTCATTCCAGCATATGTCAACGGGCAAAGACAAGGCCGAGTACTGGAGGAGCCATTTCAGATGGGGTATAGTATAGCTAACGAGAAATCGATATGTGTTCCACCTCTGGGCAGCGGCTACCATGGCGTGAAACCCCCAGGATACCACAGCGTTTTCATATGAGCGCCCTTTTATTGTTGAACAGTGATATACATTGATATATATGTGAGAAGTAATATGTATATGAGCGCCCTTTTTTTTTAAACAGTGATATACATTGATATATATGTGAGAAGTGATATGTATATGAGCGCCCTTTTCTTAAACAGTGATATACATTGATATATATGTGAGAAGTGATATGTATATGAGCGCCCTTTTTTTAAACAGTGATATACATGATATATATGTGAGCAGTGATATATATATGCTGATGGAATGTTAGAAGAAAAATAAAATGCATAAGGCTATCATATAAGGATTTTTTTTCTCTCTCAACAGAAGTGTTTTTGGCAGAGATTTTTTTTTACAGAATGCATTCAATCATTTCAATGGTCGGAATAGTTCTCACTGGCAAGGAGAACTATTCTGAATGGTCTCGGATGGTGAAACACACCCTCATCTACAATGAGCTGTGGAAAGGTGTGTGTGTCGGAGAAGAAGACAGAGACCCTGTGCAGCCCACATCAGACAAAGAACTCGCCATTTGGGAAAACAAGAACAGCAAAGCCTTTGCATTGATCGCAGCATCTGTAAATGAGGAAGTAAGTCGTCATATTTCATCCTATTCCACTGCCTTTGAAGCTTTACAAAAGCTGAAAGAACTCTATGATACACATTCTGCACTTGAAGTTGTTCAGCTCATGATTAAACTCTTCACTCTTGAACTGAAAAATAATGATCCTCTTACTCTTGCATCTGAAATAAAGTCTATAGTGCATGATATTAAATCTGCTAAGGTTGAGCTGGATATCTCTCTTATTGCCTTTCTCAAAGCACTCTATCCTACCTACTCTAACTATCTTGAGTCTTTACAAGCAAATGGAAATCTTAAAGATATAACCTTTGACACTCTTGTGAAAAAGTTTGCTGAAAGAGAGAAAGCCTTTGGAAAGAAAACAGTCCCTGAATCTTCTGAAGAGACTGTTTGCCTTGCTCATAAAGAAAAGTAGCCTGCTCAAGATTCTACAAGAGGAAGAGGTGGACGAAGAGGAAGAGGAAGATACTTCAGAGGCAGGGGGGGCAGACATCCTCAAGCAGAAAAGGCAGATCTGCATTGCATTCGCTGCAAACGAAATGGATCACATGATGCTTCTACATGCAGGCTACCATGGGACAAAGTTGAGCAGAGAAGAAATCAGCAGAAAGGTAAAACTGATGACTCAGACAAAGGTAAAGCACCTGAATCCGCTCACTATATTGAGGCACAATGTAACATTGGAGTAAATGAAGATTTGTTTAATGCTTCACTTGCTTCTTCGAAAAATGACTGGTTGCTTGATTCAGGAGCAACCTGTCATATGACTTATAGGAGAGATTTCTTTGAAGATTTCACTGACAATGTTGATGGAGCAGTATACTTTGCAGATCAGTCAAAAATCAAGCCATCAGGGCTTGGCACAATCAGGCTTAAACTGCCTGGTCTTCCAGACTTTCTTCTGGATCATGTTCTATATCTCCCACAACTGAAGAGAAACTTGCTGTCCCTGGTCCACATCCGCCAGCAAGGTCACTCCATTCACATGTTTGATGGCAAGCTTGAGGTAAGAAAGGCATCTGACCACTCACTTGTCATGAGGGGTATAGAAGAAGAAAGACTCCTTAAACTGCAAGGAACCTCTGCTCATGCACAACATTTCTCATATATTTCTCATCATGAAGAAGGTGCACTTCCATCAAGTTTATTATGGCATGCTAGATTTGGACATTTAAACTATGATAGTCTCCGCTTGTTGAAGAAAAATGGTGTTGCTGGTTTGCCTACAATTCCTAGAAAACATAAACAATGTGATGCTTGCATTCTAGGAAAGCATAGCAAACAGTCTTTTCATGATTCACATTCAAGAGCACATAGGAAGCTTGAACTTATTCATTCAGATTTATGTGGTCCAATGCCTATTCCTTCTGCAAATGGAAATAAATATATCATGACATTTATTGATGATTACACCAGAATGTGTTGGGTTTACTTATTGAAGAACAAATCTGATGCTTTTCAAACATTCAAGAATTTTCATAAGTGGATTGAAAATGATGCACAATCTCATATTGGGTCTATTCGCACTGATAATGGAAAATAATATACATCAAATGAATTTGAACACTATCTTCGCCAACATGGGATTAAACATCAAACAACTGTGCCTTATAATCCTCAACAGAATGGTGTAGCTGAAAGAATGAACAGAACAATTTTGAATATGGTACGATCCATGCTTTTCTTCAAAAATGTAAAGACAATGTTTTGGGCTGATGCTGTTCTATGTGCTGCATATATAAAGAATAGATGTCCATCTAGTGCTATAAGAAACAAGACTCCTTATGAGTTGTGGTATGGACATGTTCCTTCGGTAAAACATCTCAGGATATTTGGTTCCACCTGTTATGCTTTAATACCAAAGGTACATAGAAACAAACTTGGTGCTAGAAGTCGTAAGTGTATCTTCCTGGGGTATTCAAACACATCTAAAGCATACCGCCTTTATGATGAAGTAAATAAAAAGTTTGTTTTATTTAGAGATGTCATTTTTCTTGAATCATCCAAATCTGACAGTGTTGTTGAGCGGCAACTTGATCGCTTGGATAGATTCACAAAACCGAAATCATTTCAAGAGTTTGATAATCAGATTCCACATCTTGAAGGGGGGATTCCTATACTAGATCAACATGTGGAATCTTCTTCTGAAGAACAATCTCCCCTGCATAACACTCCAACAACGGATGATGCTTTAAGTGATGTAATTGATAGAATTGGGAGACTCAATCTTGATTCAGACCCAACTCAATCAACAGAACAGCCTGGACCATCTCAGAAAGGTCCCCCAAAGTGGCTGACAAAGACACTTGAAAGTGTTCATCCTGATGAAATTGGAAAAACAGGAACCAGAAATTCAAACCGACAAGATGGAGGTGATGTAGATAACTCTAATTCACTTGTTGATATGGATGTTACTTATGATTGTGAATTGAACTTGTCTACAGATTTTGAACCAACTTCCTTCAAAGAAGCTGCTTCTCATGATGAATGGAAAGAAGCGATGCAGAAGGAGTATGATGCCCTCATAAAGAATGGCACTTGGAAGCTGGTTGATCCTCCATTTGGAACCAAACCAATTGGCTGCAAGTGGGTCTACAAGAACAAGTACAAAGCTGATGGCTCACTTGACAAGCACAAAGCTAGGCTTGTGGCAAAAGGTTTTGCACAAAAGGAAGGGGTCGATTATGAGGAAACTTTTGCTCCCACAGCAAAATGGGCCACCATCCGGACACTCTTTGCACTAGCTGCTCAGAACGGTTGGAAAGTCCATCAAATGGATGTAAAAACTGCATTCTTGAATGGAGATCTAAAAGAGAATGTTTTTATGTCCCAACCTGAAGGATTTGCTGTGAAAGGACATGAACACAAAGTATGCAAACTTGTGAAGTCCTTGTATGGCCTCAAACAAGCACCACGAGCCTGGTATGAAAAACTAACTGAGCATATTCTGAAACTCAACTTCAAACATTTTGATCTTGATGATGCAACTTTATTTGTCAAGAAAGTTGGCAAAACAGTTGTATATCTTGTGGTATATGTAGATGATCTTTTAATGACAGGGAACAATGAAAGTTATATTGCATCCATAAAGAAAGAATTAGGAAATTTTTTTGAAATGACTGATTTGGGCTATGTTCATTACTATCTTGGCATTGAAGTAACCCAACATCCAAAGTCCATATTTCTTTCTCAAAAGAAATACATTGGAGATTTGTTAAACAGATTTGGCATGACAGAGTGCAATCCCCTTTCTACTCCAATGGAACAAAACCTGAAGCTCACATCTATTGAAGGAAAAGAATTTGAGGATGCAACAAAGTATAGACAGCTTGTAGGAAGTCTCATCTACCTCACTACTACCAGACCAGACATTTCATTTGCTGTTGGAATCCTCTCAAGGTTTATGCAAAAGCCTTGTGAAGGACATTGGTCTGCTGCAAAAAGAGTTCTAAGGTACTTGAAGGGAACTCAAGACCTTGGAATCAAGTATACACAGGTGGACGACTTCAACTTGATTGGATACTCTGATTCAGACTTCGATGGAGACAAAGAAACTGGGGTATCTACTTCAGGATATGCTATGAGTCTTGGATCAGGAGCTCTCTCCTGGAGATCACGCAAACAATCAGTACCAGCAGATTCCACAACAGAAGCAGAATATGTGGCAGCAGCTGAAGCAACGAAAGAAATTGTGTGGCTCAGGAAAATTCTTGAAGATTTGCAGGTAAAACAAATACAATCAACTCCACTCATGATTGATAACACATCTGCAATAAAGTTGGCCAAGAACCCAAAGTTCCATGATCGTACTAAGCACATCAATACTAAATATCATCTGATCCGACATCATGTTGAGGCCAAAACAATCCATCTCCGTCATTGTTCCACAAACGAGCAAATTGCAGACATCTTCACCAAAGCGCTTGGAAGAGAAAAGCTTGAAAGATTCAGAATGATGCTTGGACTCACCAACATCCCTTCAGATTAAGGGGGGGAAATGTTGACACCTAATCCGAAACGGATGAGGTGAAGCTGGACAGTCATCTAGAAGATGAACTGATCCGTTTTGTATATGTATAAATAATGTGTTAGCTAATGAATAAAATCAATCAGTGTTTTCTCTCGTTCAATGTGGAGTTACCCTGGCCTGACAGAACACATCTAATTTAACTAGTTAACATATGATATAACTAGTATGATATCTTGAGTATCTCATTGATCATGTTTCATTTTTTTCCAAGCATGAAATGAAATTTTACTGGTTAAAGTGGATATTACCATAAATTTAGTTAAATAGTTATTATATTTTAAGAAAAAATTATATATTAAAAGTGTATTTTAATTAATAAATATTTTGTTTGTTTTGTTAGGCAATTTTATTTAAAATTTAGTATATATTGCTTAAAATTATAAATTTGAATTGTAATATATATAATTTTAGTGTTTCCAAAAAAAAATCATAATATTAAATCTATTTATACATTTAAAACCCATTTTTATTAATAATAATAATAAATATTTCAATAAAAAACAAAATATACTACACCTTAATTTATTATACGTTATACGTTGGCATAGTCTAACTTATAAATGAAATGGTCTAGTTATTTTTAATCCAAATCTGACAAAGATTTTAAAAAAATTGAGTTTAAGTTGTTGAATCTCCGGAATTCGAGTGTCCCGAAGGATTTTTTCAGGGTGTTGAATCCATTTATGCATTCAAAAATGCATTTTAAACAACAAAAATTCACACTCCTTCATGAAATAATTCCGATGAAAAAAGACATTTCTTTTATAAGTTAGACTATGCCCTATACATTTACCTTTTACCATATATTATATATGATTTTTTTAAGCATAGCCTAAAGAGCCCACAAATTAGCTAAGAAAATAATGGAAATTCCAGTAAGATTATGACAAAATTTGGTAGCAATTTTTAAAATATTTGGTTATAGATGTCAAACTTCTAGATTTTGGGTGTCCCAAACGTTCTGGATGGTGCTCAATCCATTCATAGAAAATTCAAACACTCCAACATTTTGATTTTTTTTTTACCGAATTTCCACAAAATATCTGCCATCCGAGCGAATTAGTAGCATCAATAGACAACACCATTTTTTATGGTTCACGCTGAGGGTCAAATTCTTTCCAGTTCAAACGTATAATGCATAATGGCCATCCTGGTCATCGTAACGTCACCAAGACGAGGTATTGCGGAGAATCTTGCTTTGAATTGTGATTTATGGTTCACATGAAGGGTCGAATTCTTTGAGTTCAAACACATAATTGCCATCCTTGTCATCATTACGCCATCATGAGGAGGCATGGGAGGAGGATCTTGCTTTGAATTTATAATTGGGATTATAGAACGTTATAATTTTCTAGCTAAAGCACTCATGGATTTTTTTATATATATATATATATATATTTTTTTTTTTTTCTTCTTCAGATGAAAAAAATGGACTAGATTTTATTAAAGTATAAAATACCAATTATATATTCATAGTGACATTTATTTGCATTTTGGGTATACAAGCCTATCATTTTATCAAACTTAAATATAGACATACTCTCAAGTAGTAATGTAAATTTTGGTTGTCTTGTTGTTCCATGTACAAAAACTGACAATATTCAACAAGACAAAATTAACACCATGTGCTTGGATAGTGTATTGAAAAGAAAACAAATATCAACAAATTAAGGAAGTGTGATACGCCCCTACACATTGGGCGCGCCATTAGAGAAAAAGGTGAAATGTATCAAGTCTTCCATATCTTCCAGCGCTTGTTTGGATAGGTTGTCAGCCATGCCATCTTTTTCTCTGTAGATGTTTTGGATGTTGAAATTAGTGAAGGACTAAATGAGTGCATCCACCCTCTCCCACCAACCCTTGAGATTCGGGGGATCAAATGATGTAGTACCTGAGATTCCATGTATAACAATCATGGAATACCCATATACATGGATGCTTTGAATTTATTTTTCAGTTGCAAACCATAGCAAGCCCCATAATGCTACCAAATTCGCCCTAGTATTGGATCCCAAGCCTCCATACCAATGCAACTTGTAGTGAGAGTGTTCAGTAATTCTTATCCAGGTACCACAACCACATCGCCCCCTTTGTGCCGCACCATCAAAAAATCTAGTAGGTAGGATGACCCATGTGCTCAAATGCCTCCCCATCATATCTTTGTGATTCTTCTCCCCAAGGTCGATCCACTCTGTCCAAGCAATGATCTTGGAGCAAATGCTGGGAGCGTTAAGATGTTTCCCTTTGAAAATAAGATGGTTCCTGGCCTTCCATATTTCCCAAATGACAAATAAGGGGATATAACAGTGTATGCCCCTCCTACCTAGCCCCCATCGAAGGCACTTTTCCAAAGTGGTGAAATGCCCGATACCAATTTTAAAGTAAGAAAATATGGCATCCCATATACCGGATGCAAACCTGTAAAAGAAGAAGAGATGTGAAATTGTTTCCTGCTCCTCACCACAGAGAGAACACCTCCCTGCACCCTACAAGCCTCTCCTACATATATTGTCCAAAGTCAAAATACTATTCTTCCATGCCAGCCAACAGAACAATGTAATTTTTACGGGGCCTTAAATTTCCACCATGCCAAGGACCAACTCGCCAATGTGGATTCTTGTGCATCGCTCATAATTTGAAAATAATTTCAGCAACCACAACATATCCCTTCTTAAGTGGTCCATTCCAAGTCGGGTAGTCTCCTCTCTCATTCTGACAAAGGCCTGCTCCTTTGAGGGCATTAATGCACAATCCCATTTCTGTGAATGTGGTCACATCAATCCAATTTGTGATGCAAATCTCTGGATAGGATGAATGCCATTACACCCCTCAATAGCTTGATATATCATTAGAAGTCCCCTTTGGTGTAAAGCATCAAATTTTTTTGTTGTTAGTGCAATTGAAGCCGGTACGCCAACAATCAATTCCTTTCCAATTATAAGCGCTTGATTTCCAAAAGACCACTAGATTCTGTGCATGAACAATTCCTTTACTTTTTGGAAGCCTCTCCATATGTATGAGCCCCTTTTAATGCCTATTTCCTGTAATGTAATCCATTAATAACTCGGTCTGTGTAAATGGTATTTTTCTGAGATAATCTATGCCCAAATACCCTGTCCAAATAAGGCACACCAAAGTGATTTAATAAGTAGAGATCTACCAAAAGCCACAGTGTGCGATATCCCCCAACCTCCGAGCTCTTTTTCCTTTGCAATGGTATCCCATGCAATCAAGGGGTATTTATTTTATCTCCCTACATCAGACCATAAGAAATGAGCCATAATAGATCTAATCTTAGACAAGGTATGAGCCGGAATAATAAACAGATGCATCCAATATGTGGCAAGTTGTTGTAGGACAGATTGGATAAGGATGTATCGCCCACCCAAAGTAAGCCAGTGATAGGTCCACCCTCTGAGCTTCTTGTCAAATTTATTTATCAACCATGCCCAGTCCTCCAGTCGATACCCAGAAGGCTTCAGTGTGAAGCCTAAATAGGAGAAGCCCTCCTATAATCACCTTGTGCCCACCCCAAAAATGGCTGCGATGTGTTGTATCTCACCCATGTCACCAGTTGAATAAATAAGGAAAGATTTCATACCATTCATATTGAGCCCAGAAGCCTCACCGAATCAGATGAATATATTGTGGAGGGCCTCCCATTGTGTCCTGGAGATAATGCCAAATGTAAGTATATCATCAACAAATAAAAGGTTAGTGATACTAACCTCAGGAGTCATCTGCAGTCCCCTGAAAATTCCCAATTGCTTTGCGTGGATAATCTTCCTACCGATACCATCCATAATTAGGATGAAACAAAGAAGTGATAATGAACATCCTTGTTTTAATCCTCTTCCTACATTGAAGAAATCAGTTGGGAAACCGTTTATCAGGACAACAAGCCATACATCTTTAACACCTGCCATGATCCATTCCACATTGTATATCTCCAATCCAATCTTCAGGAGGAGAATCTAAAGAAAATCCCAATCCACAAAGTCATATGCCCTCCTTAAATCAATCTTCATCACAACTGCTTCTAATTTTTATTTTTTTTATTTTTTGTGTATAGTGTGAATGCATTATTGAGTAATGACAATAGTACCATGAATTGACTTGTTATGTAGAAAACAAAACTGTTTTATGGAGATATGGACTGATAATATATCCTTTATTCTCCCAACTATGACCTTGGATATGAGCTTGTAAATGATGTTGCATAAGGAAATCGGCTTGAAGTCAGAGAAAGTGCCAGGTGCTGATACCTTTGGTATGAAAGCAATAAATGTTGATTTTATAGCTCCAAAAATATATCTCCTGCAACAAGATTCTTCAATCATATCTAAGAGTTATTGTCCCATCAATTCAAAAAAATGTAAGAACAAATTAACCATCCACCCGTCCGGGCCAGGGCATTTGTCCTTGGCAAAGGATTTCAATACAGAGTGTATCTCATCTATGGCAACCTGCTTATAGAGTAATTCATTTTCCTCTCTATCAAACATCCTCGGGTATCCCTCGACCACCCAAAGTTGATCTTCAATATGGTTACCCTCTTTATCTAAGAATATGTTTCTAAAATAACATACAACCTCCTTCTGTATCTCTACATCATTTATCTTGTAATTTCCATCAGCTCCTCTTATATGCCATATTGCATTGATGTTCCACCTATGACATGCATAATGATGGAAAAAATTTGTGTTGCGGTCACCCCCTTATATCCAGATGGCTCTACTTTTCAGTCTCCATGTTTTCTCCTGCATTAATAAGATGTGTTTTTTCTTCCCTCCATATGTTTAAGTCTTTCAATGGTGCATACAATGGGGGGTGTTATGGCCATGCTTTCTTTAATCTACCATATTTATTCCATCACCATATTCAACTCCCGGTATAGCTCCGCCTTTTTTCTGCGCTCCCATACCCTGGCCTGGCTCTTTAAGTCCTTTAATTTCACACTAATATGATTCATAGCAGTGGTACTCGAACGAGTCGGGAAGGATTTCCAAATTGTCTTAACCATTTCATTAAAGTCATTGTCTTCCAACCAAGTTTGACTGAACTTGAAAGGAATACCCTTTCTCACTGATTCCATCCTCCATTGGAGTACAATAGGGTAGTGGTCTGATATATATACCTACTCCACCCTTGAGTGCATGTTCCCCATGACCTCAAATAAATTTTGGTGAATCATGAATCGATCCAATCTCTTTCCAATATACGCCTCACCACATCTACCATTATGCCACGTAGGCACGATGGGTGTGGGTTGTATGTCCACAAGGTGATTGTCATCAAATAGTGTGCATAGGTGCTCAGATAGAGGGTTGGGATGACAATTTGGCCCCCAACATTCGTCCCAGGATAGGACAACATTGTAATCACCTGCAATAATCATCGAGCCAATCTTAAGTATGTCTGAAGTCTCCACCTGATTCCAAAAGAAGAGTTTGCCATCATAAGAAGCCTATAAATTCCAGATATGAATCTTCTTAGTCATGCTGCGAAAGTGACCCAAGAGTAATATCCCTACAAAAAAATTATGGGCTTTCAGGTTGGCCCGGTATGGGTCCCATAGAGCAGCGGATTTCCTCGATAGACCCATGGAGTCAGTGGCCACCATGCACCAGTGTGGGTAGATGGAGAGAAAATATGCGAGAGATTGATCAATGTCAACCATGGTCTCTTGGATAAGTAATATGGCAGGGTGAATAGTCTGTATAAGATTCACAGGGACAACATTTTCATGGTGTCCCCCATTCTGCGTAGATTCAATGAGATAATGGAGGTCATTTGTCAGTCACAGGAGGCTTCTGTTCTCCAATTACCCCGTATGAAGATATATCCAGTACCATAATTTTAAACAGGAAATCAGTATCATGAAACAGGTGCTTCCCTGGTTATTTGTTATAGAAATGTCTATTGCCCTTCCCCTCAAGACGTCGGTGATCAGGCGCTCAGTATTTAGCTCAAAAATCAAAGTTCTCAAAATGGCTCGAAACCTGGACGACCGCGTTTGTCTCGGAAAAACGATCCTAACGCAACTCATTTCACTGAAAACCGAGTTTGTATGAGGAAGTTATTGAGTTCTGTTCGCTTTTCTAAACAGGAGAAATTTGCAAAAAAACATACAGTCATTGCATAGTCAGCAGTTTGTACTGCTGACGTGGTAGGTGACTGTGCAGGGTCAACTTTGGTCAATATTCAATCACATTTTGACAAGTGGCGTATTCTTATTGGGTTTCAGGTGGTGATGTGGCACATTTTGGTTGGTTAGTTTTGGACCAATGAGAGAATGCCACATGGCAAGCCCAGAGGCCGCCATGTGGTACCTCCCAACAGCCTAGACAGACTTGGCGCAAAGGAGCAAAATTTTGGTGGAGGTTGGTGTCGAACCAGCGACCTCCGGCACACAGTCCACAAGTCTTAACTGTCTACGCTACCATGTGTTTCTTAACCATATTGTATTCCACATTTATTTAATGTTTAATGGGTTCAAGTTTGGTAGTTAGGGGAGGGCCAGCCTGCAGGCCAGCCCTCCCCATGTGAACACAAACGTGGTTACCACAAATAGTTAACACAACAATGCCACAAACCTTCACGGCAATGGTTAGGACACGTGTGAACGCAATGGGTAAAGGGTTAAGGTTATGGTTATGACATCCGGCAGCTTCAAACCTCCAACGGTCTCTGCAAGATGTGAACAGGTCATGGTTAATGTTAAGGTTAGTTAACATGGCGGCCAACGCTACAAAACCATGCCACTAACCACCGCATGTGACCCTCCAATGAAACCGCCAACGGTTTCGGAAACTGTTACTCTAATCCGCGATAATTAAGCACTAATCCACTAGTTAAGGGTGCTTAAAATTAATTAAGCTCCAGTTGGTGTTTGGCGGTTCCAACAATTTTGGTGCCAACCCCAAATTTAGTGGCCCTCACTGGAATTTTCCAGATTTGGAGGAGCTTTTCAAGGAAAAAACTATCAGAGTCATAACTGGAGCAATTTTCGACCAAATTGAGCTCATTTAAAAATGTGTTCCTAGCTAATTTCGACATTCTAAACACATTGGTGAAGGTATAAGGAGTAGTAGAGCTTTGTAAACAACATTTTTTTTTTCCATATTGAGCTAATATAGATGCCCAAGCCATGGAAGCTGGACCAAGGAGATGTAGTCGAGGAGGGGTGAACTCCTTCATCAAAACGCTGTGTTAAAGTGTCTCTTTGATGGTTTGCTGTACTTTGAATTTCAGTTGTTCAATACTTGTCTTTTAATCTATTTTTCTCATGCATGTCTCATTAAACTTGATGAAATTTACCTGTTTCAAATACCCAACAACCTAAGGAAACTTATGCACAGGAAGCAATGAACAAGCACATGTTTATAAATTTGTAATTGAAATTAGCACAACAAAACTAACATTCAATAACAAATCAAGTTGGTATCAAAGCAAAGGTTGATTTGCTTGATTGCTTGAGTTGTGTGCAATTAGGGTTTTAATGGTTGCAAAATTGTGATGCTTACAAGGTTAAAGTTGCAGAGAGGAGAAGGGAAATTGTTGGTTGCAACTCCTAAGGTTATGCCCAGAAGAAGGAGAACCACAAGGCCATAATCTACACCACCCAAAGTTCCAATTCCATCTTCACTTGAAACTCCTCAATTTTTGCCTTCAACTGAGATTGAGGAGGTACAAGTAGTACCGGTTTCTAAGCCTGAATCCACAACCATTATGTCTGGAGAAAGACATCCTGAAGGTCCTTCTTCAGAAGAGGAAGAATTCAAGAAAGCTTTCTACACTTTAACTGAGATGGTTAAAGTCCTCTATGAAGAGAGGAACACTAGAATGGTTGGAGAGAGCTTTAAAACTCCACATGGAGAAGGAAGCTCAGAGGATAAAAGAGATGAGAAGAAGGAAGCTCAAAGGATAAAAAAGATGAGAAGAAGGAAGCTCAGAGGATAAAAAATATGAGAAGAAGGATTCAAAGGGTAATGATGGAAAGTCACCTCCATCTCCACCATCCTCATCATCTTGATCATCTCACACATCATCATCTTCCACTACCACCACTGAAACTTTCCAAACTCGTTCAAAAACCCCAAAAGGAAAAACTCCCTTACTCAAATTGGACATTAAGTTTAAACTTGCCATGTACAATGGTGAGGTGAATGTAGAAAAGTTAGACAATTGGATTCAAAAATTGGAGGTATACTACAGAATTCAGAACCTTCAAGAAGATGACATAAAGATCCAATTGGCTTCATTGAGGCTAGAAGGAGCAACATTAGTCTGGTGGGAAGAAAAAACTCAAGAGGAAATGTGAATTCATAGTAAGATATCCATTTCTTGGGTTGAATTTGTTTTTGCAATTAAAAGACAATTTTATGATTTAGCCTATATGCAAAAAGCCATCATGAGTTGACAAAATTTTAGGTAGCTCAAAGGCCAAACAGTCCAAGACTATACACAGGAGTTTAGAAAGAGGGCTTTGTTGTTAGGAGTAAATTTGAATTCCCAAGATACATTGTTGAAATATATTGGGGGTTTACATTCCTATTTGAAACATACTATCCTTATGTTCAATCCAAGCAATTTGGATGAGGTATGTGTGCAAGCCACACACCTTGAAGCAAGGGGAAAGAACATTTAGGAAGAGGGTAGTAAGAAGAAGCCTTTCAAGGGTAAGGAGAAAGAGAAAGGGGGAAATGGAAGGGAAAGAAGAATGCAAGTGTGAAGAAAGAAGGGGAGAAAACCATATGCCAACATTGTTCCAAAGCTGGGCATGATGAAGCCCATTGTTGGAAATTACATCCCGAACTAAGGCCCAAGAAACAAAACAATAAGGGAAAACAAAAGACGACCGCTACCACACAACATGACCTTGGTTCAAATTCTGGTGATGAGACCAAGATTTCAGCCATGGTCACAAAAGGGAAAGAAGTTGTTGCAAGCACTAGTTCCTCACACAGTCAAAACAACACTCCAAATGAAGAATCAAGAATAGAGTTGTTTCATGTAAGGGTAATTTCAAATCATACAAAGATTGATGCATTATTCGATAGTGGTTCATAATCAAACTTAATTTCAGAAGACTTGGTTAAAAAACTAAACCTTGAAACTGTACCTCATCATAATCCATATCCATTGGGTTGGATAGTTAACAATGCAAACTTATAGGTTACAAGGAAGTGTTTGTTCAAGTTCGCCATTACTGAAAAGTTCATTGATGAAGTTGAGTTAGATGTAGTTCCACTTGACATCTCAGGAATCATTTTGGGTAGTCCTTATTTGTATGATAGGAAAACAAAATTTTTATCTACATGAAAACAAATACATATTGCTCAAGAATGGGGTGGAGTACATTGTGAGAGCCCATCACAAAAAGTTGAACATTTCTTTGGTTAATGCAGGGCAGATGAAGAGACTAGTAAATGCAAGTAAAAATTTTGTGCTTCTCATGATCAAGAAAAAGAATGATATTGATTATGAATCTTTTGAAGGTTGTGATGACAAATTGAAATCTGATTTGTTTGATGTGGTAAGCAAGCATGGCAAGATGTTTCAGGAACCAAAGGGGTTACCTCCCAAGAGGGGAATTCAACATGAGATACAACTGCAACAAGATGTTCCACTTCCAAACATTGGCATGTATCACATGTCGATTATGGAGAGCATGGAAATCAAGAAGAAAATTCAAGAATTGTTGAACAAAGGTATCATACGCCCATCTACTTCGCCATGTGGTTCACCCATTGTTTTGGTGCCAAAGAAGGATGGAACTTGGCACATGTGTGTGGATTATCATGCACTGAACAAAATCACGGTAAATAATCGTTATCCACTCCCAAGAATTGATGATTTGCTTGATCAGTTGAGGTATGCAAAATATTTCACTAAGTTATATTTATGAAGTGGTTATCATCAAGTTAGAATAGTTGAAGAGGACATTTGGAAAACTGCATTTAAAACTAAGCAAGGTTTATTTAAGTGGCTTGTTATGCCTTTCGGTCTTACAAATGCTCCAACTACTTTCATGAGAGTTATGAATGATGTATTGAGACCATTTCTAGATGACTTCATCATTGTGTACTTAGATGATATTCAATAAATCAAGAGATGAACATGTCATGCATGTAAACAAAGTACTTGATGTCTTGAGAAAAGAATAGTTGTTTTTAAAGATGTTAAAATGTGAATTTGGAAAGACTTCTTTAGTGTATTTGGTGTTGAGATTGCAACAAGATGATGGAGCTTAGTGAAAAGAGTCGCCTTCACTAAGTGGGCCCGCAGGCAAATTATGACGCAAGTTCTATTTTTGATCCCAGCAGGGATGATCATAGTGTGGGTGACCACAGTATGAGTGATCACAGTGTGGGTGACCACAGTGTGAGTGATCACAGTGTGAGTGATCAAAGTCTATTTTTAGACTGGCTGTCAAAAATAGAAAAGTCAAATATTATTGTCTCATAATAAAATTTGGACTATAAACTTGATCTTATTCTCTTGGAGCACTTCAGGATGAGCTACAGATGTGGTACATGCAGATCCCAGAGGGAAATACGTGGTTACCTATGGGATGACTAATATTTGCATGCAGGACTTCAGTTAGAACTCAAGTGAGTTGAGTTTAGTGGACTGGAGGTGCAGTTGATGGAGTTGTGTTCAGTTTAGCTTTGTTAAACTGGTTGTATTTAGTCTAACTGGCAAATAGACTAGAGATGAGTTGGGTGAATTAGTTATTAATTAATTCACAAGTTATTAACTCATAATGCAACTATAGAATACATCAGTTAACTCAGTTGCATGTCAGTGCATGTTCAGTTCAGCAGGGATAGGTGTTAGAGGATCAGATTGCTATCAATTGTGACTATAGTTGTGCATGATGATTTGCACAATCAGAGGGATTGAGTATGCCAATGAATTGGCCAATATCAAGAATTGTAGCCTGTGCTCACGTCCAACACAGTGTGAATGATTCTCTGCAGGTGAAATACGAGTTTGGTAAACCATTCTCATCAATTCTTGAGCAGGTATTGAGCTGGAGAGGCAGGCAAGCAGTGGAATAGATTTGGAGATCAGATCTGAGTTGTATTGTGTGTAACAGGTGGAGCTAGTACTGGATTGCTTGTGATAAGCATTGTACTTTGTAATGTTACATGGTCTCAATCATTAATATACATATAGTGTGGGGTTTTTAGCGAGATGCTTTCCCCGGGTTACATATTGTGTTAATGTGTGAATGCTCTTGATGTTTTATTCTTATTGATGCTGCTATATTGATGATCAACATAGAGGAGCTTATGTATTGTGTATGTATTCCGCAATAGTACATGATCAGGATAATCTCTGTTGAATATGTGTTAAATTATTCAAAGTTTCTACATGGTATCGGAGCTAGATGATTTGTAGAAAAAGTTTCTACATGGTATCAAAGCTGTTGATCAACAGATCTACTATTCAGGAAGTGTTTACATTCTAAGTCTTCAGGCAGAGTCTGTAATCGGGCCAGGTAGCCTCTGGATTCATCCTTCCTTTGGAAGGTGAGATATCCGGTGAATTCCCATACAGTCAATCTCTGTACGAGAAATATTGTGTTCTCATGAATCTTAGATCCGAGGTGGTTGAGTTGGTTGCTGGTGGAATTTGAATTTGCAGCAGTGTTTTCTTGGTGATAACGCAACAATGTCTTTCAACGGATTGCGATTGGAGTATGCTCTTGAGGGCAGCTCAAACTATATTGCATGGAAGGACAGGATGGAGGAAGTATTGGATGACAACGGGCTGAAGGAGTTCATAGAGACAGAGGTCCCAAAGCCTACTGATGCTACTCAAGCTGATGCTTGGCAAAAGAAGACCGCAAAATGTCGAAGGATTCTGTTGGAGGGCATAAAGGATCACATTATGTCTAGCCTCCATGGAAAGGCTACTCCATATTTGATGTGGAAATCATTAACAGAATTATTCCAAAGCAAGAGCGATCAGAGGAAGCTGGCGCTCAAAGTTAAACTCAGAAACATCAAATGCGAGAAGGGTGACCGTATTCCCAAGTATCTCACAAAGTTCACTCAGTGTCGAGATGAGCTGGGAAGTGTGGGGGTTACTGTCGATGATGAGGACTTGGTGAGCTTGGCTCTCCTTGGTCTTCCGAAGAGTTGGCATTCCTATCAGGACTCTGTCAATGGTCGGGAGAAATTGCCAGGATGGGAAAGACTATGGTCAGATCTTGTGCAGGAGGAGATCAGGCGGAGTACCAGGGATGGATCTTCGTCAAAGGGAGCTGATGAAGAGAATTGTGCTTTGGCTGTCAAAGCAAAGAAAGGGAAGAGCAAGAAAGCTTCTCAGTCTGGTGCGAAAGGTAAGAAGTAGGATATGTCCAAGGTGAAGTGTTTTCACTGTCACCAGCACGGACACTATGCCACTAATTGTCTGCAGAAGAAGAAGAACAAGCATGGTGCTGGATCTTCAACAGGAGAGGCTCTAGCCTCACAGTTTGAGCTTGATTTTTCATTGATCGCATGCTTGGTTTCAAGTGTGATGGGATCGGTGTGGTTCTTGGACAGTGGTGCGTCTTTTCACATGACGGGAGATAGAGATTTGTTCTCTGATCTGGAGGACAAAGATCTTGGAGTGCACATTGAGATGGGCGATGATGGTAGATACAATGCGACCGGTATCGGTACCATTTCCTTTGAGAGGGAGTCTGGTAAACCCTTCGTATTGAAGGAAGTCATGCATGTTCCAGGATTGACGAAGAATCTCATCTCAGTGGTGATGTTAGAAGACAAGGGGTATGATGTTGTTTTCAGTAAGGGAAGGGCTTTCCTGCACAGCAAGACAACTAGTGAGACCCGGAAGATAGGGGTTCGAGTGAGGAACCTTTATCAGTTGCATGTAGATGGATGCGCATCAATGGCGGGCAAGGCAGAAGGATTGGTGAGCCGGGATGATGGCGAGTTGTGGCACAGGAGAATGGGTCACCTTCACCATGGAGCCTTGAAGATACTGTAGCAGATCACTACAGGGCTTCCTAAAGGCACACTTGCGCAGTTAGATCAGTGCAAGGGGTGTACTTTGGGGAAGTTTGTGAAAGCCACCTTTCACGAGAAGGATAGTCGCGCCACGACGATCCTTTAGAGAATTCACACAGACGTGTGTGGACCTTTCTCAGTTGCTTCGACAGCAAAACACAGGTATTATGTGATTTTTGTTGATGATTTATCTCGTAAGTGCTGGATCTTCTTCATGCAGAAGAAGAGCGAGACATATTCAAAGTTCTGTGAATTCAAAGCACTGGTCGAGAAGGAGTCGGGGAAGAAGGTGAAGGCTCTTAGTAGCGATAATGGTGGTGAATACATCTCGGACGAGTTAAAGGATTTCTGCAAGGCAGAAGGGATTCGTAGAGAGCTCATAGCTCCCCATAACCCACAGCAGAACGGGGTAGCTGAGCGGAAGAACAGAACGATTGTGGGTGCTGCACGGGCAATGTTGCATGATCAGGGCCTACCCCTTCACTTGTGGGTGGAAGCATGCAATACAACAGTTTATGTGCAGAACCGTTGTCCTCATAGGATACTTGGCATGAGTACACCCGAGGAGGCTTATTCTGGTAAGAAGCCTGATCTTTCTAATTTGAGGATTTTTGGTGCTAACATTTACATGCATGTGACGAAGGATGCCAGGAAGAAGTTGGAGCCGACCGCAGAGGTTGGGATATTTGTGGGGTACACTGATACGCCCCACAACTATCGTGTGTATTTGCCAGACAGTGGAAAAATTGTCGTGCGACGGGATATAAAATTTCAGGAGGAGAAAGCCATGAAGTGTTCGCTTGAGAGGGAGCTACACTTGCATGCAGATGAGGAGCTATTAGTTCCTAAGGATGAGCTTCAGGACGTGGATTAGCCACAGGACGAGGTTCATGGAGTGGAAGAGACCACTCATGCAGCGCCAACCATCAGAGGGCGAAAGCGCTTGACAGAAGCTGAGCGACTGGCTCAAGATGCAGAGAAAGTTGTAGGACCACCTACAGCCCAACGCAGGCAGAGACAGTCACCTGATCGGTACATTGGATACATGGCTCTTATGAGCAAGTGTGTTGTGAATGAGCCATCCTCTTTCGAGGAAGCTGTGGAGGATCCCGCATGGGTAGACGCCATGGTGGAAGAGTATGATTCTATTGTCAGAAACAGTGCATGGGAAATTGTTCCTAGACCAGAAGGGAAATCAGTGGTGGGTTCGAGATGGATCTACAAAGTTAAGCAGGCAGCTGACGGGAGTGTGGAGAAGTACAAGGCAAGATTTGTTGCCCGAGGCTTTTCAGAGATAGAGGGGATTGATTATGAGGAGACCTTTGCACCTGTCGCAAGGTATTCTTCCATACAGACGTTTCTTGCTCTCTCAGCGCAAATGGGATGGCACATTCATCAGATGGATGTGAAGACTGCGTTCCTCAACGAAGTCATTGAAGAGGAGGTGTACATTGAGCAACCCGAAGGCTTTGAGGTCTTCAACAGCGAGTCGCATGTGTGCAGGCTCAAGAGAGCGCTGTATGGGTTGAAGCAAGCACCACGTGCTTGGTACACACGGATAGACAGCTATTTCATAGGACTTGGATTCTCCAAGAGCGAGGTGGATCCGAACCTATACCAGATTGTGGTGGAGGGTAAGTTGCTTATCATTGTACTGTATGTTGATGATTTGATTCTAACGGGTGATGAACTGTTGATACTGTCATGCAAGAAGGATCTTGCTACAGAGTTTGAGATGAAGGAATTGGGCCTCCTTCACTATTTCCTAGGATTGGAAATATGGCAGCGCAGTGGTGGACTATTTGTTTCTCAGGGCAAGTATGCTCGGGAGATACTGGAGAAGTTCAACATGCATGGCTGCAAGCCTGTTGATACTCCTCTTCTTGGAGGTTGGAGGAAGGAGGATGCCACTTCGGGAGAAGAAGTGGATGCCACTGTTTATCGACAGTTGGTGGGGTCGCTGATGTATTTGGTCAATACACGACCTGATATATGCTATGCAGTTAACCAGCTTTCACAAGCTATGGTTAAGCCTACCAAGCTCTTCTGGAAGGCGGGCAAGCATGTATTGCGCTACTTGAGAGGCACATTGGGATATGGTTTATGGTACAGACAGGAGGATGAGGTGAAGCTATGTGGCTTCACGGATGCAGATTGGGCAGGGAGCCCAACAGACAGAAAGAGCACATCAGGAGGGGTCTTCAGTATTGAATCGACAGAAGTTTCTTGGTACAGCAGGAAGCAGAGATCTGTGGCACTCAGTTCAGCGGAGGCCGAGTATATGGCAGCAAGTTTGGCTGCATGCGAGGCTATATGGATGAGGAAGATCCCGGTTGGTTTGTTCGGTTCTCATTTGGATCCTACTGTGATTTACTGTGATAACCAGAGTTGCATTAAACTCTCGGCTAATCCTGTATTTCATGATAGATCTAAGCATATTGACATCAGGTACCATCATATCAGAGATTGTGTGCAGCGGAGGATCATGTTGCTTTCATACATTCCAACGGAGGATCAAGATGCTGATATTCTGACGAAGGCTCTCACCAGGAGCAAATTCGAGTACCACCGAGGCAAGATAGGGGTTGCTGATAATCCATATCTTGTCTAGAGGGAGTGTTGAGATTGCAACAAGATGATGGAGCTTAGTGAAAAGAGTCGCCTTCACTAAGTGGGCCCGCAGGCAAATTATGGCGCAAGTTCTATTTTTGATCCCAGCAGGGATGATCACAGTGTGGGTGACCACAGTATGAGTGATCACAGTGTGGGTGACCACAGTGTGAGTGCTCACAGTGTGAGTGATCAAAGTCATTTTTTAGACTGGCTGTCAAAAATAGAAAAGTCAAATATTATTGTCTCATAATAATATTTGGACTATAAACTTGATCTTATTCTCTTGGAGCACTTCAGGATGAGCTACGGATGTGGTACATGCAGATCCCAGAGGGAAATACGTGGTTACCTATGGGATGACTAATATTTGCGTGCAGGACTTCAGTTAGAACTCAAGTGAGTTGAGTTTAGTGGACTGGAGGTGCAATTGATGGAGTTGTGTTCAGTTTAACTTTGTTAAACTGGTTGTATTTAGTCTAACTGGCAAATAGACTAGAGATGAGTTGGGTGAATTAGTTATTAATTAATTCACAAGTTATTAACTCATAATGCAACTATAGAATACATCAGTTAACTCAGTTGCATGTCAGTGCATGTTCAGTTCAACAGGGACAGGTGTTAGAGGATCAGATTTCTATCAGTTGTGACTATAGTTGTGCATGATGATTTGCACAATCAGAGGGATTGAGTATGCTAATGAATTGGCCAATATCAAGAATTGTAGCCTGTGCTCACGTCCAACACAGTGTGAGTGATTCTCTGCAGGTGAAATACGAGTTTGGTAAACCATTCTCATCAATTCTTGAGCAGGTATTGAGCTGGAGAGGCAGGCAAGCAGTGGAATAGATTTGGAGATCAGATCTGAGCTGTATTGCGTGTAACAGGTGGAGCTGGTACTGGATTGCTTGTGATAAGCATTGTACTTTGTAATGTTACATGGTCTCAATCATCAATATACAGATAGTGCGGGGTTTTTAGCGAGATGCTTTCCCCGGGTTACATACTGTGTTAATGTGTGAATGCTCTTGATGTTTTATTGTTATTGATGCTGCTATATTGATGATCAACGTAGAGTAGCTTATGTATTGTGTATGTATTCCGCAATAGTACATGATCAGGATAATCTCTATTGAATATGTGTTAAATTATTCAAAGTTTCTACATTTGGGACACATTGTTGGAGGAGGTGAGCTGAAGATAGACCCCTCTAAGGTTGAGATCATTCTGAATTGGCCCAAGCCCAATACAGTTAGAGAGGTAAGAAGCTTTTTAGGGGTAGCACAATATTGGAGAAAGTTTATTACTAATTTTTCTTCCATTACAACTCCATTACATGCATTGACAAGTGTCAAGAAAGTCTTCCACTGGGGAGTTGTAGAGCAGAAAACATTTGATGCTTTGAAGCAAAAGATCAGTTTAGCACTAGTATTGGCTCTTCCGGATCTTAGACAACCATTTGAGGTTCAAACGAATGCTAGTGATTATGCCATGGGAGCAATTCTTATGCAGCATGGTAAGCCCATTTCATTTCATTTTGGAACTTTGAATGGAGTTGTAACTAACTATCCCACTTCTGACAAAGAAATTTATGCATTGGTACAAAGTGTTAAGAAATGGAAGCACTACTTGATGGGAAAGGAGACCATTATCCATACCGACCATCAACCATTGGAGTACTTACAGTCACAGTCAAAGTTGTAACAATCACGACATTTCAGATGGATGGGTTTTCCACAACAATTTCATTTGGTTATCAAGTACAAAAAGGGAATCTACAATAAGGTAGTTGATATGCTTTCAAGGCCTATTGTAAATTCATCTGTTATACTCAAGCATAATTATGTTTTGCATGAAAGTTATATTGAACAATATTCAAATGATAGTGACTTTCAAGATGTGTATGCAAGCTTGAGTCAAGGAAACCAAATTGAAGAGTTGGATTATCATGTACATAATAGTTTGTTGTATCATTTGGGCAAATTGTGTATTCCACAAGGAGAAAGAAACAATATCATAAGGGAGGCTCATTGATTGTTGGACACTTTGCTATAGGCAAGACAATAGCAAATCTCCAAAGGTATTGTTATTGGCCACGCAGGTTTGAAAATGTTTCTCGTTTTATAAGAGGATGTTCTTTGTGTGCAACAAGTAAGCCTAGCAATAGGAAACTTGGATTGTACACTCCACTTCCAGTACCTTCACGTCCATGGGAGAGTATCTTAATGGATTTTGTAGTGGGTCTTCCATTGTCAAGGAAAGGTCATGATTACTTGTATGTAGTTGTAGACAGGTTCAGCGAGATGTGCATATTAACACTATGTAAAAACAAATTACAGCTGAACAAACAACACATCTTTTCTTCCAAAACATTTGGGTTCATTTTGGTCTTTCTACTTGTATTATAAGTGATCGAGATTCTCGATTTGTTGGGAATTTTTGGTCAAATTTGTGGGACATGATGGACACAAAGTTGAAGAAGAGTACAACCTTTCATCCGCAAATAGATGGACAAACCGAGGTGGTAAACAGAACAATCATTCATCTTCTTAGAGGATATTGCAGCAAACATCCCAAATTGTGGGATGAACAGTTGCATTACATACAACATGCATACAATAGGGCAAAGCATTCTTCCACAAACACATTGCCATTGGACTTCATCTTTGAGAAAGATGTCGCCATCAATGGTCATAGTGACATCGATAAGGCAAGGAAGTTCATAGAGCAAATTCAGTTGATACATCATACAATGTAGGAACAACTTGAGAAAAGTCAAAGCAGCTACAAGGCAAGGCATGACAAACACTGGATTGATCACAAATTTCAAGTTGGAGATGAAGTATGGTTATATATTAGCAAAGAGAGACTTCAAGGGGAAGGTAAAAATATTAAGCCAATCCGTTATGGTCCTTTTAAAATTCTGGAAAAGATTGGTAACAATGCATTTAAGCTTGATTTGCCTCCTTATATGCAAATATACTCTATTGTTAATGTTGAGAATTTGAGATTGTTTGAGCCTCCTTTGATTGATGATCAAGGAGAGCATGTTCAGTTTCCATCAATAGATGATTTCTCGCCAGAATATCTTGATGAACTTCAACAAGATCTCATACTTGACAAAAGAACCAGGACTTTGAAAAGAGGGGATGTTGAATACCTTAGAGTGGGACTCAAGGGACAAAAGCCTTCTAAAGCCAAATGGTTGCAAATTGAGAAGGTGAGGGAGTTGTACCCTCACCTGTTGAACAATTGATAGTATCTTTTGGGGTCCAAAAGGCTTCTAGTGGGGAGGAATGATCAGGCGCTCAATATTTAGCTCAAAAATCAAAGTTCTTAGAATGGCTTGAAACCTGAATGACCACATCTGTCTCGGAAAAATGATCCTAACGAAACTCATTTCATTGAAAACTGAGTTCGTATGAGGAAGTTATTGAGTTCTATTCACTTTGCTAAATAGGTGAAATTTGCAAAAAAAATACAGTCACTGCACAGTCAGTAATCCGTACTGTTGACATGGCAGGTGACTGTGCAGGGTCAACTTTGGTCAACGTTAAATCACAGTTTGACAAGTGGCATATTCTTATGGGGTTTCAAGTGGTGATGTGGCATAGTTTTATTGGTTAGTTTTGGACCAATGATAGAATGCCACGTGGCAAGTGTGGAGGCCACCACGTGGCACCTCCCAACGGCCTAGGCAGACTTGGTGCAAAGGAGAAATTTTTTGGTGGAGGTCAGGCTCAAACCCGCGACCTTCGACACACAATCCACAAGTCTTAACCGTCTACGCTACCATGTGTTTCTTAACCATATTGTATTCCACATTTAGTTAACATTTAATAGGTTCAAGTTTGGTGGTTAGGGGAGGACCAGCCCGCAGGCCAGCCCTCCCCATTTGAATGCAAACGTGGTTACTACAAACATTTAACACAAGAATGCCACAAACCTTCACCACAACGGTTAGGCCACATGTGAACGCAACATGCAAAGGGTTAAGGTTAGGATTATGACATCCAGCGGCTTCAAAACTCCAACGGTCTCCGCAACATGTGAACAGGTCATGGTTAATGTTAAGGTTAGTTAAGGTGGCAGCCAGCACTACGAAACCTTGTCACTAACCACTGCATGTGACCCTCCGATGAAACCGCCAACGGTTTTGGAAATTGTTAGTCTAATCCACGGTAGTTAAGAGTTAATCCACTAGTTAAGCGTGCTTAAAATTAATTAAGCTCCAGTTAATGTTTGTTGGTTCCGACAATTTTGGCGCCAACCCAAAATTTAGCAGCCCTAACTGGAGTTTTCTAGATTTGAAGGAGCTTTCCAAGGAAAAAACTGTAAGAGTCATAACTGGAGCAATTTTTGACCAAATTGAGCTCAGGAAAAGGTGTTCCTAGCTAATTTCGACATTCTGAACACGTTCGTCCAGGTATCAGGAGCAAGATTGTACAGGGTTCCCCCCCCCCCCCCCCCCCCCCCCCCCACTCGCGTCCAAATTAGACGAGATGCTCTAAACCAAGGGTTTAGTAACGGTAGGGTTTGAAAAAATTAATACATATTCAGAAATAGGATCATTGGAGGATGAAGGGTTACCTCTGTCTAGCCCAGGAAGAGTGTGAGAATTAGATAAGTTTCGTGTTGGCCACCCTTAATCTCCATGAGACCGAGGCCGGTGTTCACCTGGGAAGTGCCGAGGGAATCTCTCCAATAGATGGCCTGTATGATGGCATAGTAAGCAATGGAAAGGGATCCCCCAATAATCAATTCGCTGGATAGTAGAAAGAGAGTCCCATTCCATCTCAATGCCACCTAGTAGGCCCCTAGAGTAATTCACCTCCGCAAGAATCCATGCTACCCCTTGTCACAAGCCCCCAGGATCCGAGGGTCTTGATGTAAATGAAGCATCCAACTGCATTCCCAATCTCCATTAGTGCACACCTAGTCCAATATTCAAGTGGACGATCGGGAAGCTTGAACCAAATTAGGTTGTTTCAAGGCGTATCCAGGAGTGGCTTAATCCCAACATACCACTAATTAAGTTGCAGGAAACTTCGACCTTGAACCCACGACATGGCTAGAATCCGATCTGCATCCTCCTTATGCAAGAAATGGACATTGAGCCACTGATTTAATAGTTTGCTAACCTTGGGGATATATCCCAGAATAGTGGTCCATTGTGTCGAAACCCACTCCATTAATTCCATATCCCTAGTGCCTATAAATAACCAACGTCTGACCATAGCCCTGTTCTGCAAGCTAACCACCCGATCCCATAGTACGTTGTGGCGAAAAATCAATAGCTTGGGCGTCTTCGCACATTTAAACTTTTTGTGTCTACCAACTCCATGCCTAGAATGTTCAGATTGACACCTCGGAATGGCGTGTTGCGCCGAGGTAGAGGAGAGGATGTTGTCTTTCAGATCGAAGGCGACGTGTTCCCCTCATGCACAATACGTGAATGTGAATGTGTCACCAGCTCGTGAGTGCCATACCCGTGATTTCTTTCCATCTCTAACGTGGCCTTGACAAAGGCATCTTGTACCGAGACATCAACGTCGGGAATGTTGATGATCACACACATCCCCGTCACCTCAAGTAGTAACGTCTGCACATTTGACCGTTGTAATATCCAATGGAAGCCAACAGTGCAATTGGACCCACCTCAGCACGAGTGTACTCGCATAACAAGAAGGTCCATACATGGATGAATGTCAATCACACCAAACCTCAGCGGGCGACCCAAAAGGGAAATAAATGTAAATCAAGACGCACAATGTGTACAAAAAGGATGTCAACAGAACGGATCTATATGCATGATACGACCGATCTTGGAGTTGCGTAAGACCCACGGGGGGAAATCCAAGAGAATAAAAAAATCTCGGGGTGGATTGATGTAAATTAGCATGTCAGATAATCCCGAGAATATCCAGACTGCCTGAGACCCCAGACTAGAATAGAGGGAAATATCACGTCTAGAGCCTAGCGGCCGAGAACCAAGGGAGGTGTGAGAATGTCAGAGCAGTAAAGAGCCACCACCAAAAGACAACACCCGAGATATAGAGCCAAAACCCCAGGCACCAACCACCATAAATGTAAGAAAATTGACTGGAAAATAGTAGGTGAATGCCGAAAAAAGGTCCCTGGGAAACTCCACCACCCTGGCACCCTCGTCCCGATGTCAAAACCTCGCTCCAACACCAAAGTATGAAGTCCAGGAAAAAAACAATGAAGTCCCTCAACCAAGTATGCTCACTTAGAGCTCGCAACAACAACAACACCAACAACCAAAGACCCTCCACCATCTAAAATAACATTTGCATCCAAAGTCCTTGAAGGGTCGTGAAATAATATATGTGTTTAACCACTTGTTCCACAATATTTTGAGATCCTTATGTTCCAATTGTCCCTCAGACCCGGGTGCAGTCTCAACCAAATCCCCACGCAGTGTCTCTTTCTCGAGAGGCATTTGTTTTCTGACGTTGCGGGCTAGAGAAGCACTTATGGATTTCATTTACATCGTAGCTAAAATTATATTTAATGTACATTGTCTTCAACAATGGTGGAAAATGAATATGATTAATCTCACATAAAAACTCTCTTTTAATTGTAATTATTATGTTTATGTATAATTTAAGTTGAAAATATTTATAGCTTTTAAACTTATTATTTTAGTGAGTTTAATGGTTAAGAATAATTGTTTAATTGTAATAAGATACATGTTGAAATTTAGAAATAAAGTATGTGTATTTTCATAAATTTTAGTGGTCAAATTATTGGGGTAACGCAAGTCCCTTATCCTATAAACAAAGAAATCTCATACACCAATTTAATGTATAACTTAATTGTGACCTTAAACATATACTATCATTATTATTGTTCTTTTTCTTTAAATAAAAAATATACAATGTAACCATTATTATTCTTTTTTTTAAATACTTTAAATAAAAAAATAAATTATATGAACTTTTTCTTTAAATGCTTTAAATAAAAAATAAACTATATGACCTATTCTTTTTCTTTAATTTCTCTAAATAAATAATAAGGTATGTTACCTTAAAAGTAAAAAACATCTTTATTAAATCTCATAAATGAACGCATTGCTTAATAACTCATCCATTTTTCCATTAAGATTGATATAATCCTTTATTTATCATATTTTAAATGTGCTCATGTCAGAAACTATATCCTTTTATTTTTAATTCCCTGGTAAATAACCTTTTTAATCACTTTATTCATAAAAAATTCTCATTTTGTAAAACAAGTTAAGTTAAAAATTCTCATTTTGTAAAATAGGTTAAGTTAAAAATAGATTATATCACTTATTCTTTTTCTTTAAATTATTTAAATAAAAAATAATCTATATCACCTTAAAAATAAGAAAACATCTTTATTAAATTTCATAAATGAATGCATTGCTTAATAACTCATCCAATTTTCCATCGGCCTGGAGTATGCCGTAAAACTGCTTCTGCTTGGCTAAGAGCTCGTCTTCCTCGGACGTAAGGAAACAGGTTAACGGCCCAAGACCCAGAGGCATCTGGCAGGAGTGAGAGCCTGCTCCCGATTACGAACCACCAGCAGGGTTATGCCAGGTGGCGTGGTTTTCCTATTTAACAGTGATGAGTCAACCCAGCATTCGCAGATAGCAGCCAGAGATGGTTGTCCTCACTGTTGGTTTGACACCTGAGTTGATAGGTTTTACCACCTTCGGAAAAAAAAAAAAAAAAAAAAAAAAAAAAAAAAAAAACTCATCCAATTTTCCATTGAGATTGATATAATCCTTTATTTATCATATTTTAAATGTGCCCATCTCACAAACTATATCCTTTTATTTTTAATTCCCCTTCTCAATAACCTTCTTAATCATTTTATTCCTAAAAATGATTTAATAAATGAACGCATTGCTTAATAACTCATCCAATTTTCCATTGAGATTGATAATATCCTTTATTTATCATATTTTAAATGTGCCCATCTCACAAACTATATCCTTTTATTTTTAATTCCCCTTCTCAATAACCTTCTTAATCATTTTATTCCTAAAAATTTTCAATTTTGTAAATTAGGTCAAGTTAAAAATTCCCCTTCCCAATAACCTTCTTAATCATTTTATTCCTAAAAATTTTCATTTTGTAAAATAGGTTAAGTTAAAAATAAGAAAAAACACTAAGCAGCCTCTAAATGAATTATAATACACTTTTGATAATAAAATTCATTTTTAATCAGTGTATCCTCTTTCAAAACGGTTGAATGTATTTAATCCTTCTTATTATTGTCTTGCTCTTTTAACAAGAGAGTAAGCAAGTTTGATAGAAAATATACTTATGATGGAAGATATCCTTACCATATATATGGAAAAAAGTAGGTATAAATAGGCCAATTTTGTATACAACTTGTGGCTTTATTTTTAGATATCGGCTTTTGCAACCTAGCTCACTGCGATTGTTAGAGGGTTCACAAGCAGATCAACACACATCACACAGTAGGCTATTTTGATGGTGCTTCAACAAATGGGCTGTGCAACCATTATTTCTATATAAAAAGAAGGTAGGTACAAAACAACTAATTTTGTATACAACTTGTGGCTTCATTTTTAGAAATCGACCCTTGCAACCTAGCTCATTGCTATCGTCATAGGGTTCACAAGCAAATCGACACACATCACACAATAGGCTATTTTGATGGTGCTTCAACAAATGGATTGTGCAGTTGTGGAGCCATTATTTCCATTAGCCCATCGATGGTATACACGGATGGGACTACTGCAAATCGATTCCAAACACCAACACTAGAGCAGAGGTGTTGGCGCTATAGGGGACTTTGAAATGCACCAAATGGCTTGTTGTGGAAGACTAGAACATACATTCTAGTTCTTAGGGACTTGAATATCAAGATTGACTAGGGCAATGACAAGGCAACTTTGAAGATGCTTGCTCTTCTTCACTAGATGGAACAGGTTAAGATATTGAAAATATCTTTCCCTTCCATCCCGTTTTGCCATACCTATCGGGAACAAAACGCCCCTGCAGATCGACTATCTAAGTGAGGATATTCAGCTACACCTTGGAAGATTCACTGTGAGCTCATCGACAACAGATCAACCATATGTGTTGGTTCCATATGACTCTAGGGATCTCGTCTTCTTGTGGTTCTTTTTGCTGTAATGAATGAAAACTCTAGAACAGGACAAACCTGGGCGATTACAATACAACTTTTTGTCATGTTTCCAACTTAGGTGTCTGTCATTAACACCTTTTTGCTTTCTGCCTGAAGATTTTGCAAGTTTTTTTTTTTTTTTAATTAGATCATCTCAATAAGCTAATCCTTGTTATCAAGCTATGGACTTTTTGAAAACTGCTTTTTCTGACTAATTGAGTCACAATTGCAGAACCTGTAACATCTTTTGTTTCTAATGAAAGATGTTGTTTTTTCTTTAGGAATTTTTTTCCAAGGATTTTTCCAATCCTGTGTAAGTTTGAAAGTGTGTTGGATTTTTCAAAGAGCTCTATTTCAAAATCATGGATGGGTTCACAAGCCATTGTTCTTTGAATGAAACAACCAACATAGCAAATAAGGAATCATGGTGATCTACTTGTTGTTGTCCCACCGTGCTACAGTGTTTAGTGAATTGCATAGACTATCAATGACTCTTCTGTAGCTTCGTGCAAAGATTTATGGCTCTTTTGTTCGTGCAAAGATTTTTTAATTTGTTGATGGCTTACACATGAAGCATAAGAATTGTAATTTGTAATACATCATAACATGTACCTTAAAAGAACGAAGTTGTCTACAGAAGCGGAGGGATTGCCTGGATGGTCAAAAGTGGCTGGAATTTGGACAAAATTTTTCAAAAAATCTTGTATATGTAGTGTTTGAATCATATTTTTGATGGTAGAAACGGATTCATCACCATCAAAAACCTCTAAGACACCTAAAATTATGAAGTTTGACAACTTTTACTTGGATTTACAAAATCTCTACCAGATTTTTTCAAAATATAACCAGAATTTCTATAGCTTTCGAGGCAAAAAAGCATAATCATTAGACTACGCCTAAAAAAACTAAAGAAAATTCATTCATCAGTTTATTCTATATCCAAGTTACTTACTTTATTCATTTATTATAATGTATATAGCTAGCCATTTCAATAATGGTTTGTGTGCTTATAATCTAACCCTAATGCCGAAGAGTTTTGATAAACTATAATTAACATATATCTAAGCTAGAACCATATTCAACCTTAATGCTCTCTCACAATCAAAAAATGTGCGTGACAAATTTCAGCTTCACCCCAATCCATAATCTTAGAGTTATCCTGAACCCCAAATCCTGCATCTAATAAATAATCGTACTATAGAAGTGTAGGTATCTTGAATAGTATAATTAATATGTTTATAGTACTTTGAGAGGTTTGTGGACAATATACTTTATATTTTCATGAAAATATTGACTCTTTAACTCATCCACCTATTTCACTGTGACACATAACATAAAATTAAAACGTTGGGTAACACTAAACGTGAATGCGAAAAATACATTTTTGAATACGAGAGGTTTTCGAACTGGAGCTCCCGCGCTTCCTTCTGCGACCTTGACAGGCCTCCCGCAGGCCTCCTGCCTGGCAGCCCTGCTGCTGGGCCCTCTCTTGCTCCTGCTGGCCCGCCTGGGCTCCTTTCTCTGAGCTCCCTTCGACTCTCGTGGTCTCTTTCGAGCCTCCTGCCCGGCCCCAGCTGTGGGGCCTTTCCCCCTGCTTTCTTTCCTACTTCCGCCCCTCTCTCCATCCGGTCATCTGCGAGCCTGGCCTCACTGTTATGGCTGGGTCTGAGTCCTTCGCGCATCAAGATAATGAAGACCAGGAAAAAATCTTTGCTTCTCTCATTCCAGAAAACACTACCTCAAGAATCCGTCCCTCTGCATCAAAGTTTGTCAAGAAACTAGCAGACATCCCTGAAGTTTCTCTCCCTTCCAGTCTCCCGAGGAAGGCAGCGATCTCTTTGGCTGAGAGGGGTCTTGTAGGTCAGTTTACTGGCCTCTGGCCTTCGCCCAGAGTAGTCCAAAAATGGTTAGAACGTAACTGGAACGCAATCATTCAAGGGAAAATCGCCATTAGATTCTGCGCAAGGGGCTTCTATACTTTCCTCTTCAAAACAAAAGAAGACCGGAACCTCATCTTTAGAAATGGCCCCTACTTCATGGATTCGAGAGGCCTCTACCTGAATAGATGGTCCCTTGATTTTGAACCAGAAATGGATATCCCAAACGCTGTTCCGGTTTGGGTACGCCTACCTCACCTCCCTCTACATTGCTGGGGGGACGAATCTGTTGAAGCTATCAGGAATGCTGTGGGAAAATACATTGATAGATGTGAACCAAAGGAGAACATGCATGCTTGTGCAAGGATCTGAATTGAAGTCGACTTAGGGAAAGGCCTACCGGAAGCTATCAAGATCAAAGTGGACCAATGGACCCATATTCAACAGCTGGACTACGAACAACTACCATTCTAATGCAAGGTATGTCACGAATATGGACATTTCGCTAACAGGTGTAGTAAGCTAAAAGTAAATGAACTGAATGAAAATGCTGAAACCTCTGAAGGCACATGGGAGCAAGTTAAAAAAAAGAAATCAAACCCCACCCAGCAAGGCCCTAATACTAAGCCCCTCTCGGAATCCCAAGCTGCTCCCCCCCCCCTCCCATTTCGACCCAGCCTTTCCTCTCCTTCTCTAATCCCTTTGAATCCTTAGCGGATGAAGATCCCTCCTCCCCCCCTTCCTCTCCCTCAGCCACTGCCCTAGCAGTCATCCCCTCCCCCTCGCTGCCCCTCCCCTCCCCTCCTCCTACCATAGATCGTATTCTAACAAGAAACAAACTCAAAGAAGCAAGCTTCACCTCTGAACCACCGAGAAAAGCAGGCAGGAAGTCAAATAAAGAAATAAGAGATGAAACAACAGCAAAAGAAATGGTCACGAGCACTCAGCAACCGATGGACTCATTCTTGGACAAGCAAAAAGGAAGTGGGGAAAAGACAAACGAGAAGAGCGGGGCTCACCAAAAAATTAGTAAGTAATGATATTGGTCTCTTGGAATTGTAGGGGGCTGGGCTCCTCTCTAAAATCAAATGCAGCCCGGGATTTAATCATTCATGAGCAGCCAAATCTTTTCCTAATCCAGGAGACCAAAATGTCTAACCAAGACTTTCAAACATTCACAAAAAGACATAAAAGCTTTGCAGGTACAACAACGAACTCCATGGGCACCTCAGGAGGTATAGGTACATTATGGAACAAGAGAAAATGGGACCTCACCAGCCAAAACTCATCTAACTGGTGGGTCAGAACTAACCTCAAAAATAAAATCACAAAAGAAGAATACACTGTCCTTAACATCTATGCCCCGAATCATTATAGGGATAAGGCATATTGTTGGGACTCCATCAACTTAGAGCTGCAGGTCTCCCAAAATAGGAACACAATTATGGGTGGTGACTTGAACCTAATCAGGAACATTCAGGAAAAAATAGGAGGGAAATTCCTCGTTGATCCTTCAAGAGATTCTCTGGAAACAATAATAGAAACACACAAACTCATTGATATCCCCCCCTAACAATGGTAAATTTACTTGGAGCAACAAGGGAGCAGGAATCCACAACATCAAAGAGAGACTCGACAGGATATTAATTCATGAAAGAATAGTTACAACTTTCTCCTAAGTTAAAAGTAAGATAGTTCATGCCACAGCTTCAGATCATAAGCCTGTGGTCTTGATTCTCGACAATGAAAGAAATATCGGCCCTTTACCTTTCAAATAAAACAAAATTTGGGATACTAAGGAGGGCTTCAGAAAACTCATCAAAGAACACTGGGAGATGGAAGTCATTGGTTCACCCCATTATGTATGGGAATCAAAATTAAAATCCCTAAGAGCAGCGATCAAATAGTGGGCCAAAGAGAACGCAATATTGGAAAAAAAAAAAGAATAGAGCTACACAGGCAATTGGAGCAATGGAATCAGGAGAAAGAGGACCAACAAATCTCAAAGGAAGAACAATCTCAGGAAAATGAAATGTTTAGGGAACTCTATAGGCAGAATAGAGAAGAGGAAGAGGAGTAGAGATAGAAATCAAGGTGCCTTTGGCTCATAGCGGGAGACAAAAACACCTCTTTCTTTCATAATAACCTTAAGATCAGAAGAGCAGGAAACCAAATTGATAAAATCACTGCTGAGGGGAAAGAACTCAGTGAACAAGAGGAAATCAAAGCAGCAGCGCACGGTCACTTCAAAACCCTCTTATCAGCAGTCCCCTAGTATATGGACAACGCGAAATTCCTACAACAAGTTGAGTGTAAAATCAACGCGCATCAAAATAGCGAGCTGGATCAGGATGTTTCGGAGGAGGAAATAAGGTTGGCTCTGTTCAGTATGCAGCCGGACAAGGCCCCTGGACCTGACGGCTTCACTGCTGCCTTCTTCAGGAACCACTGGGATATCATAAAAAAAGACTATGTAAGGATGGTTAAAAATATCTTCAAAAAAATAAGATGGGTGAAAACACTAAAACCTCCCATCTGGCGCTTATTCCCAAGGACCCCAACCCCCTCTCCTTTGATCGCTTCAGACCTATCTCTCTTTGCAATGTCTCCTACAAAATAGTAACCAAAATCCTGGAAAATAGACTGAAAAAGCTTCTGCCTTCCCTTATATCAGAGAACCAAGGAGGATTCGTTCCTAAAAGACAAATAACGGACAATGTCATCCTGATTCAAGAAGCAATCCATAGCAGCATCAATAGAAAGGAAAGAGGTATGATTATAAAACTTGACATGGCAAATGCCTTCGACAGAGTCAATCATCAATTCCTTGTTGAGGTTCTCAGGAAGTTTGAAATTTCCAACAAATTTATAAGCATCATTATGGAATGCATCTCAAACCCTTGGACAGCCCCCCTAATCAATGGTAGGCCCAGTCATTACTTCAGAAGCACCAGAGGATTGAGACAAGTTTGCCCCCTCTCCCTTCTTATACATCATCATGGCAGAAACCTTGAGCATACACCTGGAAAATCTTCGAAAGCAAAAGGAGATCACAGGGATCAACATTGCAAGAGGGATAAAAGAAATTAATCATTTGCTCTTTGCCGATGATACCCTTTTAATTGGGGGAGCCTCAAGCTTAATGGCAAGAAGATTCAAGAGAACTTTGGACACCTTCCTGGTAGTCTCATGGGGATTGCTAAACAACAATAAATGCAAAATCTATACTTGGAATGTCCCTCTCCAAATCATGCAAGAATCTCTCTGATCATGGACATCCCAGCTCAAAGAAATTGGAGCCACTTCTCATATTTGGGTCTGCCCTTGGCAAAAGAAATTGTCAAGTCTGAGATTTGGAATAAGCTGATCGAAAAAATGAGAGGGCTTCTCCAAAGTTGGGGGTTGTCTTGGCTAAATCTGGCGGGCAGAACCACCCTCAAAAAGGTTCTCCTCTCATCTCTCCCCATATACTAATATGTTGTCGCTCTGGCCCCTGCCAGTACTCACAAGCACATGGAGTTAATCATGAGAAGTTTCCTGTGGTAGGGAGGGAAGCAAGACTCAAAAAAATTTAGTCTGGTCAGATGGGATCAAGTCACCCTCCCTTTTGAAAAAGGGGGCATAGCAATCAAAATCCCAAGTCTTACCAACAAAGAGATGGGCTTCAAACTGGTGTGGAGAATGCTAATGGGAAAAGGTTGCTGGTGGGTTGAGGCTCTTAAAAGAAAATACCTCAATGGGCTGCACTCCAATGTCCTCACTGAGGTAATAGTGGAAAGGCCTTGCACTCCAGTTTGGAAACTTATTAAAAAAGTCCTCCCCCAAATCAAAAACCACATCTCTAAGTCGCCTGGAAATGGCAAAGAAATAAATATCTGGACTGACAGAATTATGGGATCGGATCCAAGAAATCTCCTTCAACAGTTTAGTACTTTGAAATTATGGATGGAGGCCAAAAATTTGCATTCTTTATTTGACATTTCAGTTTGGGAGCACAATAGCTGGTTAGCTTGGAGGGATCTCTCTCTTCCAAATAATCTCAGGAAACAATGGGCAGACCTCAAGATCTCCCTAACGGGATCAGCTCCTTTAAACAAAGATGCTTGGGACAGTTTCATCTGGGATCCCAGCGGAGGCCATTTCACTGTAAAAGATGGGTATAAACTCCTTCAGTTCAGCCCCACTCTTGGTAACTAGAATCTTTGGTCAGTTGTGTGGAACACCGAATGCCTCCCAAAGATCAAATTCTTCGCTTGGACCCTTCTTAAAGGAAAGATTCTCACGGCCGAGAACCTCAAAAAAAGAGGAATCCATGGTCCCTCAATTTGCTGCCTCTGCTGCGCAGAGGAGGAGAGCAGTCACCACCTCTTCTTAGCCTGTCCTTTTGCTCAAAATTGCTGGAAGCAAATTATCAGTCCACTGAGAACTATAGAAACCTTCGACCAACTCTCTACCCTCAACAGAAACTGGCAGAAAAGCTACCCCCATACAAGAAAAGGCAAGACTACCATTATTCGCCTGTGGAAATGCATACCTTCAGCTCTCAGTTGGAAAATTTGGCTCACCAGGAACAATTGCATCTTCAACAATAAAAAACCAAACCCAGCCCGCACCCTGGCCAAAAATATGGGACTTGTTGCCGAAATGATTAGTGCCAACTTTGTTTCTCTTCCTGATCGCTCCAGTTGGTAGAAGGAAGAGGAAGAGTGGTTTAATAAATTCCGCTTAAACTATGTCAAGAATATTCAACCTCCTTCAACCGCAGGCAAGAGGGGGAATAATTGGAAACTCAGGGGTTCTCAAGAAGACATAGATCAATGGATACAGGAGCAAAATAAAACCACCCTCCAGTTCGACGATGCCTCCAAAAACAACTCGGGGAAAGTAGGGGCAGGGGGAATAATCAAAGATCAGAATGGCCAAGTTATCATCACCTATGAATGGGGACTAGGAAACATGACGAACAATATGGCGGAGGCCTACAACCTTCTTCTAGGTATCAGCATTATGAAAAAACTGCAAGTCAAAAACCCAATCATAATCGGCGACTCGGCAATTGTGATTGCTGCTATGGCTTCAGGGGGAGAATTCAAGAAACAGGCTCTCAACAACATCAAGCATAGGATCAAGGATAACTCAAATCAGCTGGGGGACATCCTCTACAAGCACGTTATGAGAAATAACAACTCTAAGGCGGATTCACTAGCCAACAGGGCTGTCAATAGACCCATAGGACAGGTTCGTGAGAATGATCAAATCTATGACAAACCAATCCCATAAGTCGACTCTCTCCTCAGCCAAGCTCGTGAATCAAGACTACATCAGTCATCTCAACAATACTTCCGCCTTCCCTCACAAAGCTGGCAACCAGACTGATGACTCCTCCCCTTCTGACAATGTACCCCATCATATCAAAGGCGCTGCCAATGAAATCTGCAGGGCTAAAGGAAATCGGTACTGGACTATGGAATGGGAGAGGTCTTGTGACAAAAATAATAAGAAGTTAGGTAACAGTCCTCTCATAATCCAAATTGGCTGCACAAGCAATCCAAGAAATGACACCTAGGACAGGAAGATCTATGTGCAGCCCGATCCGAATTCTGAGGTCCAACCCCTTGAGTTATTATATATTCAGCAGGAAACTAGTCATTTCATCCAGCCCAGAGCTCCAGTCTCCCTCTGTCATAAGAGAAAAGGTTCGTGCTCCAGTCGCACTCCCTCTAGACCGTCTCAGGTAGTCGCCAGTTCGAATACTAGCCGGCCTAGATCGTGCTCAGTGCTCCGTAACCGAAGAAGGATTTCAATCTCTGCCTGGCGCGGTAATGACCGTGATTTTTGTGCATTTCTTTTCTTTATCTCTAACAGTTTCTCTGTTTATTTGAAGCATATCCTCCCATCTTCGCCGCACCCCATTTCTCAGATCTCTGCCTCTCCCTTTTATGGTCTCCTCCCTCCCTTCTTTCTCTGCGGAAGAGGTCGTTCTCCTGCCCCGACTCCTCCCTGTTTCCCTTCCCTCTATCTACCATCGATCCTCTTCCCGATCAGCTCTTTTCCCATTTTCCTTAATCGTCAGTCTTCCCTCTTCTTAATCCCTTTCACCCCTTCATCCCTCCTTTGTAACTCCTATCTCAATCTCTGTCTCAAGATTCCCAAGCCTTCTCAAGGCCCGTCAACAATGTCTGAGAACCCCTTGGAACGTGTCATTACTAACAGTAGCTGCACTCTGTGCAAAGCTCATTGTTTCATGATCGCTTGCTTTGTCAAACACTTCAATGATCTCAAGGAAGAATTCCAGGCAGACAACAAATCCAAGAGGAAAAAGCTGGAGAAACAGAGGGCGAAAATAGAAGGCCTTAAAGAAAAGTGCAATCACCTGGAAGAAGCTATCAATCACATAAAAACAATGTCTCAAAGTATGCAAGGAGAGGCCTCTACAAAGATCAGTGAGAAAAAAGAGCCTCCGTTCGATGACTCAATAAACCAGCATGTGTAAATCTCCCTATGTTCTGTAAATTCTGCTTTATTTTAGGAAAGTATATACGGCAATATGGCCGTTATCTCTTCCAAATCTCAAATTACAAGTCTACTGATTCGGATCAAGGGTCTGCGCACCCATTTTGGATCCATTCTTCTTCGCTCCTTCCATCTTATGTAAAAGGACTTGTTCCTCTTTCGAAGTTTTTATAATACAATAGTAAATGACCATGTTAAAAAAAACACTAAACGTGAATGTTTAATGCCTAGCATTGAATATTTATGATATTGGTAAAGAAATTGTGTATAATCATAACATAGTGATGTTTGGTTTCAAGTTTGGAATTTACTTATTTTGAATTTCAAAGTGTATATCACATTTAGCTATAATAATAGCATGTAAAATAGGATTAATAGTTGCAATGTAACACAATGTCCTTTCATAAAGCTTTTCATATAGCGTAAAAGCATTTATTTTTTGCACACTCTTTTTCCGCACAACCATTTTTGCACACTTCACTCCAAATCATAATACAAGCATTGCATATGTGATAGGTGTAACCGTAGATTTCAACAAGCAGCCTTAAACATTGTCATTCATTGCTTTAAGCATTGATTGCGTAGAAAATGTGAAATGTTATGGATTTTTTCATTAATTTTTTTATTTATGCGACAATTTTGTAACTCATATTTGTGCAAGAGTTCCATAACTTAATATTAAATTATGAAACTCTCCCACAAATATTAACTTACAGAACTCCCGCACAAAGGCACCTCCACAGTGCTAAATCTTTTGTGAGAAAAAGCATATTAGGTTGTCGTAAGCTTTAACTAGTGTAACATTAAAAATCAATATTCAAAACCTATCACAAATCACTTTAAGACAGATCGTTGTGTGGAATGCGAGGTCGCTTTGCAGTCTACACAAAGCCACCTCCGCACTCTGCATTCTCCGCAGTCTATTCTCTCTTATCGTTTGCGTTGTCTGCATAATTTCAATAATATTCTCAACGACTTCATGGGTCAAGTTACCTCACACTAAAACCTTGCTTTTGCTTCACTCTCTGATGTGTAGAGTCGTGGTCCATGCTCCTCTGCAATACAATGTTTGAAAAAAAAAATAAAAAAAAATTAGGATATTTGTTATTGTGTTGTGGAAGTGAAGAGTTTCATAGTCGTCACTACATTATAGCTTCCTTCACATGAGAAAATTCATTAGGGGGCCCTTAGTAATTATGCTATATCTATTATTGACATAAAACGAAAATTCAAGAGACAACATCAAATACCAAGTATAGGAAAAGCCAACGACTTGTTAACATTATTAGAGGGGAACTCACGTTAACAATGAGGGGATAATACTTGAGCCCTTCACAAGAAGCACTCAAACAAGTCCACTCTACAAGCACATGGCAACAAGAAGTCCAGAGGAAATTTCATTGATGATTCTACCTTATATCGTCCCACATCGACACCTATCACCTGTTCATCTGATCTTTATGTGAAAGAATTGTTAAATGAAAAACAAAGGTTGGAGCTTTTAGAAGCTAAAGAGCAGGAAAGAGATCATAAAATTCATATAATAACAGCCGAGAACAAGGCTTTAGCAGAAAGCAATAAAGTTTTGGAAGAACAAGTGGCATTGCTACAGGAAGCTCTCCTAATAAAGAAGACAGAATGGAAACTCATGAAGGCGAATGAGCAAAACATAAAGAAATATGTAGTGGAAAGTACAGAGGTGGTGAATGCGAAATCATTGCAGGATAAAGGGAAAATGATTGCCCAAATAAACAACCATGAAGAGAAAGCAAGAGAAGAAAGGAAAGGAGATTCCATCGAAGTTTCCAAAACTTGGGCTAGAGTTATTAGCAATTATTCTAATAAGGAAGGAGAAACAAACATCCAGGTTTACAACATGCAAGATAGAGAAGGCAAGGAAAGACAAAATAGAGCAACAAACATAATTATTAAAGGGATGAAAGATTGGGAAAAATGAATGTACTCTTGACCTTGCAAGAGACTTCTTGGAAGACAAGTTGTTATCGCAAGGACAAATATGCCAAGCATGGAGGGTGGGTAAGTTTAACGGTTAGAGAGCCAGACCCATCAAAGTCATCATGCCTAGCTTGTGTGATAAACATATCATTCTAAGCAAGAAGCATCTCTTGAGGGGTTCTCAATTTTTCTTAGAAGAATATTTAACTATAAGACAACAGGAGGAAAGGAGAGAGGAAATGTTAAAGGTTAGGGCAACAAGAAAGCATGGATTTATAAAGGCAAAGTTGTGATAAAACGATTTGGACCTCCTTCCAAAACAGAGTAGCAAGATGGTAATAAAGAAGAGGCAACAAACTCTTCAACATGAAATCAGGAAGCAAGGTCAGTATGGGAAAACAGGGACAAAGACTCAAATGTGAGTCTTGCATGTCAAAATAAATAGAAATCAAGTCATACCCAGGTTTCCTTAAGATTAGTTTGTTGGAACTATAGAGGTTACCCATGGAGATGAAGACCTAGGTTAGGGCCTATTGCGGAAGAGAGAGACATAATTTGCCTCATAGAAACACACGAGCATGAAGGGTGAAAGACACCTCTGTTTGAAGGATACTGGAAGATAGTAGTGTGGAACAAGGCAACAGGGAATGGCAAAGGGCATAGGGGTATCATGGTTTTAGTGAGGGAGAAAGAAGGTCATCTCATTCAGTTAGAAAAAGAAGACTCAAATAAGCAATTCATTTGGTTTAAAATATCAGAAAATGGAAACCACATCAAAATTGTAGCATGCTATTTTGCGCTGCAATTTTCAAAAATCTACAAAGGTAAAGGGCTTGACCACAAAGATCCATTTGCAGCCTTAAAATAGGATATTGCAACATATTCTTAGCTAGGTGAAGTCATTATAGTGGGAGATTTCAATGCTAGGACTGCAAGTGAGCAAGCTAGCATTCTTTGCTGTAAAGAAGATTGCGACCCTATTTGGCTTACAGAAGAGAGTAATCGTCAGTGGGAAAGAATTTCAGAGGATAAGGGTTGCAATCTCTTTGGTAAACAATTTCTTACTCTATGTGGGGCCTTTGATTTAGTCATTAGTGATGGCTTGACTAGATGGGAAAAGTCCAGTAATTTCACTTGCAATACTTACAATGGAGCAAGTGTAGTAGATTATGTAATTTGCTCGCATGGTTTGTGTGAGAAAATGGAGGAATTTTTTATTGGAGATCAACTGTTGGACTTAAAATAAGATCACAAGCCAATTTATTTAATTTTCTCTTGGATTGGAAAGAAACAATTAAATTCAAAAATTCAGCATGTCTAACAAAATCTCCCACAGGGAAAAATTCTTTTGACTCTAGAAAATTGTAATACCTTCAAAATAACGCTAAAGAGGCTCTTTGAGAAGGAGAAAATCACAATTCACAGCCTTCATAGTCATGAATTAACACATTTAATTCAATGTGCATTTGCAGAGTGAAAAATAGAAATAATTAAGAAGTCTAAAACAAATTGCTTTCTAGTTAATGTTTGGTTTGATGAGGAATGCAAAAAGGCAAGGAGAATGTGGAAATAGTCAAACAAGGATAGCATAAAGCTCAAAGCTTACAAGCAATTATTAAGCAAGAAAAAGGGTGATTTCATGGTTTTAAGGAGGGAAGAACTAATCTTCCTTGGGAAAAATAATCCCAAATTATTTTGGAAGGAGCTCTAACCGAGAAAGATACAAGCTAGAAATAATATTACAACTTCTAAATGGTTTGACTATGCAAGACAACTCTACGAGCAGGATCCCAAGGTTGACCTTCACTCCTTGGTCAACACTGATATTGAACTCTTCATGGTGCAAGAGGTAGAGATGGGTATCAAGAAGTTGGGTGTTGGAAAAACAAAAGACTTAGCTAAACTCCAAGCATAATATCTAAAGTGGGGCTCAAAGATCCTTGCACCTCACATTACAAAAATTTTCAACAACATCATACAATAGGGGCTCTCCACAGATTGGACAACTAGTCTGGCAATACTTCTTTTCAAGAACGGTGATGTCAATAATCCCTCCAATTATAGGGCCATCATGATAAACCCTTTGTTTGCAAAGCTATTTGGAAGCATGTTAGAAAATAAAGTTAGCAAGTGGGCAGAAGAAAGAGATAAACATGCTAAAGGGAAAGCATGTTTTAGACCTAAACATTCCATAGTTGTTCATTGTATAACTTTAAGGCACATCATTGAAAAAGTTTGGGAGAAAAAGGAAGAAGTCTTTTGTTGCTTTGTTGATTTCAGAAAAGCGTTTGACACGGTTACTAGGGATAAGCTTTGGCACAAAATGAAGGAACTTGGGGTTCCTAAACATTTGAGAGTAGTTGTGCATATGGTGTATGAAGAAGTGAAAGTCAAAATTAGAACTTCAACAGGAATTTCTGAAAGTTTTAGAAGCGATATCGGGGTCAAGCAAGGTTGCCCACTGTCTCCTACCCTTTTTGGTTTATATATCGACAAGCGTGAGGAGTGGTTAAATTCGCAAGGGGGTGATGGTATCTATTTGGGCAAGTTTGCTATAAGGCTTCTTTTGTATGCAGATGACCTTATTTTGATTGCTAAACCAACTCTTTCTTTGCAAGAGCACTTACTATCCCTTGAGCATTTTTGTAGAAGTGTGGATATGCAAGTCAATATCAGCAAAACAAAATTAGTGGTTTTCTCTATAAAAAAAAACATAACCAACATAAGTTCTAGGCAACATTTTAGAAGAAGTTGCGGATTAAAAATACCTTGGAATTGACTTCAATGAAAATCTAAGTTGGGATGGTTGTAGAAAGAAAAGAACTTTGGGGGTTGGAATGCATGTTATGCTTTTCAAAATAGGTGTAGAGAAGCAAAGTTATGGGACTAGAAAACCACTCAAACTCTTTTTGGGCTTCTAGTGATTTTGATGATTCTCTATGGTTGTGAACTTTGGGCCAATAGTACATCTGACATGCAGTGGAGACAAATTGAGAAAATTCAAAAGCATTTGATTACAAACAAATTCAAGATTAAAAATGTAGTTCCTTATGCTATCTTGTTAAGTGAAACAGGGGTTGCTCCTATTGAAGCAATTGCTATGGTGCGAGTCATAAGGTATTTAAAAAAAAAAGAGCAAATGGAAGAAGATAGATGGCCTAAGGTTGTCTTTAATGACAAATTGTGCCAAAAAAAATGGATGCAACAAAATAACAAATGGTTTAGTAAATGGAGTATTTTCTTGAACACATGTCCCATAAATAGCAAAGGGATAAAAGCTTTTGTTATGGATAAGTTCCACAAGCATACTGGGGATAAGGAGTTAGGAAGAAAGAAAAAGTACTATATTGAAGTGTTTAATCCCACTCATAGTCATCAACCAAAAGCATACGCAGTGGCCAATATCCCTTGGAGAGGCAAAATTCTTATTGCTCAGTTAAGGACAAATTCTGATAAACTCCATTGTGAAACAGGGTGCTGGAAAAGGCGAAAAGAAGTGTGGAAGGAAAGAGTATGTGTTGTTTTGTTATTCTGGAAAAGTGGAAACAGAAAAGGATTTCATTTTATAATGTGAGGCCTTCAAAGGCAACAAGGAAAGTTATGCAGATATGCTGACAACTAACTCTTGGGATAATCTATTTAGCGAGGGGTTTGTCGAGAAGCTGGGAGCATTTATTGTGAAGCTTCACAGAAAAAGGGTTGAATACATCAAGCAAATGAAGAAGCAATCTGTCCCATAGGCTATCTTTAGCCTCGTTGGCGTTAAAATAATTTCTTTCTTTATTTCGATCTATCAATGAGAGGAACGTTATAATGAGGCATAATTAATATCACTATACCACACAATTTGTCCCTGGCTTTGTTGTCTTTATATCTTGTAAGTGGAAAAAAGACCTCGATGATAGATATAGTGCATATAGGCCCCCTTAGTAATTATGTTATAAGTGTGTGCTAGCTATTAGTATAGTTTTCTTGTGTATTACGCTGCTATAAATATTCTAATATTAATATCCAGGAATTATTATACTATTGATATTATGTATACCCAATTTAGCAATTGTCTATACCACAATGTTAAGCTTAGTGTTCCATATCAACTATCGTTTCTCTAATAGTTCCCTACATAATATATGAGAATGAAGGGTATATTGATTAGTTTATGTATTGATTGGATGAATTTATTGTATCTATTGTTACTCTATTATTAGCATGTTGATTTCTAGTTGTATGTATATGTGTTGCGCTCAGAAAAATGAAAAACCACTATGTGAAGGCTTTAATTGTGTGGAGGTGTGGAGTAACTCGACACATATGCACAATTAAAGCCTTCCCACATGCATAGATGGAGGTCTATAGATGCGGGTCTAATCATAATCGTTATGTGCAAAGATGTGGAGTAACTCAAACATAAGATTTCTTGTTAGGCAATTAATTAGTTTTTTCATTTGGTATCATAAAAATGAGTTGTTTTTAGTGAGATTTTTGGAAGTTTTTCGGGTGGGTTTTTCTGGTCTAATTTCTCTAAAATCCGGCAGAAATTTATTGAAATCACAAGTTTGATGGTAGTGCCTTAGGGGTTTTTTGAATCCATATATACAGTCAAAAAAACAGTTTAAATAACACAAATCAAAATTTCACCTCAAATTTTTCTACAAAATTCCAGCACTGGAAAATCCAAAAAATTGCACTAAAGACAACTCCATCACAAAAATACTAAGACTAGTAATTTCCTTGTCGATCCTCTCCTTCACCATCCAATCTCCTCACTCCTTAACCATTATTTCTTGCATGCATATATATGTATTTTACAAAGGAAAGCTAGTGCGCTTATTGCAAGTAATTGCTTGTTTTACTTTCCATGATCTAACATAATACTTATTATTTTATGCACACAAATCCATATTTCTCTTTAAAAGATCTAACACAATAATTATATTTTCATGCATGTAATCAAATATTGTTTATGTGCTTATGCATATGTGTTCTTTTCACATAGTTAATTTCAAGAACACAACATAGTTTTTCTATCTTTTTATGTACAAAGTTCTCATGCATTTGTTTGCAAGAAAGTATCATAACAAAGTTCTCATGTATTTGTTTTCAAGAAAGTATCATAATCAACCTTTCTTTTGGGCATAAGAACTAAAATAATATATAATGCAGTAGACTACTTCTGACATGATATGTGTGATTCATGTTTATAACTGCATTGAGTAGTAAGTAATAAAGTTTGCTCAAAACTATGTTCATGAATGGTATTGGAATCCAATAAAACCTTTGTCACACTTATGAATAATTTTGAACACTCACTAAGGAAAGTGACAATCAACTACCAACTTTTGCAAATATGGAAATATTAATGATACATTTAATGAACATGACTGAAGTTACAATGCACTACGCATTAAGATGGTTGGTAGGCAATGATTGGTTAGTGTTGCATGACTAACTAATAAAACTTATATGCATGAATTGAATTTTATTTAAGCTTATTACAATTCGTAAACAAGTGATTATGGTAGTTGCTTCAGGTATCGGTCTGTTAATGACAATACATTGTGGGAAATTGGAAATGTTTAGATTGTTTTTTTTTTTTACATAAACGGTTATGGGATTTCATTAACTGGGTGGCCTAGAGCCACAAATTCGGTCACAAAAGAGGGGGTAGAATTCTGTGTGACTTTTCAGCCAGAGGAATATACCACCTACTCTTAACAGGCTCCTCTTTTTACATTTAACATAGTGTACTTCTGCTTCTAATTTTCTGAGATGGAAGGTACAAACAAAGTATTGAAGAAGGAAGCAAAAAAACATGGCACTTTAGGGGATAGGATCCCAAAGAATTTCATTGTCTCTAAGGAAGGAACCGGCATCTAACTGAACTGCCTTGTTTGCCTCTTTATCTGCTTCTTTGTTGTTCGTTCTCAAAACATGAAAGTACTTCAGATTCATGGACTTTGTCATGTGTTTGATCCTTGAAATTATCCTTGCAAGCTGCAGGTCCGCTGCATTGGAATTGTTCGCCAAAGTTTGGATGATCACCCGGGAGTCTCCGAAGACATTTACCTCCTTGTAGCCCAGCTCATTGAGGAATTTGATTCCTTGGAAGAGGGCCATCGTTTCAGCTTGTATGCTTGAGGAGTGGCCTAATCCCCAAGCAAATCTGTGCACAACTGTTCCATATGGATTTATGATAATACCTCCGGCTCCAGCAGTACCTGGGTTCCCTTTAGCCACCCCATTGAAGAAGAGGGATGGAAGAGTTTGATTGTTCATCCAGATTTGGAAATCGTTTTCATTTTTTCTAACTTTCCAACCTTTGCATGGAGAAGGAGAGTTGTTTGCTTTTGGATATTTGAAATTTAGAGCAGTTCCCAGCTCTATGTCCCGCTGGCTTAAATTTGTGTCGTCTCCTTTATCTTCCAACCACTCAACTAGCTGACATTTTGCTGCATTGGCCACTAATCTGAAGTCCTATTCCTTATTTTGAAAAATCCTTCGATTCCTTTCCAGCCAGATTTTCCAGCTGATGAATTTTGGCAGAGCACTCCACATTGACCTGATTGTTTTATTTTTTGGAGAATAGCTTGGGTATTTGGCCATCCAACCCGCAAACAGATCCGAGACTGAGGATGGGAAGATGAATTTATGCTTCCAGGAGACAAGGAGCTCCTGCCATATGGAGGCTGCGAATCTGCACTCAATCATGATGTGGAAGGCAGATTCTGAGTTTTCCTTACAGAGGGAGCATCTAGACGGCCCACAAAAGCCCCTTTTCTAAAGCCTGTCTTTAGTCAAAAAAATTTGGTGGCAGAGGAGCCAACAGAAGTGCTCTACCTTGGGGATTGAAGGGATTCTCCATATACCAATCTAGGGAGCGGGATTGGGAGGCACGTGGGGCCTCTCGAGACATTTGACATAGCCCTGGGCTATATAATACCCTGCTCAACTTGATCCCTAGCCTCTCGCATCATGTCTGCTTGCTTGAGTTGGAGCTAGCCCATGTAACTGTGTGATTAACGATTTCAGGTCAGGGTGTAAGTTGGGTGGAATTGAGAGCTGCTTCCAACCCGACCACACATTGCCCTTCCAAGTTGAAAGATCCCACAATGAGATTATGCTGGCCTCTGACATCCAGCTCTGCAACTCAGGCATGCCCTTCGATTCTGCCAGCAGAGGTCTATTTAAGATGTTGTCGTTCCAAATATGTATGCGTTTTCCATTGCCTGGTATCCAGAATGAATGGTTCCTTATCAACGAACTAGTTCTGCTGATGAACCTACTGAAAGGAGAGTTGAAATGATTCTTGGGCTGATCCAAACATCTAGTTCTCGGTCCTCTGAAGTACTTCCTCCACATCGCAATTTTCACCCAACCAGGATTTGGAGCTATGATTTTCCAAATTAATTTGGCTCCCATGGCTATGTTTTGGGCACTGAGATCTTTAAAGTTCAGACCTCCCTCCTGAAATGGTCTGATGACTGTATCCCAATTTACTAGAGAATTTTTTTTCTCGTTTTGTTTGCCTCCTTTCCAGAAAAACGTTCTGATTAATTCCTCCATCTTTTTAATGATTCCCACAGGTGCCAATAGAACCGAGAATTTGAATAATGGAAGGCTACTGAGCACTGCTTTTATGAGAACTGATTTCCCAGCTATATTTAGCCAGGAGGACCCCCAGGCCTGCATTTTTTATTTAAATTTGTCTAACTGGGGCAACCAGTCTTTACTCAAGGCCCTTGAATGGAAGATGGGCAGTCCCAGATATTTGAAAGAGGACCAAGAGGTTGAGATTGCGAAACCGAGGCATCGAGCAATGGAACTTGCAGTTGAAGCAGGAATATTCCAGCAGTAGATATGGCATTTGGCATTATTTAGAACACTGCCCGAGACCTTGCAATAATCTTCCAGAACATCTTTGAACTTGGATGTTGAATGAGGAGTTGCAGCCCCCAGCAAGAGAGTGTCATCCGCGAAGAGGGTGTGGTTGATACTTTTGACCCCTCTAGCTATGCACAGGCCAACAATGTCTTGTTCTTATTGCTTCCATTGTAGATAAAAGCTGAGAACAGAGGCCTGAAGAATGAATAAGAGAGGTGAAAGGGGGCACCCCTGCCTCAGCCCTCTAGTGGCTTTGAAGAAATCAGCTGCCCTTCCATTCACCAAAGGGGCAATCCATGGCTACGAGATGCAGGCTCTAATCCACTTGATGAAGCTTTGACCGAACCCCATTTTTTGCAACACCTCAAACAAAAAGCTATGTCTAACACGATCAAAAGCATTTGCAAGATCTAGTTTAATAACCATACCTTTTTCCTTTCGGTGCATACTGGAATGAATCACCTCTTGAACCAAAACGAAATTGTCCACCAATTGCCTGCCATGGATAAATCCACCTTGGTTGTCCGGGATGATTTTTGGGAGAATTCTTTTCAACCTGTTAGCTATCACTTTAGTTATAACTTTGTACCCAATATTGCATAAGGAAATTGGGTGAAATTTGCTGAAAGAGTTTGCTCCTTTCTCTTTGGGAATGAGGGCGAGAAAGGCTGAGTTTGTACATCCTCCAATCTTCTGACAGTCCTGGGATTTTTGTATCATTTTGTAGAATTACTTCTCTACAATCTGCCAACAGGTCTGGAGAAACTTGGGCATGAAACCGTCTGGTCCCGGAGCTTTATCAGGATCCATTGCGAAGAGAGCTTCCTTAACTTCCTTGTGCGTGATTTTGCCTTCAAGAGTCTGATTCATTTTAGTGGTGATCATGTTAGGGACAATGTCCAACAGAGCAGCGTTTAGATCAGCTCCTGGTTCTTCTCTATATAGCTGTTCGAAATGATCAAAGGCTGCCTTTTTTATGCTGGTAAAGTCCTTCAAAACGCAGTTGTCTTTTTTTATTTCGCTGATGGAGTTGCGGCCTTTCCTGGCTTGGGATTGTTTGTGGAAAAAGGAGGAGTTTCTGTCTCCAAATTTGAGCCAGAGGCTCCTGGAATCTAGCCTCCAGTATTCTTCTTCTGCCAGGCAGGCCTTGTGGAAGCTTTGTTGAAGTTTGGCCTCCTTTTCCAACTCATCCTTAGTGATTTCAACTGTTTCGATATGTAGGTGTTGTCATTCTAATGCACTTTGAATTTTTTTCCTTTCCGCTGTAGGATTATGCAGGGTCTTAACCCAATTTTTCAGCATGCCTTTAACTCTTTTGAGTTTTTCCTCCCACACAAAAAAAGCTGATCCCTTGACTGGCTCTTTCCAGCAGTCTCTGATCTTTTCCATAAAGTCTTTTTCTTTAATCCAAAGGGAACTGAATCTGAAAGCAATAGGCCCCAGATACTTGGGGGTCAACAGCGCAAGGCTGATGGGCTTGTGATCTAAAACGCTGCTTTGAAGAATTCTCATTCTAGCATCTAACCCAAGGAGAAGGAAGGAGCTTTGTACCAAAAACCTGTCAAGTCTTGCCACTATGTATCCTAGGCCGACTCTTTTATTTGACCAGGTAAAGTTACCCATAGTCGGCTTAATGTCTATCAAATCCCAATCTTGCATGAGGTCTTCCACTAATTCTCTTGCCGGATCCCTGACAATGTTGCCTCCTCTTTTTTCTGACGAGAGGAGGGTGAGTTTGAGGTCTCCGGCTATGATTGCGTTCTCCAAGTTTTCTAGATCTGCAATTTTTTTTATAAAATCCCAACATAGTTTTTTCTCGCCTACATTGTTAGGAGCATAAACATTGAATATGCAAATAATTTCCTTAGATTCTAAGTGTTGCATTTAAAAAAAATCCAATTGGTGTTCAGGGACTCGGAGATTAGTAAGAACTTATTGGGATTCCAGAGAGACCCAAGTCCTCCCGAAGCTCCACAGGCGGAGGTTGCAAGCGCTCCTTCTTTCTTCCAAAAATTTTTGCTTGCATGGAGGAAGGCTGAATCCTCCAATTTAGTCTCTTGGATGAGAAGGATGTCCAGGGTTTCCAATCTTATTAGGTTGTTCATTTCTTCTTCCTTTGCTTTGGTACCCATTCCCCTATAGTTCCAGGAGACTATTTTCATTATTTACTTTTGCTGTGGTGAGCTCCCTTGGAGCTCTGGGTTTGGATCTTCTTCATCTTTGGGGTTTTTGCTAGGAGTTTCTCTAGGGTTGGCTGGCTGCCCTGGAGCTTGTCTTTATAAGTCTCTTGTTCTCTTTTTTCCTTTGCTGACATGCGTCCTCTTGTAGATCTTCTGGGGGAAGCCTGGGATTCACCTATTTCCCCTTCTTCCTCTGATTCCTCGGACTCTTGGGTTTCCTCTTCTTCCTCTGATAACTTCTCTTTGGCTCTCTCTGGTACGCTCTTGGAAGGGGAGGCTTTGGATGGAGGGGTCTCCTTAGGGGTTTCTGTCTCCTGCATGATCACTATTTCAGATCCAAGTATCTCAAATTTATTTCCTTGTCGTTCCATGGATGGCTTCTGAACCGGGTCCACTTGAGGAGCTTTCGAGTTAGCATTTGCATTCTTCTTGTGTGAAGCTTTGGGATGCTTTGCTTGATTCCACCCTTCTTCTTTCCCTTTTTCTTCCACCCCTTTGGACGGGCAGTCTCTGGCGAAGTGTCCGTAGACATGACACTTCCGGCATTTGAATGGCAGCTGTTCGTAATCAAGTTTCTGAACATGAGTCCAAGGACCTACAACTATTTTGACGGCTTCTGGTAATCCAACCTCCAGATCTACCTCCACACAAATCCTGGCACAATCATACTGATCTTTGTTGTTGGCTTTGTCAATGAATTTCCCAAGAGAATTTCCAATATGCTTCAGGGATTCCCAGTTCCAGCAGTGGACGGGGAGGTTGGGGAGTCTTACCCATACCAAGACCGCTGTAGGAACATCCATCGCCGGATCGAAGTCTGGCGTCCATTTATTTAGATACAGACCTTGGGGGCCCATGAAGTAGGGGCCATTCCTGAAAATGAGATCTTTGTCTTCTTTTGCAGAGAATTCAAATAAGAAATATCCTCTTCCGAGGAAGTAAGAGGTTACCTTGTTTTTTATCAACAGAGCCCAGTTCCTTGCGACCCAATTCTCAGTTGATTTCGGGGAGGGCCATAGTCCAGTGAACTGACCGACCAGGGCACGATCTGCCAGGGACAAGGCTACTTGAATCGGACCTTCAGGCGGAAGGGCAATCTCAGGGATATCTTCAAGTCTTTTCACGAACTTCGCAGCTTCTACTGATTTCTTCTTTGGCAAAGAGGCCAGCAAGGTTCTGAAGGCCTCAGCGGCGGAAGGTGGAGGAGGGGAGGGAGCCCCCTGAGGAGGAGTCAACTCCTCCATGGAGGGCAGCCGAATCAGCCAGCCCGACCGCAGCTATGAAACAAAACCCCCGGCGGACAAGTCTGCAGGGACCAGGACTCGCAAGGAGCGGGCGCGCGCGCAGGTTCAAAATGCGCAAAAAAAGCAGATCTCGCAAGTTTGAGTAGGAACCGAGTGCGCAGGATTCGGAAATTTTTAGATTGTTACCTCAACTATTATTGGCTTTTACCCATTAATGAATAATTGCATATAATTTTATGCATGACAATATTTTATGCATAAAACTAAAATTATTTGGAAAGTGAATACTTGTTAAATGATGCATATTTATGACTAACGTTGTTGATGAGATTAAGTAGTGGTAGCTTAATGGCAACAAGAAAACCTGCCAAGGTAAAATGTTGCAATGTGAATAGAAATCATAAATGACCAAGGTAAAATGTTGTAATGTGAATTGCAATCGTAAATGAGAAAGTATAATGTTATATGATATGCATGATTGTGTTACTTGGAAAATCAGAATGCATACAACATGTATGTCAATTATGTTCCTGTCAATCTAGATATTGTGGACCCATGTTGGGGGTTAAGTGTAAATTCATGGTGTAAATGCATGTTTATTTTGTTAATGATAATGTTCATATGGTTCATTATGTAAATTGTTTTGGGAAAGAGTGCTAAAAGAGAAATTTAACATGCCAGACAGTTATGAAAGGTCAGACGGCCTTGGGTTGATGGCGGTTGCCTGCCCGGAGGGGTTGATGGAACTTGCCTGCCCGTATTTCCTCTCCCTAGAGATAAATGATCTTAGTAAGGGAAAAGAGTTGGCCAATATGGTGAAGAGGGTAAAAAGCCTGAGGCAACACTGTTGATTTGGAGCCTGTTAGGTTCCTATAATAATAGGCTTCATAATTTTGAATTGACTATGTAAAGTCTTGTAGTATTGTAAATACCTTTGCTTTCTGCAAAATGTTTTCCCATATTTAAAAAGGTAAATAGGGTGAGTCTTAAAATAAAATCAAAGGACTAAAATAAAAGGATCAAAAAGAAGATAAAATATGGACCCCACCAAAAAGAGATAAAAATAGATCATGAAAGTACGCACATTCAAATGCCACTACTCTTAGTTTACTTTTTGCAAATAAGATTGTGTGCAGCTTGTCAAAATGCCACAATCCATGATGATCAAACAGTTTAATCTCAATTCATTCATGCTTTAAATTTAATGCTGATAGATAGAGAATAAATATCTAGCCAAATTGTTTAATCTTGGCAGATCAGTAGTTAGGTAGAGAATAATAGCGAGCTCATCAGTTTAATCTGAGCCATTTGATGTTATAAGATTAGAATTAGATAGTTTGATTATCAAAGAAAAATGAAGGGTCGACAAGCTTAAATGTATCGGGTAAATGAAGAAAAAATGTTAGGGTAAATGATGCGTAGGTAGAAGCAGTTTTCACAACGCAGGGAGAGAATCAATTGGCTCATTTTATATTACTAACTTCCTTCCAAACTCATTTTCCCTTGTAAAAATATCCCTTGCCTTCATTTTAAACCCTTTTCCCTAGTTAAAAAGCATATTTTCATTAGAAAAGTAAACTCCCCTTTACGAATTCCCCTTTTCAGTTAAGCATGTAAAAACCCACTTAACCTACCCACTAATTAACCTGGGTCCCCCACTTCTATTTTAATACCCATCACATCACTTATCCCTGGGCCCCACCTATCAAATCCCCTACTCACCTCTCCTATTCGCCCATCCGTCGAATCTTGATTCCTCAGATCCAACGGTCCCCAATCCATTTCGCACCCCTCGACACCCGACAGTTAAAGTTTTCAAAAGGATGCGAAATGGGTGGTTTCGTAACCCCGCTCCCTTGCTACGTGGCAGCTCCAGATTGTATCGCATCCTCCAATCCAAAACCACTAACCCGCTTTTCACCATGCGATAACCACCAGTCCATTGTCCGAATTGTACGATGAAACCACCCTGCCATTTGAATTTAACCTTGCACCATATGTTTAACCATTGTTGGTTAAAACCAATAAACCTACCTTTTACCATCTTTTCACTATTATTCTGTTGACATTTGCGAAAAAGAGCCTCTGCCGACCTATTCTTGAACCAAAAAAGCTCTGCCGACCTGTTTTCAAGGGATTTCACACCAGAAATCAAGCTTTTCGCCATCAGGAGACAGTGCCGACTCAACCTGAAGCTTTATAAAGACTATTGAAGCCTATTTCACTGCCAAAAAGCCTCAGTTGCTTCCAGAACCCCTTCTACATATTAAAATCTTCATTTTCCAGGTATTCCTAAGTGTCGAGGCCTATACTTAAGCAAGAAAGTAATAACTGCTAAATTGAACAAATTAAATGGCCTCTATGAGTATTTTAAATGTCAATCCCCTGCAACCACCTATATTTGATGTTGAACGTAACCCCCTTGTTGAAAAAGACTTCAAAATCAGTGATACAGTCACTGATTTCAACCTCCTTGAGCTCCACTGCTGGAGCCATGATAAATTCATAGACCAGGATGATGATATCCACCTCTAGGATTCAAACCTACCCAAGTATATCTTCCCACAAACCTTCCAATTTCTAGAAATCATCAGGCTCTGTCAAGTTAATTATCTGCCCAGTGAAAGAGCCCTAGTAACCCCTAGCAAAGAGATTTTGTTCACAATTACTGCATAATCAATAAACCAAATGTTGCAAATTCAACCTAAGCCTGATGAAGCCCCTTTGTCAATTGAAATCCTCACTGAGTTATATCTAAAGCTAGACTTTCCTAAGAGGTCTCAAATCTTCCAAACCTTCCTCCCTGAAACAACTCAAATTCCTAAAAAGAACCCACCCTACTCTGCTACCATGTTCCCAGAACAAACCAGGCAAATTGTGACCATGTTGTCTTGTATATTAGGATACTTTACTGATGAGCATGTAGATGAATCCATCCTGGGTTTCCTCTCTATCTTTAGCCCAGACTAGCCTCCAGCTATAACATTTAACTTTGCTCAATACCTATCAGATTCTATCCATGAGCAGTTAGTTAAATTACCTAAAGAAGGTGTGTTCAAGTATTCATCTGTTTTGTTTCATATGTTCTTATACTTACAATTTGAAAGGTTTCAAGTAAGCCTCCAAAAACTGGACGCTAACGGTAATCCACAATCAGTTGTCTTCTGGACATCCCTAATTAGAAAATATTCCATAGAGTTCACTTACAAGGATTTCATTGACTCCTTTATTCATCCAGTTGCCAACATGCTAAGCAATAGCAGTCAACCTAGGATCAATGAAGAAATGAAGAAAATATTATAGTTGTCAGAGCACAATAGAATAGGAGACTAGTATTTGCACCAGAACCACACTAAAATTAGGGTGTAAGGATGTCAACTCACTCCTTACAAACCACCCAAACACCTTCCCATGATGTTACTTGCACTAGAATATATCAGGCAGATCCTAAATTTAGATGAGGTAAATTTCTTATTAGCCAAGAAGAAAACACAGTTCAAAATCAAGAACCAGATTAGTCCTTTCATTGTCAACAATAGAAATGTTGGTCAACAAGCAGATAAGTGTTTACAGGAATTCAAGTTTAGTGATAGTTTCAAATGACAGTATGATCCTTTAGGAGTTATCCACAAGTTAATAATCAAGTTTAAATTAACTCCTTTTGTCCATGATTCCAAACCAGAGATTGAGAAGTACTCCAACTAGTTAGAGTGGTTGGAGGGTACTTTGAAAGAGGTGGAGAAACCAATTGAAATAGCTCATGTCTTGCAGACTCCAACCCTACAAGATAGGAATTCCAAGAGGCCAAGAGAAGAAGGTTCATATTCAGCTCAAACCACTAGTGAAACTAAATTCAAACTAATGTACAGGAAAAAGGCCAAGCCAAATTCGATAAATGAGCAAGAAGAGATAGTTGAGACAATTGAAGTCATTAAAGTAGACACAGTGGTTAAAGAAAATGCACCTCCAACAATTTCAGAGGAAACTCATTAGCCTTCAACCTCTAATACTCAGATTATTCAGAAGCAGCATAGTGTTTAAGTCTCTTCATCAAGCAAACTAATGGATAAAGAAAAAGATATAAGGGAGAAATATAAAGAAATCAAATTGAGAAATGAAGCATTGAAAGCTGAAACCTATGCCCAATATATGAAACAGACTCCTAGTGATCAGAATAGAATATTTTCAGTTTTCGACTACAAAACTAGAAAGATGCAGATGGCCTTTTTACAACCACTGATACAAGGCCCAAAAACCACACAAGATTACAAAAAGATAGAATTTGAAGTTTTTGACAAGGATGTTCATCCTATTGATCAAATTGAGTTTCATAAGCAAGCAGGAGAAATGCTATACTCAACTATGACCAACAAAGCTATGAGTGTACAAAAACTACAAAATTCTCTAGAGAATATCAAAGCATAGTTAAAACTAGAGAAGGCATCCTCACAAGCAAAGGATAATAGAATCAAAACACTTGAAGAATTGGTCATGAGGATTGGGTATGATCCTAAGAACATCAAAGCAGCTGAAGAGCTTATCAAAAAGAAGAATGAAGACATTGCTGCATTAAAAAAGCAGCTGAAATTACCTCCTACTGAACATCCACAAGCAAAAGAAGTTTTGGAGAATGAAGGCCAAAAAGATGAAATGATGAATCTCATCATTCAGTTGACAACTCAACTGAAAGAAATGGAGAATGAGATGGACAAATTGGTGCAGGAAAAGAAGGTCAACATGGAAGCAGTTACTGTCACTGCCATTCCTACAGTTACTATAGTAGTTCCATCTACTTCATCAGCTCCATTACCAACAACACTTACAACTACTACAACAGTTCCATCTACATCAGCCACTACATCAGCAACAGATTCAACAACAACAACAACTCATCCCAGTGATGAAGCAGGTAAACTGATCAAAGCCATGCAAGATATGTCCATCCAAACAAATGAAATAAATAGACTTAAAGAACAAATAAAAATTCTAGAGGATGAAAAGAAGCTAGTTCAAATCATGCATAAAGATGAAACACGAAAGTCAAACAGATTGAATGAAAGGTTGCATAAGTTGGAGAAAGAATTGACACTAAAAGAGCCACTACCCCAAGCAAAGCAAAAATTATGGGCCAATATCATTAACTCTGTTAATGATATTTGGCCATCCATCCAAGTTATCTTTGAGCAGATAGATTTGATCAAGGAAGCAAGTGAGGCAATTCAAAAGGTAAGAGCAGAACTTGGAAAGAAACCAGAGGAATCCTCAAGGGTAATCCAATTCCTAAATTCAAAAAACAAGTATGAATTGCAGGAGCTTGGAACAACCGACAGAACAGAGACCATATTAGAAGTAAAGAAAGTAATCACCAAAAGAAATCTGATGATACAACTTGAGGAGAAATGTCAAAACATGAAACTGGAAGTAGACAGGTTCATGGTCAAATTTGAGGTTTTGAGGTAGAAAGGTTTGCCTAATCCTTTGGTGATTAATGACAGGTTGATGAAACATGAAGATTATGACAAGAAAATCATAGAAGTGGCCAAAGAACAGTCCAACAATTCCTCCATGAAAGGAATTCCTATAGGAAAAGTGCTCTATCAGAATTTTGAGAATCTCTTTTACCTCCAGCATGAGGTAAAACATCTCTTTATAAACAAACCTACTTTTGCAAAGTACACAAAAATTGATGAAATCTACAGAAGAATGGTAAAAATCAAATTACCAGATGAAGAGGCTTGGGATAAACTGAATGATTTACTTTGATAGGTAAAAGTAAAACAGGTAAAAGAGCAGTCAAGGTCGAAACAGAGCATTCAAATATTAAAAGTAAAGCAGTGACAGAGTTTAAAGAGTATCAGATGAAAGACACTAAACAGAAAAAGAGATAAAGCAGCAAAATATCAGTGAAAGCAAACAACAAAGCCAAATAAGCAGGGACAACTTGCATTAGTTAGATAGTTGTCTCTATCTTCTTGCATGAAGATATTTCATTTTCCTTGAATAATTCCTAAATCAGTTTTAGGATATTTTGTAGTAGTTTTTGTATAAATACTTCATAATTCGAAGTATTGAAGGGTGTGGATTTCTAAATATTTCTATAGTTGAACTCATCTACAACCTGAGGGTTTACTGTACTTTTCCAGTTGACAAACAGGACAAATAATAGAAGCATTTCTTTATAGGATTCATGTGTTGAGCCACTTCAGTGAAGTATATTTCAATTGTTCATGTTCTTTTCTAAGTTATTCCATAAACTTGAATGTTTTTCTAAATTTGAATGGTATAATAGGGATGTTATTGTAGAATTTGTTTAAGTGCACTCTATTCTGAACTGTTATTCATTTTTATGTTTTCTTTTGATATCTGGTTTAAAGGATCCTTAATTGCCCTCTAATCTCGATTGACCTCTTTCATCTTCCTTCATTATCTGGTTTAAGGAATCCTTAACTGCTCCTTGATCCCGATTGAAACTCATTTCACCATCTCAGCCCTAAAAGATCTATTGTTGCTCAGTTACCTTGCCCTGTAACACTGCTTTTATAATTGGTTTATGTTCTGTTTTCTTGATATATTGACTCCATAGCCCAATGGAAAATAGACAAGCACCTATCCATCTAAATCAGTAATTCCACCAACAAATCAAAATCAAACCAAATAAATCAAACATAGCTAGCCTAAAATCCATTAAAATAAACAAAGTTAAATCACATAGAGAGAGCCCTCTCTGAGTTTAGGAAGGCTAGATCCTAAACTCCAAAGTAGGTTTGTAGTTACCTCTGATATTTCTTTTTAACACATTGAACAACCCTTGGAAATTTTGGAGTGATAACAGAGCCTATTGGAGGACGCCCAAAATTCCTCATATACAAGATGCTGTCGGAGGAATAGGCATGACACTGCCAAGACGAGTCCTATATTGGACCCTATGTGGTCATTGGAATTCTTGAGCTGGTTGGCCAGTGGAATTCCATAATAGACCTGGTATCTCTGTAAAGGAATTGTCTGGATGCAAAAATGACTCAATCTAATTGTGGAAACTAGTTCCCATGGGTTGGGAGGAGCGTTCTTTAGCCTATTGTGGTTCTCATAGCTAAACAAATTAACTAATCAACTATGTGTTATGTTAAAAATGAATTTTATATATAATTGTGTAAACATGTTATGTACATCTTAACAGGAAAGGAGCCTTGTGCTCGGTAAGGAATTATTGGCAGTGGAGCTCCTGTATTGTATTGCTAATCTTTTGAATGTCTTAGCAGGGGCTAGGACAATATGCAGTTTGTGCATTTATTGAATATTTCAATGATTAGAGAGATATGTGCTCTCTAAGTACTTTTAGAAGTATTGTATTGGTGTCATTAGCAGGAGCTAAGACAATGTGCACATGGTGTAGTGATTTACCAGTTTGATGATTAGAGTGTTGGTGCTCTCCAAAGTACTTGTAGAAGTATTGTGATTGAAATATCACCTAACATTGCATAATTGATTGATAGTTAAAAATATTTCATTTGATTGAAAATGTTGTGACTAATGTGATCGAATTTGTTAGTCATATATTACAGGGTACTTTCCATGAAGTGTGGATGGGTTGTCAAAGCATTCTTAGAGAATTTTCATGAAAGTGACCATGACTTCCAAGAGTAATTGGTAAGTTGGTATAGAGATTTTGTTTTTCTTCTATGACTTTGAATAAGATTCAAGTGAGGAAAAGTAGAACTTGCATATTTTTGCAGCTATAAATGCTTATGACTATTATTCAAACATTATTGTTTCATTTAATGGTATTTCTGGAAATGAAAATCCTTCATTTTGAAGGAGAATCCTTTTAGGTTGCTTAGATTATTATTTCATGAGTAGAAGTTAATGATAAACACCGAGGACGATGTTCTCTCTAAGGGGGGGAGTATGTAACACCCCTCCCATAGAATATTCCATATATATATACATGAGTGAAAAATTAAGTATTATTAACCATTTACATCAAGAAACCGGTGGGAAGTTTAACAAGTCCTTCATAATCACATTGCATTGATTATTCAAAAAAGGAAAAACAAACAAGATTTGGGGGCGAATGAATGGAGGGACGGAGATCATAAAACTTTCGAGAAGTTATGAGCCAAATATGGAACAACTGATAACTACCATTCTATAACCATACTATCGGTTCAAAGAAAAAGGAGTGGAGAGCAGGCCTTTGGAGGAGAGGGTATGTTGTAGAATAGGATTGTCTGTCTTTGGTGTTAGGGGAAGGCGCACACATTAAATCTGTTAATTCAAGGAAAAACCCTTGTGCAGTATAGAGAGCCGAGAAGCATGTTCCATTATTTTACACTGTTAAAATGCGCACAATTAGATCTGGAAGTGCCAATTAAAATCTGCCCGTTGGAATGAGGCAAAAGTACATATAAGTAACTTGCAAAATATGTGTTTATTCACTTGTCTTTTGAAAAGATAGGTATACATATTATTTACATTCTATTTCTTGAGAAGAAAAGATGCAATATGAATATTCTTGCACATAAAATCTAAGTAAATGTGTAGATTTTATTACTGCCCTTTGTTATTCTTCTTTTTTTTGCTGAAGCAAGTGTCGATCCTTCTATTTCATTAATCCAAAAGAAAAGTTACATAATGTACATCAAAGACCCCCTACCCTACAACATAAATCCCTAAGATTATAAGAAACAAACCCAGAAAGGCAGCAGGAACCCACATTCCCGGAGCCAACAGACGATAGCAGTCGCCCCCGACCACGCATAACACACGAGCCGCGGAAGAGGGAAAAGACGCGCTAAACAGGATGAATGGAAATAACCCACTTGGCCCCACCAAACAACCCGAACAATCCTAATTGTTGATCCGGGCTGCTGGATCCAATGGCCAGGAAACATATCGCACTACCTAACATAACCAGACGATAGTGTGCGATAGAGGGCGGTTTCCAAATCAACCACCCTGCCACGTGTTGTAATCTCTATGGGATCGCTCCTGAAACTGCAAAACCACAAACCACTCAAGAGTTGTGCAATCACCGGAAAACCGACTAAGGCATGGTTTTCTAGCCCATAAGTGGGAAGGGGGACGATTCTAGCTGCCGGGAAAACCGACCTCACGTTCTGCTTACTCCTACTACAGGACCTGAACCCGATACTGCGCTTGTTTGGAAAATGACTCAGCAAATTGCCATCTGAAAAACTGGGGACCGCGGTCAACTTACTCCGGGAAAAAATGAGGCTGGACTTAGCTTGCCCTCCTACCCTGTACATACTAGAAGGTTGTGGATGTTCTTGCCGGAAAAATCAATTTGTACTTGTCATCCTTGCCCGATATCGAAAAACTGCTCTGTCTTCTACAGCTTGTTCCTCGTAGAGAGCCTTTAAATAGTTTTGAGGTATATCCTACCACTTTTTCTCCATCCTGCAATCTACATTGTTCACACCTTGGTTGGCCAATAAGACAGCTAGTTTATTGGAAGTTCGTCTAACATGGTTGAAACTGACCATTCAAAGTTCCTGGAGGTGAACTTGAATTCTTTGGTAAACCTGGATGAGTCTCCACTGATTAGAGACTTTCTCCAGTCGAGTACCACAGTTGATTCTTTTCATAGAGTTAATGGTAATCTCTGAGTCCGCTTCTATAATGACATTTGAGCCATGGTTTTGAATCAGAAACTCTAGACATTGCTCCAGAGCCATTAATTCAGCCATATTATTTGTGGCTCTTCCTAAATGGCAGTGGAAGATGAAGATAATATTGCCTTCTTCATCTCTTAAAACTCCTCCAAAACCAGCAGTTCCCGGATTGCCTTTTGAAGCACCATCAATGTTGTATTTCAGATAGCCTTTTGGTGGAGGTTGCCAGAAATCCTTCTCTGTGTCCACAGCTGTATCCTTCCTGATTAATCCTTGGGGAATACTCCCTTGCATTCCCAGTTGCCTGAGAATTCTCAGCTCAGTCTCAGAGGGGGGGTTCTTGGGGAGATTGCGCACAGTGGTGCTCACTGTCTCCCGGAGTTGTTTTAGGATCAGATCAAAAAGTCGATGAGGGATAGACTTTTCATTCTTGAAAATTCTTTTATTCCTTTCTTTCCAAACATTCCAGATAATGAAGCTAGGCGTGAAGGCCCAGGCCAAATTAAGGAACTCATTCTCCATATAGTTTCTTCTCCATTTGTTTAGGGTATTTGTGATACTTCTTTTGTCCCTATCTGTCTGTTGGAAAATGGTAGAGAAAGAATCCCAAAGCCAGGAGGTGTAAGAGCAGCTGTTGAGAATGTGCTCCATTGTCTCCTCCTGCTCTTCACAGAGCTGACATCTAGAAGGCCCCAAAACACCCCTTTTCCTGATGTTGTCCCAAGTTAAAAAAAAATTATGATGAACCAACCACATGAAAAGCTTGATCTTCATCCAACCTTGGTGTTTCCAGAGGGACTGCCAGTCCTTTTCTGGAACACTGGAATCAAGTCCAAGGAGAATACCTTTAGCTTCCTTAAGATTAAAGGTGCCTTTATTGTTATTGCCCCATCTCAATTGATCTTGCCCCTCTGTTACCAAAATCATCCTTTGTTTTAGCAAGCTCCAAAGCGCCTCTGCTTTTATTTTTATGGGACTATCATCTCTGCAGTCAATTTTTCTCTAGCTTCTCCACTTTCTGGAGATCTAAGCAAGTTCCCAGAAATCCTTTACTTTGATTAACCCTTGGGAATCTGTTTCCTGCTTGAGGCTTGAAAAATCCTCTGTTAACAACGTTGGTTCTTGTTGCCATTTGTCCTCCCAAAAGAGTGCGAGATCTCCTGCTTTGATCTCCCAGAAACTGTTTTTTTGAACTAGGCTTCTATTTTCCCAAGCTCTATTCTAGATGTGAGAGCCTTTAATATTTCCAGACATTCTTATGAGATCATTAGTGTGCCAAGAGCTGGCATATTTGTCTTTCCAGATCCTAGCCCATTGGGCTTTTGGCTCTTGAACCCATCGCCACCAAAGCTTGGCTCCTAGAACTTCATTGAGAATCTCCTGATCATCTAAGCCTAGGCCCCCGTGGCTCTTGGGTTTACAGATTTTATCCCAAGAAACCAGGGCCCATTTCTTCTTAGTTTCCTCCTTACCCCAAAGGAAATCTCTTTGGATATTCCTGAATTGCTCTAAAACACCTTTGGGAGCTGGGAGGGCTGATAACATGAAAACAAAGATAGATTGCAGAACCGCCTTTGTCAGAACCAACCTGCCAGCCAGGTTCAAGACTCTGAAGGTCCATTTTTTGACTCTGTCCTACAACTTCTTAAGCACCAGTTCTCAAATACTCTTGTGCATTGGTTTGGCTAAGAGAGGAACTCCCAAATACTTTGTGGGAAGGGAATCCCTTTGGAAGCCAAGAATTTTTGAAATATTTCTTTGAATAGCAATATTAGTGTTTAAGAAGAATATTTTTGACTTAGAGAGATTAATTTCCATACCTGTATCCATGGAAAATTCCTTCAGGATTTGATTGTAGGCTGAAGCTTCTTTGACTGTGGGAATTCCTTATAGCATGGTATCATCTACAAATTGTTGCTGAGTCAGAGCTTGACCATTCTCAGGTAATTGAAGACCCTTGATTTTGCCCATTGCCTTGGCATGCTTAATGGACCTTCCAAGTCCCTCCATCATGAGGATAAAAAGAAAGGGAGAGAGCGGGTCTCCCTGCCTGAGGCCTCTAGAAGGAATGAAGATCTCTGAGGGAGAACCATTCACCAAAATTGAAAAGCTGGAAGAAGTCACCAGAGCCATGACCCATCTGACCCAGTTGTGATCGAACCCGAAAGCAGTGAGTACCTTCTTGATGTAAATCCAATTCACCTTATCATACGCTTTGGCAATATCCAATTGCATGATCATCCCCACCTGCCTTTTACTGGTGAGTGTGTGAACCACCTCATGGGCTTGAATAATGTTATTTAAAATTTGTCTACCCTCCACATAGCCTGATTGTTCCTCTGACACTAAAGAAGGAAGGAGAGGTTTGAGTCTATTAGCCACTACCTTGGATATTATCTTGTATACCACATTACATAAAGTTATGGGTCTGTACTTATCTGCAGTTAGAGCTGAGTCTAGTTTGGGGATCAGGGAGATGAGGGAGGTGTTGAGGGCTTTCAGGATAGTCTTGCTACCCCTGGAATCCTCCACCACATTCAGAATATCATGTTTGACAATATTCCAACAAGCTTTAAAAAAATCCACATTGAAACCATCCGGGCCTGGTGCTTTGCAATTCTGCATGTCTTTGAGAACCTCACTGACCTCCTCTTTAATGAATGGTCTATTGAGGTTGAAATTCTCCTCTCTAGACACCAGCTTAGGGATATGCCTTGTAATTTCCTTGATGGATTGTTCCCTGTCTGTATTGTTTTCCCGTGTGATGTTTTGGAAATGCTGAACAAGCACAACTTCAATATTCTTGTGAGTGTTCTGAAGCTCCCCATTCTCATCCTTTATTGTAGAGATTCTGTTGTATGCTCTATTAGCCATAGTGGATATGTGGAAAAATCTTGTATTTCGCTCTCCTTCCTTGAGCCATTGAACTCTAGACTTTTGCCTCCAAAATATTTCCTCTTGTTTGCATAAATTTTCCCATTCTTGATGGTGTTTATCAGCCTGATCACTCTTGATTTTTTCAAAGCTATCTTTGATCAGTGCCTGGTTGAGGTCCTGAATTTTGATTTCCAATGATTTTTTGTTCACAAAAATGTCACTGAAATCCTTCTTGTTCCATTCTTTGAGCCTGACCTTGATGTGTTGTAGTCTTTTATGAAGGAGGTACATTTTTGATCCCTGGATTTGCAAGTCTTCAGACCACCATTTTTCAATGTTACTGATGAAATCTGGGTGGGAAAGCCAGATATTCTCGAATCTAAAAGGCCTATTCCTGGGAGAAATTGTACCCTTGATTTCCAATTGAATCGGCCAGTGATCAAAACCTCCAAAGGGAAGAACTCTTGTTGTTATTTCTTTATCTATAAGCATAAGCTCCTCTAATATCATAAACCTATCTAATTTAGAGGCTACCTGTGCCTCCCCTCCTCTTTTGTTGTTCCAAGTAAAAAGGCCATTGCTCAATTGTGAGTCAACCATTTTCATGTTATCTATGAATGATTGGAACGCTAAGGAATCTTTGTTTAGCGATCTGGTACCTCCTTTTTTTTCCGAAAGAGATGTGATCATATTAAAATCACCTCCCATGATCCAAGGAATTCCAGCCTGTCTCTTCCTGAGATCTATTAGGGATTCTAGCAATTTGAGTTTGTCATCTATTCTTTGAGGACCATAAACATTTGTGACCAGGAAGGTAGCCGAGATCCCCATTGGTTGAATGACCACTGATAAATAATTTCTAGATGCCTCTGCATCTATTATGCTGACTTTTTGTGAGTTCCAAAGAGTGAGAATACCCCCCGCAGTGTTTTCTGCTTTAACCTCTAGAAACTCAAATCTATTGAGCCATTTGCTATGGATTAGTTTTATTTTCTGAATGGAACATTTCGTTTCCTGGATGAAAATCATATCCGACATTTCTTGTTTCATTCTATAACTAAGCATTCTTTGTTTTCTTTTACTACCTAGACCTCTGATATTCCAGGATGTGAACTTCATAATTAAAGATTTGTAAAGGAGTAACTGGTTAGGTCTTTCATCTTACCCGAGTCTATCATTAACTTTCCACACTCCATCAAGAGCTCCTTTTGCTTTTTCCTTCCCCTCTTCTTTCCTGCATTTCTAGTAGCTAATCCTAGAGTTGATTTCATTGTTTTCACACCTCTGTGCTCCTGCTTGTCAATGGTTTTTCCTTTATCTAACCCCCTTTCCTGTGTTTTCCATAAAAACAACTATTGTATTCTGTTGCAGTCTTCTTGGGGTAGTGAATCTATCCCTCCCGTGGTTCCCTGCATCAAGAACCCTTCCAGATCTAGGTGTTCCTTATCTAGAATTTCCTAAAGTTCATGGTCCTCCAGATCTGTTTCACTTTGGGTCATTTCTTGATCCATCTCTAGTTCTGTTTCACTTATCATGGTTTCTTTCTTGTTACCAATCTCTTGTGTTGGGTTGCAGTTTTCTTCCTTTTCCTTTTCCTTAGGTTCGTCCTCCATAGATTGGTCTTCATTTGCCTTTTCTTCATTCTCTTCTGGAACTTGAAACCTATTATGACTGCCCTTTTGTCCCTCATTACGCTGTTTCTTTGGTCCTTTTTTACTGCCTTTTCCTCTACTTGCCACTTTCTGAAAGCTTTTTGTATCCTTCATTGTATTAGGTTTGCTCTTGTTGTCTGTTTTACTAAGAGGGAAGTCTCTGAACAAGTGTCCATGTTCGTGGCATTTACAACATCTGCCGGAATATGCTCATAGTCCACAGTTTGCACCCATTCCTCATCAAAAACTTCCAAGATGATTTCATCTGGAAGGGCTCCTGATAGATCCATTTCTACACAAATCCTTGCATAGGAAGTGTATTTGCCCCTTCTTGTGGCTTCTGAAGCTTTGACAAAACAGCCTAGTTTGTTGCCAATGGCAGCAAGCGATTCAGTTTGCCAGTAATCAAGAGGTAGAGAATAGAGCCTTACCCAGACTGTTGGGTCCCTATAATACTAGTGATTACCCCATTACTATTGTAGTTATATCCTTTATTTATATTGTTGTGCCCCTATTACCCCCATATTGTTATTTCTGTGCCCCATAAAATCCCTCTATTGTTATTTTTGTGGCTTTATATTATTATTGTTAGGTCGGCTGGATTATATTGTGACTCCTTAGACTCCTATATATAGAAAGGAGGTTTTGTCATTTGTATCATCCAAGAATTGTTCATTTATGTAATGTAAAGGAGGTTGCCCCCTCGAAGAGGCTGAATTCTAAGGCGTTGATCTATCTTTTCTATCTTTTCTTGAGCTGGTTTCATAACATTTGGTATCAGAGCTTTGGATTCTAGGGTTTCGCTGCTCCAAACAGGTCATCGTGGCATTTTCGCTATAAATTTTTTTCTGTGAAGTTTCAGAAGTTGCAAAAAAAACCCATTTGAGAAGAAATTGTGGTGAACCTTGGGTCCAAATTTCAGATATTTTCACGCGATATTTGCGGAGATATGATCTGAGGAAGTTGGTCTTTTTGCAGACTCCTGAATTACATTCAAAACAGGTGACCTGGGGAAAATCGTCATAACTTTCTCTCTGGGGATCAGATTGAAATTTCGTAAAAAGGTACAGAAAGAGGACGGACTGTAGTTTCTTGTATGTGTGTTTTAGATTCAAAGGTTGAAACAGTGACTCGTGGCACGTCGTACAAGTTCGCTCTACTGAACCAGTCTAAAAGCAAGTCACTGTGGGAGATTTCACATAACTCTTCCTTGGAGAATCCAATTTGGCTCAGACTTGTGGCATTGGAAAGAGGATGTAGAAGGCTACTACAGGTAGCAATTTCAGAACTGGATGATCCGAAATTACAGAGATACATCAGATTCAATATCAGGCTTCTATAAAGTGAAAAAAGGTGTGTAGTTTTTTTTTTAAATTTTTGTGTAAGCTTGGTTTAACGGAATTCAAAGGGCATAGTAAAGCATTATTATCGGTAACTGATGCCCCGAGGAAAGAAAATGCAAACACCTAGTAAGGAACCTGAAAGCTCTAGCATGACTCATGAAGAAGAGGAAGAAATGCTACATGATATATCAAAATTACAAGAACAAGTGCAACAAATGTCACGCTCACAAAAGCTAACAGAAGCTAAGATAAGTGGCGTGGAATCTAAGATAAATGGTGTGGAATCTAAGATAAATGGCGTGGAAGCTAAGATGGATGATTTGAAGATAGATTTGAAGACAGACATGGAAGAATTGAAGAAGTTGCTACAAGAAAGGGTCACTAATGGTGAAAAGGTAGTAAAGGAAACTCATGATGAGAACAAAAGAAATGTTAATCATGATTCCATAGACGCTAATGTTGGATCGAAGAATCACCATATTCCAAAAATCGATATGAGGAAGTTTGATGGCAAGGATCCCGCCACATGGATATTACAGATGGAGCAATTCTTCGATCTCAATAATGTGCAAAACACACAAAAGGTACGTATGGCAACTGTATATTTGGAACCAAATCAGTTTGTATGGTATCAATGGCTTTGCTCTCGTAAACAATTTATCACTTGGGCAATTTTTACGGAAGAATTGATAGCACATTATGAAGATACAAAAAGCAACACTTTTTTTAGCCAATTGATAAGTCTCAAACAAAAGGGTTCAATAATGGAGCACATTGAGGAGTTCCAAAAATTGAACATAAGGGTAAAAGATATTCCAGAGGAGCATAGGATTGATGTGTTCATAGGGTCTTTAAAGGATAATATCCAACATGATGTTCGCCTTTGGGAACCTGATTCATTAGAGAAGGCATTCAGGTTAGCAAGAAAAATGGAAAGCAAAATTATGGCAACCAGGAAGCATACCACTCACAACTATAAAGACGGAAGTGTTGTTGCCCCTAGTCTTCCACAACCTATAAGGTTGACACCACAACAATTGGAAGAAAAAAGAGCAAAAGGGCTTTGTTACAGTTGTGATAGCAAATACACTAAAGGTCATAAGTGTGCTGAGAAGAAATTATTCTACATAGATTGTGAAGAGGAAGAAGAAAAGGAGCAAGAAAGGTCAAAAGAAGAAGATATACTCCAGGAACAAAGCCTAGATGAAGAACAAATAAATCCGACCATATCTTGTAATGCATTGGCGGGAATTACCACTCCTCAAACCATCAAGATAGAAGGACAAATCAAGAAGAAAAAGGTAATAGTGTTGATTGATTCAGGAAGCACCCACAATTTTATTCATTGTAGGGTAGCAAAAGAATTGAATTGCTTCCTATATCCAGCACCAGAGTGTCAAGTGATGATTGCAAATGGAGGAACAATAAATTGCTCTGGAAAGTGCCATAATATCAAGCTATCCATGGGAGAATATGTATTGACTAGCCCAATGCTTTCCATTCCAATGGGAGGTGCTGATGTTGTACTAGGAGTCCAATGGCTACAATCCTTGGGTACAATAGCTTTTAATTTTCAAGAACTTTTCATCAAATTTTCTACGGAAGGAAAGGAAGTTGAATTAAGGGGTATTGCAGGGAAACCAGGAAAGATAATCAGCTCTAATGGCATGACAAAGCTTCTAAAAAAGGAGCAAAGAGGTGTAATTGCACAATTATGTTCGCTAGATGTTTCCACATTGGAATCATCTATTTCTCCAGATCTCCAAAAAGTCCTGGACAATCATTCCAAGGTATTTGAGACTCCCAAAGGTCTCCCACCTATGCGTGATCATGATCATGCTATTCATCTGATTCCAGGAAGTGTTCCTCCAAACATCAGGCCGTACAGATATCCCTATGTCCAAAAAGAGTGAAATTGAACGTATGGTTGCAGAAATGCTAGAGGCTGGTATAATTCAACCAGTCAAAGTTCTTTCTCAGCTCCAGTAGTATTGGTGCACAAGAAGGATGGATCATGGCGCATGTGTCCGGATTATAGGGAGCTCAACAAGCTCACTATTAAAGATAAGTTCCCCATTCCTGTTATTGATGAATTACTGGATGAATTGCATGGATCAATTTACTTCACCAAGTTGGATCTTCGTTCGGGATATCATCAAATCAGAATGAAGATTGAAGACATTCCGAAAACGACATTTAGAACTCATGAGGGTCATTATGAATTTTTGGTCATGCCTTTTGGCCTTACCAATGCACCTTCAACATTTCAAGGTTTGATGAATTCAATTTTCAAACCATTCCTTAGAAAATTTGTGTTAGTATTTTTTGATGATATACTAATCTACAGCAAGTCTTGGAAGGATCATGTTGAACATGTTGACAGGGTGCTACAACTATTGGAGGAGAAACAATTATATGCAAAAAGATCCAAATGTTTCTTTGGAGTCCAGGAGGTGGAATATTTGGGTCATATTGTATCTCATGAAGGAGTTAAGGTAGACCCTAGCAAAATTAAAGCCATTAAGGAATGGAAAATCCCCACATCCATAAAGCATCTGCGAGGATTTCTTGGGTTGACAGGGTATTATCGCAAGTTTGTTAAGAATTATGGGAGAATAGCAGCACCTCTAACAACATTATTGAAGAAAGATTCATTTTCATGGACTCCGGAAGCAACAAAGGCCTTTGAACATCTTAAAGAGGCAATGTGCCAAGCACCGGTCTTAGCTACACCGGACTTCACAAAAACCTTTATTGTGGAATGTGATGCTTCAGGAAATGGAATTGGTGCTGTTCTAATGCAAGATGAAAGACCCATTGCTTTTGAAAGTCGTCCAATCAAGGGAAAGTTTTTAAGCAAAGCTATTTATGAGAAGGAAATGTTGGCAATACTCCATGCACTTAAGAAATGGCGACCCTACCTAATGGGAAGACACTTCAAGGTAAAAACGGATCATGATAGCCTTAAATACTTTTTAGAACAAAGATTATCCTCTGAAGAGCAACAAAAGTGGGTCACAAAGATGTTGGGTTATGACTTTGAAATCATCTACAAAAAAGGGAAGCAAAATGTGGTGGCAGATGCACTCTCAAGAAAGGATGAGGATGTGGAAGCATTGTTGTGTGCCATTTCTATTATCCAACCAGATTGGATAAACGAAGCAAGGGAGGAATGGAAGAATGACGAAGAAGTGTGGGCACTTATTCGAAAGCTACAACAAGATTCCAGTACTTCTGATACATTTAGCTGGAAAAATGATTCGTTATGGTACAAAGATCGCTTATACCTCTGTAAGAATTCCCAGCTAAAACAAAAGATTCTTATGGAATTGCACACTTCTCCCTTAGGAGGGCACTCAGGATTTTTAAAAACTTACCACAGGGTTAAGAAGGAATTTTTTTGGGATGGCCTTAAATCAGATATTCAAAAGTTTGTGGCGGAATGTTTGGTTTGCCAACAAAATAAAGTTGAAACAATTAAGACACCGGGTCTATTACAACCTTTATCCATTCCAAGCCAACGTTGGGAGGAGGTTTCAATGGATTTTATCACAGGTTTACCCAAGTCTGAGGGAAAGAGTGTCATCATGGTGGTAGTTGACAGACTTACCAAGTATGCACACTTTTGTGCATTATCACATCCATTTAAAGCCAGTACAGTTTCTACTGCATTTATGGAAACAGTTCAAAAGCTACATGGAAACCCAAAGATTATTGTAAGTGACAGAGATCCCATTTTCACTGGAAATTTTTGGACAGAATTATTTTCTTGTCTTGGTACTCAGTTAGCTCATAGCTCATCTTATCATCCTCAATCTGATGGGCAAACTGAGATAGTAAACAAATGTTTGGAAGGATATCTTCGTTGCTTTGTATCTGATAAACAGACACAATGGGTCAAATGGTTGCCTCTGGCTGAATGGTGGTATAACACTTCCTTCCATACAACAACAAAAATGACCCCATTTATGGCACTTTATGGGTATCAACCACCATCCATCACATCATATTTAAGAGAAAATTCTAAGGTTCAGGCAGTGGAACATCACATCGAACATCAACAACAAGTCCTCCAACTCTTAAAGGATAACCTCGTGTTGGCACAAAATAGAATGAAACAACAGGCAGATCAACATCGCAGTGAAAGAAGTTTTGATGTAGGTGATTGGGTATTCCTACGGCTACAACCATATAAGCAAATGTCCCTAAAGCAAGCTAAGAAGGATAATAAATTATCACCAAAGTATTATGGTCCGTACAAGGTGTTGCAAAAGATTGGTACTATGGCATACAAATTGGAGCTTCCTGCAGCTTCTCGATTGCACCCAGTTTTCCATGTTTCATGTTTAAAGAAGGTTATAGGTGACAAGCTCCCAATTCAAACAATATTGCCAGAACTTGACGAGGAAGGAAAAATTATATTGGAACCGGAAGCAGTCACAGAAACAAGAACTCGACAGCTACGAAATCGATCAATTTCAGAGTATCTTATCAAGTGGAAGAACTTATCCGCTGAAGATTCCACATGGGAGGATGAGAATTTTATGCAGAAGTATCCAGAACTACTCAAGCGTTGAGGACAACACTTTTTTGAAGGAGAGGGGCATGTTGGGTCCCTATAATACTAGTGATTACCCCATTACTATTGTAGTTATACCCTTTATTTATATTGTTGTGCCCCTATTACCCCCATATTGTTATTTCTGTGCCCCATAGAATCCCTCTATTGTTATTTTTGTGGCTTTATATTATTATTGTTAGGTCGGCTGGATTATATTGTGACTCCTTAGACTCCTATATATAGAAAGGAGGTTTTGTCATTTGTATCATCCAAGAATTGTTCATTTATGTAATGTAAAGGAGGTTGCCCCCTCGAAGAGGCTGAATTCTAAGGCGTTGATCTATCTTTTCTATCTTTTCTTGAGCTGGTTTCATAACACAGATAGGTACCGAAGTGAAAGTCTCCCGTTTTGGAACAAAATTCATCATTCAAGGCCGCATGTAGAGGCCAGCTACTGCATAAAAGTAGGGTCCTCCTTCGAATATTCTTTCTTTGTCTTCGATGTTGGTGAACACCACGGTGAAAAATCCCTTTGACCCAAGATGGAGATCGATGCTTCCTTTGGGTTTCCAGTGGTACTTGATCCATATCTGTAAAGCCTTTTCAGTGGGCCATAATCCCATGAATTTGCAGATTATAGCGTAAGTCCCCATATGTTCCCTGTGCGCCTGCAGTGCAAGATCATTTAACACTACTCTAGGAGTGATCTCCATTTTGGGTCTGCACAGTCCTTTTTGTTTATTGTCCCTTGTTCCCTGGCTTTTGTCTTCTTCCTCCTGCTCTTTAGTGCTGCCATTTTCTTTGGGTCTGGCCCCATCTGTCTCCTTTTCATTATTTCTTTTTTCCACTTCCCCAAATCCTCTGACATTACCCAGTGGTGACCTGCCTCTGTTGTCAACAACGTCCTTGTAGGAGGGAGTGGAGCTCCCTCCTCTACGGCCCTCCATTAGGATCAGGCTCTGTGATTCTCAGAAACCCTAGCTGCGCATCTACTCTCCCAAAAAAAACTCCCACCGCATCAACAAGCCCTTTGTTATTCTTCAACTAAGCTTTGAGCAATTTTTATGAGAGTGTGTTAAAGATATCTGACAATTCCAGAGAAAGATAAGTATACATTTTATTTACATTCTATTTCTTGAAAAGAAAAGATGCAATATGAATATTCTTGCACATAAAATCTAAGTAAATGTGTAGATTTTATTACAAAGATTACATGTGAATCTTGTGTGTTAAAAACTAAGTAGATTTGTCATTTTCTTGGAATGGAAGATAAGTGAAGATGCTTTGGAATTTGTCCTTACACAAAACTCACACTATTTTTCTTAGTAAAGAAAATATATTACTACATGTAGATAAAGATTGTTATTATATATTTTCCTTAGTAAAGAAAATATATTATTACATGTAGAGAAAGATTATTATTTGCAACATTAAAAGATAAGTAAACTTTCTTGTCTTTATATAACATTTCATATGCATTTTATGTAAGAAAAGATAGGATGCATGCTCTTTTCTTAAAAAGGGATTTCGTAGTCATTTTTCTGGAAGTGAATATAGATTAAAGAGGGTAATTTGTGAAATATTCTCATGGGTAAGAGAGTTCTTTTGAAAAAGAATACTTAGTTATGAGAAAATATAATAACCTATGCACAGATAAAATGCACAGAGATAATATAAGTCATAGGAATCTTCTTTGGAAAGAATATGTTTTCCTTGGGCGTGAAAGATAAGTTAATGGTGTTAATTCATTTGCAAGATTTGCAAAAGTTACATGTTTTGGTGAGTAAAAAGGTAAATGATTTGTGTGATGTCATAAAAGGTTAACATTATTATTATTTTGGTTTTTATGCCCAAAAGAAAGGTTGATTATGATACTTTCTTGAAACCAAATGCATGAGAAATTTGTTATGATACTTTCTTGCAAACAAATGCATGAGAACTTTGTACATAAGAAGATAGAAAAACTATGTTGGGTTCTTGAAATTAACTATGTGAAAAGAACACATATGCAGAAGCATACAAACAATAGTTAATTACATGCATGAAAATATAATAATTATGTTGGATCTTTTAAAGAGAAACATGGATTTGTGTGCAGAAAATAATAAGTATTATGTTAGATCATGGAAAGTAAAACAAGTAATTACTTGCAATAAGTGCACTAGCTTTCCTTTGTAAAATACATATATCTGCATGCAAGAAATAATGACTAACACATTAGTTCTTGTTTAGAGGAATGTATGTTTTTGTGCATACAATAGATTTTGTAAATAGCTTTATCTTGGAAAAAATGTTTTTCGAAAAGGGAGTTACATTTGCATGCATGATAATGATGTTTATCATGTTAACTTCCCCTTAGAAGGGAACATCTGTTGTATTGGAAAGATTACTCAGTTACATGCACAAAGAACAAGATAAGGGGCTAGCTCTCTTTGAATAAGTTTCTATCTAATTACATGCATGATAAATAAAGATAAGTTTCTAGTATCTTTTAAGTGAAATGGATGGTTACAGTGGTTTCCTTTGGATATGAACGTGCTGGTGCGAGAATGATCAAATAACGGGGTAATTATTTTGCCATGCATGATAATTATTTGTTTATACATGCACAATGTTGTTAGAAGAGGCATGTTGTGATATTATATTTACATCTCATGTATGCACATGAATAGATGTTAAAGGATCGCTTTTAAAGACTGATTATTGATTGATTAATACTTTATCTAATCGTGTTACTAAAGCTTTGTGATGACAACAATGATAGGAGAGGATGGTGATTTGTGCGAAAGACAAATTATGTTTAACATTGTGGCAGATAAGAACTAATGGTGCATGCTAATGAGTACGAGATGCAGGATGGTCCACTGATGGAAGAATCATGCCACAAGGATATAGAGAGTGGTGATTTGTGGGTAAATAGTTTCATGATGATTGTAATAGTTGTTAGCTAGGTATGTGGTATTTTAATGATATTTCATTGTAATCTTTTATAACAATGGATAAGGGATGGACTCCCTTATAAGCCATTGAGTGAGGGGTGAACACCCTCACGAGCATTTAATAATAAAATTAAACGTTTGTTGGTTTTCACCCTACGGGGTTTCCAGGGTATATCAGTGTTCAATGATGTGATTACTTATTATGTCAGTTTGATGATGTTGATTCCTTATTTGATGTGATATTCATAATGTCAAGTATGTGATTAATTAATCTGGTTAAGGGAATCATGAAATGGATGCATGGTTCATCAGGAAATTTATGTTAATATACTACAACGGTACTACAACAATGGTTGTTAATGGTTATTTTAATATACTACAACAATACTACAACAATGACTGTTAATGGTTATGCAACTTACTGTTTTATATTGAAAGTTACTTTATGTACTAGTGAACATTCTATCTAATGGTTAATGAGGAATGTGGAATAGTGATTTGGATAATTACCTGCGGGTAATTTGTATTAAAAAAAATTCTAACTCCCTGCATTTTCATGTGAGGTTACCGAGGTATATATATGCAGAAGTAAATAACGCACTTGACATAGTCTTATGTGGCCACCTAAGCACTCGAGCACCTAAATTAACCGTGTTTAATTATCGCACATCCTTCATTGTGCCAAGGTCCTTTTGTGCTTACTTTCCACACAGTGAAAGATCCCCACAAGTAAAGCTCCACACTAATGTAACAAATAACTTTGAAATAATTAACCACCTTTGATAGCAGAATTTGGGTGTGAGCTATCGTCATTGCTGATTTCGTTGCTTAAACAGCGCTGACACAACACCAAGAGAAGGAGCAACGAGATCGAAAGGTCAAATGCCATATTGCGACCTTTAGCCATGGAATTTCGTCTTGGACTGCAGTAAGAAGCAGAAATTCGAGACACAACAAACACAAATTTGTATTATTGTGGGATGTTTCTATCCCGATTAAATCTATAAGCATTAATAGGGTGATTTCCATGCTAATCAATCATTGAACAATGATGTCAACCACGAAGTTCTGCGCTTTAGCGTAATGTATGGAGTCTGGCCGTGGTCGATGAAGTAGTCAATTATGTTGTTTAAGCAAGTGATTCAAAAGTTGACAAAGTAGGTTTGCCTACCTTTTCTCAAATTCCTTTCTCAAGTCCCTCCCTCACAAAGAATAAAAACAAGTCATTCACCTTTTCTAAACAAAGCAGAGCTCTCCTATACCGTGGAGGCAAATTTCCAAATGCATAAACGTTGACTATGACATACCAACTCTCAAAATCCTCGTGTTGTTGCATAAAACAACCACCTTTTGCACCATAGATAGCTACAGGCACAAGTGCTGGTCATAAAATCTCATGGCAGTCTACAGTCGAAGAATCAATGAAAGTCTACTCGTTGTCAGACGTGTGTCTTTCTCAAAAACTGAAAATGCACCAATTTAAAAAGAAAATGTTCAAGGGAACTCACAAAAAGATAGAAACCTTCCAATACTAGATAACAGAGTTCCCGACCAAAGCAGATAAATTTTACACTTGTTTTTTATTTTTATTTTTAAAATTGATACTTTTTGTTATTCAATAAGAATACAAAAAAAAGTATAGTTCAAACTTACAAAGGGTGAAATTACAGACTTACAGAATGGTTGGTTTGTGAGTAACATATTTAGATATTTTTGTTGTTTGGTAAATTCAGAAATTGTTGTTTTTATTGCTAGAAATAAATAGTTAGAAGACTTATGAACTATCTCATTATATGAATACATAGAAGACTTATGAACTATCTCATTATATGAACACATAGAAGACTGAAATTAAATAGAAATAGATTAAAAAAAGCAATGATATAACATTAGATCTCGTATAGCTAAAAAATTTCTACATTAGTTGGATTAAGGGTGTAGAGATATGAACTGTAAAACTGATTGATCTCTGAAAGTATATTTCCATCGATTTAAGGGAAGGACACTTGATTCATTCTCCACATTATCTAATAAAGTGATATTTAAAGGTCCACGAGACTAAAAATAGCCTATGAGGCTATTAGTTCCCTATTTTTCGCTTTTTGCAATTCAATCCTTTTCTTATTCAAATTGATGATATGCATGATTTGTAAAAACAACATTACTTATATTTTGTCAGGGTTTGGGTCCGGATATAAATCACCTTCTAAATCATGCCAAATAAGCTAACATACAACAATCAAGAAAGATGTGAAAGCACATAACCTGTTCTAGAAATCTGAGGTGGTCTTAGCTTTATTTTTCTTTATTTTCTTGGTGACAATTATCTCCATAAAACCACTGCTAAAATGCACGGAGTGATTTAGTAGTGGATAGCTTCTTCCAAAAATCCTCGGTGCTACTAAATTCCAAAATCTTGGGTGTTCCTAAATTCCATGCCAAAGTCCATATAGATGCCATTTTTAAAATCTAATTGATTGTTTTTTTTTGGGTTAAAAACTTATTGCAAAAGTAAGAATAACATCCTTTATTTTTTGAAATTTATATATTATTTTCTTATCAAATTGCAAGGAATGTTCTTTTGAATCTGCATATAAAAAGAAAAATGTAGTTATAATTGAATGGATGGGTTTACAAAAATATATTGAATGTAATTGGATTTGATTGGGTAGGATTTCTAGATTTTTACAATATATAATGAATATTTTTTATATTTATTTCTATTTAATTTCATTTTTAAGTATTTATTTTTTATTTTTATTTAGTATAGAATGTTAATTAAAATTTTATCATATTTTTTTAACGAAATGAGTGAATTTTTTATTAAAATATGCACTCGGATGCAACAATTACTCAAGGAATCAATTACATTGATTCATCTGGCAGAGGATCCTCTAAGGAGGAATTGGCATTTGATTCAAAAACATTATATTGTATTTTGGTTAATACTAGAGGTTGACATGCATATACTTTGCAAACTTAACCAAGAAACAAAACACATTTACAATGTGAGAACATCAGAAAGGAGGAGAGAAAGCATCTTCAGGGGGTCTATTGAGACCTGGCAGTAGTCTACTGATTAGCTGATTGGAGACACTATGGTTTGAGTTATGGTTTTCATTGGCAATGAGTTGCATCTTCAAGTCTTCCAAATGTTGATGAAGAGCATCGATTTCATTCTCTTGGCGGGTGAATTTTTCTTTTAGAAACTGAATAACTTCCATGAGGTTAATGGAAATCGACATTTTCTACTGAAGTTTCTAGTTTATATTAATGTGGTCTAGCTGGAGGGATTCAAATTGTTGGGATAACTTACTGCAGTTGATTATGCCATTGGTTCTAGATATTTTCTCCTTGTTGACCCACATTCTCAAATTGAAAGTAGGAGAGAACCTAATTTCTTCTTGTGGAGCGATAAAAAACCTCAAGAGTCTAGAGGGAGGGATAAAGAGCAGGGAGACAAAGACATTAGCGTTCCAGAGACAAACAATTACATCCTTGTGGGTGGTGACACAAGAAAAGAAAAGGGTAAATGGCCACCTCCCACAGGGAGAAACAAGGCCAACACATAATTTCACAAAGTCAATAACACACACACCAGGGGAACTAAAGGGAAGAGTTAACTTCTAGACGTGATCCAGGTGGCTCCAGACATAGGCAGAAGTCCCAGAGGACTCAGAAAGGGTCAAAATTCAAAGTGGTCAGATTGCTCCCAAACTAGCACCAGATCGAAGTGCTCATTGCCCTGATTCCAACAGTGTGAACGACACTCAAATTCGAGCTCGTATATGGAGAACGAGCTAGTCAAAGTTTTGGTCAAAGTTGGGCCATGGGCTAGGTTTAAGTGTCCTACATTTTGATTGAACCCGAGGCATGAAACCTAGCTCCCGAAAACGAACGAATTTGTTGGGTCTTTAATTTGTCTAATATCCCCTATATTAGGCCAAAAAAAAAAATCTATTATTAAACAAAAAATAAAAAATAAAAATATAAAGTATGGGTGGCAGGCCACCACCCCTGCCACCCACCGATCTATTTGAATATATATATAAATAAAAAAATTGATTAAAAAAATGGCCGACGGGCCATGACCCCCACCAGGCCCCAACCAACATTTGTTATAACACATCAAACAATTGTTTATGGGCGATGGGGAGGCCACCTTCGGTGGACCCGGCCCATGCCCCCACCCACTATCAAACAATGACCATATATATATTTGGGCCGGCGTGAATCGAACCCGCCTGGCCACGTGGCAAGCCCGCTCCACAGGCGGCCCAACCAAACACAACATTCAATTGTCACCGCATGCCATTAATACAACGCGCCCAACTTATATTACACAACAAACGCGCCCAAAACGTTATTTAACATAACCATTGGTCATATATATATATATATATATATATATATATATATATATATATATATATATATATATATATATATATATATATATATATATATATATATATATATATGCGTGTATTTTTGGAGTGGTCAGGATTTGATCCCCCGACCTCTCCTCAACTATTTGCCTTTCTTACCAATACACCAAACGACCATTATTGAAAACTACGCCACCCGTGTAATATAAAAACCTTCTTTTCAGTGTGATCCGAGGAGGAGCAGATAAGAGAGTGGAGAAGCCAGCATGAAAATCGACATATTAATATTTTATTGTAGAACCATGAGCAGAACCTTGACACACTTTTCGAGACAGTTTTTTAATTAATCGCAGGTGGAACCATGATTGAGCCAAATTTTCAAGAGGGAAAAATTTTGCCAGTGTCCAAATTGGACAAACTTTATGTCAATCCTACACCTTTCATTGACACAAACCTGATGGTGCAGACAAAATTTTGATCTGAGCAGCAGATCTTCAGATGACCCAGAGGAGGGAATCTATGAGGAATCTAGGGGGAATCTAAAATATTGCTGTAGCCCCATATTTTCACTTTGTCAGAATTCATAAATTTGACAGTTGATTTTACACTATTTGACGCCACGAATCTGATGGCGTGATTAGATTTTCCATTTGATCATTCCATTTTTCGGCCACTTTTCAAAGTGGAGTGCAGGTGTTAGCATTCAATGTGTGAGCAGTCATTTCCATGAGATTTGATGCCATGAAATTGATGGTGCAGCCAGATCCAACAGTTTATCATCCTCTTCTTCAAATAACTCCTTGATGTGAGGTATATGCAATGTGATCATGTACTTCTTTATCTCTTTGCTTGAGATGCATTGTGCTGTATAGATCCACGTTTGATGTTTGATGTGGGATCTTGTTTTTGTTCTTGATGTGAGATGTACTTATTGTCATGTTTTGATAGAGATCCCTTTGTCGCCATGTTGACGGGATACTCATGTGTCACCATCTATGTTTGAATTGAGATCCCTTTGATGCCATGTTGGCATGATGCTCATTATTGTCATATGTGAAGTTATGTCATGCTGATAGGAGTCCTTTTGTGAATGAGAGTTCTTGCAGCGGAACATCTCTTGTAGCCACTCCTGTGTGAGGGCATATTCCTTGCATGATATAGAAAACACATGCATGTACATCATCACTCTTTCCAGCACTTAATGCATCAGCCTACACCATCTTGACACCAGGCCCTAGAGACGTAGTCCCTCCTGGACGAACTCCGTTATCAACGTCTTGTGTTTTATGTTGTTGATTCTTGTCATGTTCCTTCTTCTTTACAACATGCATATATGTTCCTTTATGCTATTTTAAATGCAATTCTAATCACATCACGAAAGCAAAAGATCTTGGTTAAATTCGGGAATTGAGTCAACTCGTATCAAGTTTGGTATCAGAGCGGTTTTTGCGTGGATGTGAATTGCGAGCGTAAACAATGGAACGTGCAATGATGGAGGATGTCAAAGCGATGTACGATACCATGCTCAGAATTTCCCAAAAGGTGGAAATAATGTATGAAGCTCTACAAAAAGAGACAGAGGAAAAGCAGTGAGTGCAGCTTCAGTTGCGAGCCACGGAAGAGGCCCTGGAAGAACTGAAGCACAACAACCAGAGTCTTCAAGCAGATAACACTGAATTGAAGATGCTTCTACAAGAAGAGAAAGAGGAGAAACATAGTTTTCTATGACAATTGCAAGCTAAGGACGATGCCTTGGAAAATTTGTAGTGTGACCCATGTGAGATAAAAGGTAATTCTCCGTCTACATGTATGTTTCCTGATGATGATTTCGCTGTTTTTGAAAATCATACCACAGGAATTGGCTCCAAAATGTTGAAGAAAATGGGGTATAAAGGAAAAGTATTGGGCATTAATGGCCAAGGCATTGTCAACCCCATCAAAGTAGAGGAATTGCCCTGTCAGGCAAGACTTGGGTATGTCAAGAAGAAAGTTGGGGAATGTGCCAGGTCAGATAGTGAACCACCAACAACAGATGATGAGAAGCCCTCATCAGTTCTTTCCAACTCGACAGTGGAGGTAAAAGATGTTGATTTCCCTTCAGTTTCGTCTTCACATAGTATGATTTTTGTTGGAGATGTGGAGATACCAATTACAGGGACAAACATGAGGCTCCTTACTAGTATGAGGTACAAGGAGGAAGAAGAACTTGGTGTTGATAACCAAGGCATAACTCAACCATTGGAGGTTGTGCAGAGACCTCAATTTGCAATCTTGGGATACACCAAAGGGGAATGCTCTAAGGTGTCAGATGCTTCTGAGACATTGTTGAAATCATCAAGGAAAGAGAATGATGGGAACACATCCCCATCATCCCATGGCAGTGCCCATTGTAGGGAAGGAGCTAAGGCAAGCTCTCATCACCATACTTACACTAGAGACGGCAAGGAAAGGTATAACCAGTCTCGATATCCGAATGTTCATTCCAATTACAATCATGTTTTTAATGATGGACATAAATGAAGGCATCGAAAAACATGTACCTTTTGTGCATTACATAACCATACATTTGTTGAGTGTTGGGAAAAAATAGCAGCACACAAAAAGAGAAGGCATGAAAGAATCTCTCAACGTCAGGTAAAGAAACATGTTAAGTAGATCTAGAGGAAGAAGATGTATTGTAGTCATTGCAATAGAGGTGGCCATCAAAGAGCCACTTGTTGGAGGCTCCATCCAGAGCAACACCTTAAAGACAAAGTGTCGGTGCATGAACCAGATGAAACGACTGTTCGACTAGTGAATGCGCCACGAGGAAACAACCCATTCACATTGATAAATGAGAAATGGTTCTTCTAGGTGTGATAGAATGTCATGGTCTTATTTTTTTTCCAATCATGTGTTGCATTTTAAAGTAAAAGTGATGATGTGTTCTCCATCACTTGTTAAGCAAAAATGATGTCTGGTCTTGTTTTGTGTTGCATTTTACACTCTAAAATTTATGTTGTGTTTCCATCACTTGTCAAAACAAAAAAAATAGTGTTTGGACTTATTTTTGTACATCATGTGTTGTAGTGATGATGTGTTTTCCATCACTTGTTGAAGCAACAATGATATGTTGGCCTTGTTTTTGGTAGCTAGGGTATTGTTTTCATTTTGATGTAAACTTGTGCAACGAGTATGTGTTATAAACTCGTGGCAAGTATGGGATGCTTGGGTCATTAGTTGGTCTTGTAAATCAAGCATGTAATTTGCAAAACAATGTACTACAGGTTGCAGGTGTCGGCTCATTGCTTAAGGCTCCGAAGGACAAGGGTGAAGGAGAAGGAAGAGTGACATATCAGATACTTGTAAGTGCAGACATGGTACAAAGAAGTTGCGGATTATTTTTCATGCTTTTGGAGGACCAAAAGCTCCTCAGTGAGGAGGATTGATCTAGGTGGCTCCAGACACAGGTAGAAGTCCCAGAGGACTTAGAAAGTGTCAAAATCCAAAGTGGTCATATTGCTCCCAAACCAGCACCAAATCGAAGTGCTCATCCCCCTAATCCCAACGGTGTGAACAACACTCAAATCCGAGATCATATGAGGGAGAATGAGCCAGTTAAAGTTTTGGTCAAAGTTGGGCTGTGGGCCAGGTTTAAGTGTCCTACAATTTGACCGACCTCGGGGCATGAAAACGAGCGAATTTGTTGGGTATTTAATTTGTCTAATATCCCCTATATTAGACCAAAAAATAAATAAATATATTATTAAACAAAGAAAAAAAAAAATAAATATAAAGTATGGGTGGCAGGCCACCACCCCCGCCACCCACCGATCTATTTGAATATATATAAAAAAACAAATTGATTAAAAAAATGGCCGATAGGCCATGACCCCTGACAGCCCCCAACCAACATTTTTTATAACACATCAAACAATTATTTATGGGCGGTGGGCGGGCCACCTCCGGTGGACCACACCCCCACCCACTGAACAAAAAATGACCATATATATATTTGGGCTGATGGGAATCAAACCCGCCCGGCCTTGTGGTCGGCCCGCTCCATGGGCGGTCCAACCAAACACAACATTCAATTGTCACCGCATGCCATTAATACAACGTGCCGAACTTATATTACACAACAAACGCACCCAAAACGTTATTTAACATAACACTTGGTTAAGAATATATATATGCATGTATTCTTGGAGTGGTCGGGATTTTATCCCTCAACCTCTCCTGAGCTATTTTCCTTTCTTACTGCTATGCAAAACGGACATTGTTGAAAATTTTGCCACCCGTGTAATATAAAAACCTTCTTTTCAGTGCGACTGGAGGAGGAGCGGATTGGAGAGTGGAGAAGCCAGCATGGAAATCAACATATTAATATTTTATTGCAGAACCATGAGCGATGGAACCAGGAGCGGAACTCTGACATGATTTTTGAGACAATTTTTTTAATTTAGTTGCAGGTACAGGCGAAACCATGATTGAGCCAAATTTTCAAGAGGGCAAAATGTTGCCAATGTCCAAATTGGACAAACTTTATGTCGATCCTACACCTTTCAGTGACACGAACCTAATGGCATAAACAAAATTTTGATCTGAGCATCAAATCTTCACATGCCCCGGAGGAGGGAATCTTTGAGGAATCTAGGGGGAATCTAAAAGATTCCTGTAGCCCCAGATTTTCACTTTGTCAGAATTCAGAAATTTGATAGTCGATTTTACACTATTCGATGCCACGAATCTGATGGTGTAATTAGATTTCCCATTTGATCATTCCATTTTTCGACCACTTTTCAAAGTGGAGTGCAGGTGTCAGCATTCAATGTGCGAGCAATCATTTCCATGAGATTTGACGCCACGAGATTGATGGTGCAGCCAGATCCAACAGTGTATCATCCTCTTGTTTAGATAACTCCTTGATGTGAGTTATATGTAGTGTGATCATGTGCTTCTTTATCTCTCTGCTTTAGATGCATTGTGTTGTATAGATCCCTGTTTGATGTTTGATGTGGGATCTTGTTTTTGTTCTTGATGTGAGATTTACTTATTGTCATGTTTTGATTGACATCCCTTTGTCGCCATGTTGACGGGATACTCATGTGTCGCCATGTATGTTTGAATTGAGATCTCTTTGATGCCATGTTGGCAGGATGCTCATTATTGTCATATGTGAAGTTATGTCATGTTGATAGGAGTCCTTTTGTGAATCAGAGTTCTTGCAGTAGAACATCTCTTTGAGCCACTCATGCGTGAGGGGATATTCCTTGATGATATAGAAAACACATGCATGTACATCATAAATCTTTCCAGCACTTAATGCAACGACCTACATCGTCTTGACACCAGGGCCAGGAGACATAGTCCCTCTTAGACGAACTCCGTTATCAACGTCTTGTGTTTTATGTTGCTGATTCTTGTCATGTTCCTTCTTCTTTACAACATGCATATATGTTCCTTTATGCTATTTTAAATGTAATTCTAATCACATCACGAAAGCAAAAGATCTTGGTGAAATCTGGGAGTTGAGTCAACTCGGATCAAGACGAGAAATTGAAGCAACTGAGAACAGCAACGCACCCAATTGATAGATGGAAGAAGGGAGATTATACAAGAGTCTGGGAGTGGGATGACACACCTAATAAAATAAATACCAAACAAAAGGAGGCTAGCCTAAGAAGAGGAACTCTAATGAGATTAGACTAGTTGGAGGATAGAGTGACAACGCACCAAAATTACACAGATAATGCTTACACAAACAAGCTAGACATTAGGGCGTGCCTAGAAGAAAGATCGAATGTCATAATTTATTCTACCACAGTTCCATAAATAAATCCAGGTGGTTCTACTTGAATTCCCAGAGTTTCTAATATTGTTGCCTTAAGATACAATGAGGCAACTACTAGAGAGAGTAACTGAGATGACCACTCGACTTGAGTAAGCCAAGACAAAGCATAATTGAGGACAATTAAACAAAATCTTGCATTGTTTAAGCAATAGAGAGCTTTGAAGAAAGGAAAGGGAGAAGGCCATATTTAATCTGCAAGTTTGAAATCCCACATGTGACGCAAATTTAGTTTCCATAAACCTTCATTATTGCATCCACACTTGAAATCATTAATAGCCAAGGTGTGAGGTCTTAGTAGATAGCAACTCGATGTCTTTTCTATGTACTTAAGGCATGTGAGGTGATGGAATTAATATAATTTCATGGTCCACAACATTAATAAGTGCCATGACACCATCCATCAAACACCCTCCTTTTTAACCAAAGGCACTAATGTTTAAGTCGAGGCTGGGAAAAGTAAGGCTAAGTATATACACCAAAGTCACGAGTATTTACACCAAGAGGATTGAGGAGAGTCATGGGATGCTTCTCCATCCTGAAGATCCATTTATGTTTGTCTAACCTTCTTGAAGGAGACAAGCAAGATTGGCCTGTCTATCTGCTTCTACATTTTGGTGTCCAAGGACGTGAAAGAAAGATTTGAGAGGGAAGTATTCCAATGCTCTTGTAATTCTTTGAAGAAGAAGTTTGAGGTAATTTTCCTTAAGACAAGAGCCTTTGTACAAATGTTGAATAGTGAGGAGATAGTCCCCCAGGATTGCGATATTTGTTATATTCAAGTCTTTCACCAAACTTAATCCTAGCATAAGGCCATACATTTATGCTTGATTATTAGTATTCTGCCGAAACCTTGGGTGTATTTGATGGCTAAGTTTCCATCAGCATTATAGATAACCCCTCCCTCTCATGCCACCCCTTCATATTTATTGCATCATTAATTTTTTTGTTTATATAAATATATTGAATATACTTATATATTCAATATGCTTTTAAGGTTTTTGTAAGAGAAACATTTAAGCCACAACATTAGAATTTGAATTTTGCCGAAGATAAAAGATATAGTTAACTTTTTTTTCAACTATCCAGGTATACTTAATGGAAACATTTGAATTAATATATTTTGATTCAGGTTTTTTTCTTATACATGTATTTTAAAGTGTTTTAGAAAATTTCAATTTACACAATTAATAAATTTTAATCTTATAATTGGTATAGGGTTTTCAATCCATGTGTTTCAAAGCTTTTCATGAAAAATCCAATATAAATTTTAACCTTATAACTGATATAGAGTTTTTAATGCACTTTTCTTAGGGTTTTTAACAAATTTCAATATTTATTATTAATAGATTTGAATGTTGGAAAAGATATTAGTGGTAGATATTTGTTTTTATGTTTAAATATTTTATAACTTTAAAATTTACTTTTTAAAGCAAGTATTACTTTATATATATGCCCTTTTTTAGGACATATGATTGATTAAATTTGTTTTTTACATATATTTTTTTTACAGATTCACAAATGTCTCAAAATGGAAAAATACAACTTACTATTGAAGAAATGTATGGATGGACAAAAGCACAAACTTTTTAGAAGATCATTTAATAACACATGGAGAAACCCATACTATTCAATTGCAGCTGTTATGTTCCTATACCAATAGGTGTCATAATTTTTGAATGGCTGAGATCAAAACTGTAATATGTACATACCTTTGCTTTCTGCAAATGTTTTCCATATTCAAAAAATAAAAATTAAAAAATGTAAAGAGGGTATGTCCTAAAAGAAAAATCAAAGGACAAAAATAATAAAGAAAAAGGTCAAAAAATATGAAAATATGAACCCCAAAAACAAAAAGACCATGAAAGTGTGCAAGTCCAAATGCCACTACTATTTACTTTTCTGCATAATAATGATTATGTGCAACTTGTTATTCATGCCACAATCCATGGTAATCAAACAATTTAATCTTGGTTATTCCATGTTTTGAATTTCATGTGTGTAGATAGAGAATAAAATCTGACCAAACTGTTTAATCTTGGCAGATAAGTAGATAGGTAGAGAAAATAAAAGGAGCTCAACTGTTTAATCTGAGCCCTTGGATGTAATAAGGATAGACTTAGATATATTTCTATTGTAAAAGAAAAGAAAAAAGTTTTGATAAGGGTTTGCCAGCTTAAGTGCACCCTAATAAAGAGTAGAAAAAATGGTAGGATGAGTAGATGGGTAAGTAGTTGCATGGTTGCAGAATTCTGATGATTGATTAGATAAAATCATATCATTTACTTTCATCATCAAGTTGTTAAAGTATGGATGATAATTGAGCATTTACACAAAGTCAAGTGATTAATTTCCCCATTCAATTCACCCTTAATTTTACTAATTTCCCTTAAGAAAAGTCTAAAGTACCTAAAACCTTAAGTTAAAGGGTCTCAGAGCATTTCTCTGACTTCTGGAGGGACCGGACCCTCGGCCCAATAACTTATAGGGTCTAAGTACTAAAGTTCTCTCATAAACAGTCACCCCCTCCATAATTCACTCATTTCCCCTAAAAAATCCATTTTCCTAAGGTAAATGCACCATTTGCCTAGGGAAAGTAATCACCCCCAAGCAAACCCCTTTTCCACAAAAAACCCACAAATGCGCATTTAGCATAAGTTATAATAAAAGTAAATAAAATTCAACACACATTATACTTAGCGCACTTTGCTTTTCTGCCTTCATTTCATATTAACTTCTAACTTTATTTATTAAATCCCAAAAAAGATCCCTTTCTCGTATATTTTATTAAAAACCCATATGTTAATATCCCGCCCCCAAGTTTGAGAAATAAACTTTATTAATAAACTGATTAATGGGTTAATTAAGTCGATCAACGACTAATTAATAACCATGACCCACTGTCGAATAAAAGAAATTAATTAATCAATCAGTGATTAATCTGTCCCCACCAATGAAATTGCTCTCGTCGTCATTAAACCTCCATAATCCGCAATTAATTAATCCCTTCGTGCATTAAAACCTTGCCTGGCCCCTCCATTAAACTTCATATCAAATCATCACCCCGATCACCGTGCGATCTGACCCCTTTTGATCCAATGGTCGACGCTCATATCGGGCGGCCTTCGAAGGCCGACCTTTACCCGCTCGATATGGGTGGTTTCACTATTCACCCCGCTGCTACGTGGCGCCTGATGAATGGCATCAAATGGTCTCCACCCAAAACCACTTTATCCCAAAAGTGGTGCGATATGATCCCGCTTACCGCCTCCCGCTAAATGACAAAATGTCACATCCCCCACTCAATGCCAAGTGTCCTTTTCCTAGTGTACCCGCCAAAATCATTGACTTTACGAATAAAACTAAAAAACTCATTTTTTTTTGTTTTCTCGTGAAAAAGACCGCTTAGACCTCCATGCAAGCA